>JAOUZG010022948.1:3641401-3671396 GCA_026289955.1 Argiope argentata
GTATTACAAATACTGAAATCAAAGACACCAGCACAATGGTATAAACATAATTTATTATAAAACAGAATTTTTCCATTTGCATAAAGGAAATAATACGGACCGAAGAATCTATTTAACAACTGCTTCAATATAAACCCGAATCTATTATATAATAATTTTAGAAATATCCGTAACATATTAAATACTTTTTACTAGTGAATGCGCGAAAACCAATTAACCGGACGACATTATTTTTCTTTGAGGAATTTGTATTTAAATTTGAGAAGTACACAAAAGGAATAACCGTAGGTATTTAAATAGGAAACATTTATCATGCATGTGTATATATATTCATTAAATATAATCCTCAAAGAGATATATTTAATGAGACAAAGGAACAGAGTTTTCAGAAAATTTCTAATACACTCGAATAAATTACTTTACTGTCAATAAAATTACTTTATTTTACTGACGATATGGCTTTGGGCTTTAAATATAAATAACCTTTAATAAAATTAAAATGTAATGCTTGATAGCATTAATAGTAAGAGATTTCCTTAAAAATAACCCAACAAGAGAAGTAATACTTTATTGAAAAGTCCATACAAAGAAATATATTGTTTCGTAATTTCTATAGGATAAAAATTTAAATTCTCTCGGATCAAAAGGGATATTAAATTTTAAATATGAAAAGATATTAAAATGATAAAAACGAATAGTAAGAAATAAAGAATAAAGCCTATTTTTATTTTTAAGCAATATGTTATTCACAAAATAATAGCTTGCGTTATTTCATGAAGAAGAAATTGGAAGATAATAACGTGTCACCCAGATTTTATTAAAGTTTTATGGAAATAAAATCGTTACATAATACAAACAATGACGTAACATAAAAGGGGAACTTATAAATGAGTTCACAAGAGTTGAGAAAAATATTCTATTTTAAGCAAAATATCCACTTTAGATTAAACGTTAATAATATATTTATTGGAATTCTAATATCTCTTACAATATTTACAGATAAAAATGCTATTATAAATCAGTTGACAAAATAAAAATAAAACGTGTAGTGATAAAATTTCTGACAGAAATGTAATCAAGAATTTAAAAATTAATATTCATAATAATATTCCTGTCTCAATTAATGTGTTTTCAAACAACGCTTTTAAGGTGTAACAAATTTAGAATTCGTATTATAGGTGTCAACTCAATACTTTTATTTCATGGCGTCGTTTTATCTGAATAATTTACTAGCCAAATCTTTTGTTTTTTTTTAATTTTTTTAAAAATTCTATTCTACATTTCTTCTCTACATTTTTTAAAAAAAATCTATTATTGTCTTCTTTGTGCAATAGGATGGATCCCCCACAAGGGGGGGAGGTTGCACCTCGAAATGAGGATCAGATGCTTCTGGTTATGGGGCTTAGATCTAGCTATCCTAGATGGTACACTAATAGGTGAGGGTTAGACTCTTTCCATCGATGAAAGGACGTACTTCCTATGGGGAGGGTTGTACTGTGGCCGGGGAATGCCATTAGGACTCAACCACATTTGCTGCCAGTGTTGCTGTTGTGGCGGTTCAGTTATCCAGCCCTTGTGGTTTAAATCAGTGTTCCTTCGGGCCGGTCAGGGAGTCTAGATATGACTTGTACATACATTAGCGTGGGACGAAAAAGGCCTTATAAGTTATTTATTTATTATTTTAATATGTTAATAAAAAGGAATTACTACTTTTTAGGCTAGAAATTTTTAAAAACAAATTTGGTTCCAATATTGCGTTTACTCAAAGAGCTCAGAATTTGTAAAAAAAATTGAAAAAAGGGGGAAAATATTTAAATGGATCTTTATAAAATTGTTTTACGTTTTAGTTTGGTAACAGAACAGAAAATGTATTTTTTAGGATCAAAAACATTTTTAATAAATTAGGTTGCAGTAAGAAATTCCTTTGAGGTTCCGCAAATAGCTTAAAATTAGTAAAAAAAAATGGAAATATCTAAAAGAGTCTTAGAAATATGTTTCTTAGGTATTAGTTTCGCAATAGTGGGGAAAAGCTAGATTTTAGGTTCAAAAAGAATTTTAAAGAATTCTGTTTCCAATATAATATCTTAAGGTGACGCAAAGAGTTTAAAGCCAGTGTACAGAATAGAAAAATTACAACTTTGAGGAAATACTTTTAGGAATTTTTCTTTCATATAATTTTACAAAGGATGATTATATATATATATATAAGGGGTGTCCATAATTAAACGACCCTTCTTTAAAGTTATCTACAGGCAAAAACCTTATTCAGAAAGTTATGAAACTTTTTATAGGACATAATGAAGGGATGGGCATTTGTTTGGGAGAGAAAAAGGAATTGTTGAACATTTCATCACCAGGGACAGTTTTAAAATAAATTACACACTTAGCATATTTTTGACAAATTTAATTATAACAAATCAGGTTCAACATGATGGCAACCATTTTCAGCTACCATCTGGAATCGTAAAATAGCATGTTCCGCAGTTGGCCGTAGTGTGTTCTAGGAAATAGTAAGAACATGCTATGAGATGCTGCTTTTCAAATCACGTAAAGTCTTAGGATTATCATAACTTAACAGATGTTTTAAATGTCCTTGAAGCCAAAAGTCATATGGATTTTGATATTAAGACCGGGAAGGCCCTAGATCAAGAAAGTTACGGCTGATGATACGTTCTTCTGTAAAATGATTATGAAGAACGTCCTTTACGCAACTCCTTATGTGTAGAGAAGCTCCATCTTATATGAAAATTGTACTCGAAAGGCATTGACGTGCTTGCTGCGGTCAACTGTGGAACCTGCTATTTTACGATTCCAGATGGTAGTGGAAAATGATGGTCGTCATGTTGAACATATTTGTCGGAATTAAGTTTATCAAAAATGTGCTAAATGTGTAATTCATTTGAAAATCTGCTCCTGATGGCGAAATTTTGAACAACTTTTTTATTCCCTCAAAAACATTCCCATCCCTTCATTATCTTTGTGAACAATAATTTCGCCTGTAGACAACTTTAAAGTAGCTTCATTTAATTATGGGCACTATGTATGGACACCATGTCAAATTTTGCGCTCCTTACCTCTGCATCCTTTATAGTTATATTTTTAAAAAAACGTTATTTCTGCTTCATTGATTCATTAAACTGGTTTTTTTAATTAAATTTGTCACTGAGCCACAGACATTTTTAGACGTTTCACAGTTCTTCCCACCTCTTACATATGACAAGACAGCCGGCTAAAGTCTATAACTTAATCTTTTATATTTGATTTAGCTTCAGATGCTTTCTGTATAAAGTCTTTGATAATGCTTTTAATAATTCAGTATAAAGTCTTTGATTCTGTATAAAGTCTTTGATTCTGTATAAAGTCTTTGATGAAATATGTTTTAGCAAGAGGAGTTCAGTTACTTATTTTCATGCTATGAGAACATGTCGACTTAATTCTTTGCAACGAAGTTTATCTTTGGAACTTTAAACTTCCTGACTTTGTCTTTACTTTTTGCTCTTGCTTTTAAAACATGCAGTAAACCAAGTTCTCTTTGTATTTTATGTTTAGCAGCACTGACAATAAGATATTTTCTGAAGCAACAAAGTATCCATTTCTTTGAATAATCTGGTCTATAAAGTACTTGACATCAGAAAGATGGCGTGAATACGAAATAAGGTTTAAAATATGTCTGGAACTATAAATACACGAAAGTTTTTACTTTACATTAAGCCCCACATACACCTAATAATTTTATCTTTTCATGTGTATTTGAGGGATCTGGTTGGTTTATCTATTTTTATAAAGAACGCTTGTTTTTCAGTGTTGTTTTTGACTCCAGTAATTGCTTCTGATGCACTAGTATTTTTTTATCAGCTGTAGTTCTCAGTAGTTTTTTACTCTTTCTTGCTTCTGTCTTCTTCAAATAGCGTGTGGTAGACATATCGATACTACCTATAACAATTTTTATGCTGAAACGTTGATCACTTAAAATCTTTTATTCAATAACTGGCCTTTTTTTTCTTTTATACGTCAGCAATATGAAATAAATATCTATAGCTTCTTCTCTAAATTCTGCGAAATTGGAATCAAACTTATCTAAACATTTCCTACTTTCAGATTTTAATAAATTAATGTATTTAGCTTGATAAGCTCATATCATTTATGAAATTTTTTTGCTAAAAGAAACCGGAATAGAAGCTGTTGACCATATTTTTTTCTATTATAAGAGCTAAAGTAGCACATATTTCTCTTACAGAAGGATCCTTCTCTGAAGAAATTTTTATATTATGTCTAATATAACAGTAGCCCTAGATTTCGTAAATTGTGAGTTCAATTTTAAGTAAATCATTAAATTTCCTAAAAATACAACACCTCGATGTTTGTCTTTTCTTCGTTACTTTAAACTGGGCCCTTTTTAACTCCTAGAAAACCTACTAACCAACAAATCAGTTACACAATAAATGGAGTGGAGACGCCAACTCAACTGAACTCGGCAAAGCTACTGATTTGAAATCGACTCCGACCTTATCACTAGACGCTGGCAAATCTCCGCCTTACATCAATAACAACCACTCCGGAGACAGCTGGGTGCCATGCAATAGTATAACTGCTTATATACTTTTATTCATATGAGAATGTTTATTTAAACCTATTTGTTTCATAATCCAGTCACGCAGAAATCCATGAAAAGTTGCAAACAATGTGTTTTTATGAAATTTAAACGCTTTTACGGCATTTCAGGATGTACACCAATATTTTTTTCATATTTTTGTTTGTCTTATCTATAACAAAAGGTAAATTTTCCACGCTGATACAAATTAAGAATCAAAAGTTGATTGTCTCGCTAAAAAACTTTAAAATGTAGGAAAAGTTTCAATTTTAGGAAACTTTAACGTTTTTGCAACACTTCAAGACGTACTCCAATTTTTCTCATATTTATAATTATTTTATATAACTACTTTTTTCGTTCCACCCTATTATATATAACAGTGTTATCAGCGTTTCTAAAATAATTGTGATATTCTACTTTTTGTATCCCTATTAGATTTTTATCTACGATTTATCTTTGCAGTTTTCTTAGAATGGGAATTTACTACGTATTCCAAGCGTTCGTATTACATACTCCCTCCTCTTTTATCTCATATTTTTTTATTTAATTTTTATGAATTCAGTTTTTAGCATTTTCCATATTTTCGGTTTTTAGACATGCTTATTTTAAGTATTTTAATTTGGTTTTTTTTGTAATTATTTTTTGATATTTTTTCCTTTTATTTACGTACTTATTTTGCATATTATTAGCAGAATAATATTTTTTTTTCAAATTCATAATTTATTAACATATACACATCAATTTCATTGATATATTTTGGGTTAAAAAAAACCTTTTCTTGTTCATTTGAAAAATACAGAAAATGAAGAATAACAATGGTATGCAAATCTGCTTTCACGTCATAATAATGGATCTTTGGGCTAAGGATTTAAAGAAATTGAGATCCCGCAAAATTTACAAATGATCATAATATTTAACGCATTTTTATTTCATGAAATGAATTTGATTTTTTTTCTAAAGAAGTGATTCCTGATATTAATTTTTTTCTGAATTCAACACCCTTTTCTGAATGACTTTTGGAATGTGTAGGCCTAGCACATTACATCCATTGGGAAAAATATTCTGATTTTGGCGGGCTACGGTTGTTTGAAAACTGAAATGCCTGTCCAAGGTTGTCAGGGTCATGTCAACTGACTGTAATTCAAAATCCAACGTCCACAGCTTAGTGTTACGATGGCAAAGAAGCTAGGGGCAATGTAAGTGTGTGTTCTCTAAGTACTCAAAGTACTTTTTTCTCCATAGATAGTAGATTAAATATTCATCACTGAAGATAGTAGATTAAATATTCATCACTGATAGATAGTAGATTAAATATTCATCACTGAATAAAAGTGAATTTTTTAGTTAATGAAATTTGAAGAGTCATTCATTGGTAGGATCACTACTTTTTAGCTTAGAATTTACCTGCTCAGATTTCTCTAAAATGATAAAAAAAATATTTCTTTTTTAGGTGCTACAGTTCATTGTTGAAATATATGATTGATTCTAAATTTTTTTATTTCGAAAGCTGTTGTCACCTATGTAAGTTAAATTTGCTTCTGTATTCTAGGAACTCAAGTTTATATATTATATATTCAAAGAGCGCAAGTTTAGTTTAGTTTAGCTATATCAACATCCTGTTGTAAAGCAATACTAGGACTATTTTGGGATGGACCTCGTAATTTTGAACTATTGTTATTTTTCTATATATCTAATACTAAATTACTGGAGAATGATTTTAACAGATTCGGCTATAAGGAGCGGACTGTTTAATCCAACCGTTCACTACTGTCATTTCTAATGAATGTGGCTCCTTCCAAACACAGCACGAAGTATCCCTTTGGTGCTATACATATTAGGAAAACCACCAGAAACACACATAAGAATCACAACCTCAATAATCCAACAAAACCCGACTTTATTTACAAAGGCCACGTAAACACTTCACCAACAGCATCTCTAATATATCCAACAGGAGTAGTGCGCAGTCAACAACTGCTGAATAGGATAGAATCTTAAAGAATAAAATTAACTAAATAAACATGAAGATTTTCAAGAAAAAAATACATAAGGAATTATTTAATAAATTAAGACTTAAAATAAACTAAAATAATTAATGAATAAAGCAATTTTTTTTTTGTTAAAGCAGTTCCTTGTTTCTTGTGGCACCCTCTAATGGCAACTTCCAGAATTATAATCTTGAGAAAGCTGAACAAATACTAAGTTTAAAAGGGGGACTTACCAATTATGAGTTCTTGTCACTCGACATACGGTTGCGTAGGTAATAAAATAATGAAGAACGACCTCAGACATTTTAAAATGAATTATATTGAAACATAAATTTTCAAGGACTACGGACATTACACATCTATGATTAAAGACGAAATCAAAACAGATAACGCGTTTCCCATTCTTCATGCGATTCCAAACCAGTTCTGAGAACAATTCTCCTTTTTCTCTTGGTCAGAGTAAGAGGGCGTCAGTGTCGTGCGCTGGTAAGTTACCAACAACCATTGTCAGATGACGAGGACGACACCTGAGCTTTCACCCTTTCTCCACACCACACCAGCAGAAGGACGTTTGGCCCTGACAGATTTAAAATGCAACTGACCCCCTTACACGATGATTCTTCGGCTGAATCGGGTCTCGAAGTTGAAGCCCTACAGCTCATGAGTCGAGACCTAGCTACCAGGCTACCGTGACTCTCTAAGGAGCCCAATGATATGCGTTAATTCAAGATAAACTAATTCTTTTAATTTCAGTTTGAGATTTACATAAAACTACAGGTATAATTTATTTATTTTATAATTATATTTAATAATATTGAGAGAACTGGAGCTATTTTGATTAGTTTATCAGCATTAATAATAAAATTTAGAATCTTTATAAATAAATCATTTAAAACCTTTTAATTAATTATGATGTTAAAATTTGGAAAGCTCTTAAGTGAAATATAAACACTTTCAACGAAACATAGTTAATTAACAACATAAGTGAATCAAATAACAAAAATGATGACACTAATAACTCGTAGCGAAATTGAGAAAAGATATCGGAAAAAATTCAAAATGGTAAAGTATGTTTCTATATATTTTATCTTTCATTATGAAATAAAAAAAGAGAGAAATGTATCTGTAAGGGAAGTAATTTTTCAAAATGAAAATTAATTAAAATAAAATTTTAAATGTGGAGAACTGAAGAATATTCTGCAGAAAAGCATATTTGGTAAAAATAATTAAAATTTAATTACGTTCTTGTTTCTGCATTTCATATAATACAGTCATAACAAGTATTTTTTAATTTATTACTTAAAGTAAGCTTTTCTCACTATTTTTCTTATATTGTTTATGCTTCTGAATTGCTTCTCAAGAAATACATATAAAAACAGTTTGTTATTACAGAACTCTTTTCATTTTATAACTTCTTAACTTATTATTTAATTTATAATTCATTTTATAACTCATTCATTTTATATATCACAATTTTTAATGAACATTTTTCAATGCCTTACTTAAAATAAACTTTTAAAGTTTTTTTTCCAAGTTGATTCAATAGATGTTTACTAAGTAAATTCAATTATTCTTGCTTCTGTAATATTTTACAAATATTATGTTTGATAAGTATTCTTTTTTTTTCTTTGATTATGTTGCGATCGAACTCGAGCAGGTTTACTTTCATTTATACCACATTATTTTGATGTAATTGTTTGTTAGCCAGCTTGACACTTCTACTTTTTATACTGCCGGTGCTCTGGCTTAGGGGTAACACGTATTCCCTGTGATTTAAGTGTCCCGGGTTCGAGTCGCTGATCTGGCATGATTGTTCTTCTTTATTCTATGTGTGAGGCGTGTGAATGTACCCCCTCCTTGTTAAAGGGGAGGGGGTACAGCAGGCAAATTTGACACATGAAGTAGCTAAGTCGTACTACTGGCCTTAGTTTACGTTACTGAAAAACAAGAGACGCTCAATCGACTCAAAATCGCTAACGGCTGTCAGCGCGCTTGTCCATGGCAAGTTCCATTAGTAACAACAACATTTTATATACTATACTTATTAACAAAATATTTTTTTAATTTATATTGGAATATCATGGAAATTACATTTTTGAAATAAGGAACATCAAATAAATATGGAGAATATCATATAGTCTTATATATTAGCATATTCAGAGCACGAAAATGAGTAGAATATTTACTTTCATTTATTGTTATTGTTGTTCTTATTTCTCATGGCACTTGCTTTTGACAAGCTCTTTGACGCCTTCACCGATTTTAAGCCAAGAGTGTGTCTCTTGTTTGAAGTATGGTCAAAAAGGGTCAAGAGTACGTCTTAGCTATACACATTACATTCGCTTGCACAGTTCCTTTTTACAAGGGGGGGGGAGCACATTCATACACTTCGCAGATAGTGCACACAATAACAACCATACCCTGACTGGGATTTGAACTCAGGACGCCCAGATCTCTGTGTCATGACGCCGTCTTACTTTCATTTAAACTATATTAATTTTTTTTTCAATTATTCGCTAACCAGCTTGATACTTATTTATGTAATGAACTGCACTGATCAACAAAATATTTTCTTGAAAAATATGTTAAAATTACATTTTTGGTATATGAAACATTAAATAAATATGAAAAATAAAGTATAATACTCTGCATTAGAATATTAAGCGTATGAAAGTAAAAAGCATTTTTGTTTCGGAATATTAGTGTACACAGTTAAGATATAGATAATCTGTTGAGAAAATGCCAGTGATGAACTTGAATGCTTTTTTTAAATAAAATTTTAATAAGATACTCCTAAGCAATGCCAAAAAAACCTGTAATACCTTTTAGAGTGAAGTAAAGATTTATGAAAATACATTTTTTTTCAAAATTTTCGCTTTTCTGCTTATATAAAATTTAAATTCTTGAAAATACATGAAAACTATGGATTAATATTTAATTATTGTTTCTTGTAACTGCTGTTAGATAAATAATAACGCTGTTATAAAAATACATTATGGGCATTATATTGTAAATAATAAAGGACTACAGAGAGGCAACGTGACATTTAGATTATTGTATGCGAAATTAAGAAGCAAAGCGCTTGTCTAGGATACAAGAAAATCTTTCGAAAAAGCTTAGTTGAACAAGAGTTAAACACATATGAACTAATTTATGTTTAAAGCTGACATTTTTTCGGATATTTTTGAATAATGTTAAGCTGAAAGTTCATTATCCATGAAAAATTTAACAACTTGTTTTGGTACGAGTATTTCTTAAAATGTGAAATACTCGCGTCATTTCCTTCCTACTGGCGAATTTTAATACTCAGCTTTTCCTAATACAATTCTATTATTTTTCTATTAAAAAATACACAACATTACAATTATATGAGTACAAATTTCTTTTCCATGTTTCCTTTATTTACGGCTTACATAGTTTAAATTTTATGAAGATATTTATATGAACATATATGATTTTAATGTACATATATAAAGATATTTGTCATAATGCATTGTAATGAATATAAGAAAGAACATTAAGAATTGCTCTCAGGTTTCGAATTTAATATCTAATTTGATATTTTTGTAATTTTTGAAAGAATGAATATAATATAGTTCATAAAATCATTTATAAACAGTATATTTATCTCCATCATATCTAAAAAATATATCTTAATATATATACTGAGTTACATCATCAAAAATCTATACATAAATTCTTTTTCAGTACATTTTAGGAACACAAGTAATATAAAATAAAATTTTTAAAAATCAATTCCAAATTTTTTTTTATTTTAGTTACTTTTTATTAAATATTTACAATTGTTATTATTGTTCTCGTGTTTCGCTTTACAACAAGGAGGAATATTACTCTCGATTTGAAAGATTTTGTAACCTCGACAGATACAGTAACGTCAACCATACACGGAGAGTCTTCGGCTGACCTGTTGAACCTCGCAGCCCAAGAGATAAGAATCCAATGCCCTACCAATCAGGCTATGCCAGCCTAATAATTACAATTATTAAAAAATAATTGATCAAAAATTTATACTAGAGTTGATTTTTCAACTCCAATTGAGGATTCAGCGCCAATTGTGGCAAGGCAAAATGGGTGAATTTTCTACGCCAGTTGGGGTAATCCAATACAGATTAGAACATTTTTATTTTCTTTATTCTAAATTACTTTATTTCGAAGGTACTTCAAAAAGAATCCGAAAAATCGATTAATTCACAAAGTTTAATTTTAAATACATCAAACAGAATCGTATGAAATAATCAGCCGAAAACATGTTACGCCTAACCTCATTAGCGCGGGAATCACACAAACTGAATTTATTATTTATTTGGAGGTGGGGATATGAAGAATTTGATGCGAAAGTTAGTTTTTCATTAATTAATAAAAAAATAATGAATTAATATTTGAAAAAAAAACTGTATTAACATCAAATGTCATCCCGTACAAGTTTTTAAAAAATTACTTGAACTTGAATGGATGAATGAAAAGTATTTCACTAGCGATTAAAAATTGGAACAAGATTATATAATATATATATATATATATATATATATATATATATATATATATATATATATATAGGAAGAGTGTGAGCTAATAGTAGGAAATGAAAAATGATATAGTACGAGTGAAAAGCATTTTTCTTAAATTGCATACAAATAATCTAAAGGGTTCTGAAATTATTCCGGAAGGAAAAATAACTAACATAAAATATAAATCATTTTTTGAAGCACTCTTATTAATTAACTAAATTGCAGAATATTTTATGTTTAGTATTTTCTACATTTTAATTACCAGTAAACAAACAGCATTATAAATATTATAGAATCCTGTTAACCACTTTTTTTAAACCTCACTATTAATTGCACAAGTATAGAATCAAAATTTATTTAAATTAGATAATTTTTAATTATGGCCTAAAATTACAATTAAAAAATTCATTACCATCTAGATCGTATAAGTAGACATATTTTCGGAACTATAGTGTCTGAAAATTGATTTCAAAATTTCATTACATCAAAGAAACGAATGAAGTAAAAATTAAAAAAAATTGTATGGTTGGTGAGCCTTACAAAATGAAATTTAAGTTATGACAAGAAAATAAATTATCAGTAATCAGATTTTGACTGATTGAAAGATCCAAATTTTGGTTTAGGTAAAGCTGTATCGTATTTATTTTTTAAAAAATCACTAACAAGCTTGTTTTTCTACCATTATTAATAATGCAATTTATTCCTTTACGCTTTAAAGTTTGGTTAGATTTCACGTAAAATCTCATATTTTTTATTAAAACACAAACCAGCAGGCGTATTCTATCTGCATCTGTTGAACTTTGCACACTTTTCATTTCTGTTTAAACTTATTAGTTTTTCGGAGTAATTAATTACCACAAAACATTAAAAAAATATCAGTAATGCTCTCACTATAAAAGGAAAGAAAATCAGAAAAAGTGGAGCGATGCAATTCAGATCCCCCAAAAGAGAAGCAACAATATTAATTTAAAGTTAAAGAGAACTGATTAATTGTTAACACGCTTCATAAATTAAGAGTGTTTAATTTTAAATTACGAGCGCTTCGTTAATTCTCCTTGTGCATAGAGGCGTAAATTGAGAGCATATTTAAAAAAAAAGAGAGAGAGGAAGACGCAACAATTTATCTGTAAACAGCATGAGGCCGCAAATTAAAATAACTTGCTCGAAAGAAATCGCCTTTTCAGTGAAAGGAGTCGAAAATTCCCTGGCTCAGTTATGCTAATGAAAGAAGTAAATGATACACATCGCTTGACCTTTTGCTTTGTTTATCATAAATTAAATGATAATTTTATGGGTGCTGTTTAGTTTGACCTGCTGCTTTTGATGAGTACACTGCTAATACTTCCGACTGCAGATTTATAATTGTTTTTCTGATGCTAAGAAGTAAGATTAATAATACGGTAAGTCTGTCTATTAAGAATGCATCGATGCAAAAATACTTGGTAAATATATATCAATATGAGAAGAATACAAAAATCTATTATAATAAAAATGGAGCTCTAAATGCGTTGCTAAGCGCAAAACTGGAGAACGGCTCGACCGATTCGGCTAATTTTTTGTTTAATAGTTTCGTTAAGACACGAGGATGGTTCTTATGGAGAGAAAAAATTAAAAAACTGCATGGAAAGTAGTTAAAACGACACTTTTCTTACTTTCCCGCCAAAAATCTGCATTTCCTTCCCCCACGCCAACTGAGTGAGATAGCAGGAAGTAATAAATTATGATTTGTTTAGAAAGAAATGCGCGAAGTCAGTTGGTTTTCATTCATAGATTACGGGATGTTTAAAAAAGAAACAAAATAGCTGCTTTTATTATTAGTCTGTATGAATATTTAATCTATGCCTGCTCAAAATAAAATTTCGGCACGGAAGAAAAAAAAAGAATAACAAAGTGAAAATAGGGTTTGTAGAAACAAAATTAGTGAAGAAAAAAAGAATAGAAAAAAAAAGAAAAGAAAAGAAGGATGTGTGTGTATCAATATCATTTCCTCTGTGCGCGGCATTTTCCGAGCTTTTTTTAAACTTTCGCATCTCTTAAAAACCAATTGTCTTTATTGTTTAGTGTGTTTACATTTATGAAAATTTGAGTCTCATTATCCTATGAAAATGTAGAATTTTAGACCTTTCCCTTCACCAATTAAGTAAAATATCAATTCCGGGACAATCATTGCACGGATAGAAAGAGAAAGATGAGTAGTAAAATGAATACAGCATCTGAAGAAAAATAATACCTTAAATGAATTATATGATTATCAAAATTTGTTTGGTTTAAAAATATTTTGATGAAAAACCTGTTATGAGACACAGCTAAATAAAATATTATATGAAAATTTTAGCGAGCATTAATACTGGCGAACCGACTGGTCGCCAAGGGCGGCTACTTATATATAAAAATGACTTAATTATGATAATGAAAGACGTAATACACATTGTAAGACATATATCCTTGTTTTTAGTAAATAAAATTATAGTTTTAAGGATGCTGTTTTGTTTGACCTGCTACTTTTGATAAGTACATTGCTATTACTTCCTATTGCAGATTTCTAATCATTTTTTCTCCTAATAATAAGAAGAGAGATCTCTTTCTATGTGCCTATCAAGAGCATAGATGCAAAAAGACTTGGTATATATATATATATAGGTAAAATGCGAAAACTATACAGAAAAATAGCTCAGTTATGCTAATGGAAGAAGAAAATGATGCACATCGCTTGACCTTTTGTTTTTTTTAATCAGAAATTAAATGATAGTTTTATGGATACTGTTTTATTGACCTGCTACTTTTGATGAGTATTTATTAACATAATCGTTTTTGTTTGTTGTTAAGAATTAAGACACTGATCGTTCCTTGAGTCTATCTATTAAATATATAGAGATGAAAATGCTTGATAAAAATATATTAATTTGAAAAAAAAGCGCAAAAATTTTATAAAGAAATGGCTTAGTCATACTAATAAATGAATTAAATTCTACAATTCCTTGTTTTACCTTTTCTCTTGTTTATCATTAATTAAATGATACTTTGAAGGATGTTGTTTCGTTTGATTTGCTGCGTGTGATGAATACATTGCTGATATTTCTCACTGCAAATAATTAGTTAAAAATTATGTCAATTACTTTATAAGTATTTCTATGAAATATTAAAAAAACCCAAAAATCCAGCTAAAAATATACTAATACATAGAAAATAAAAAAAATTAAATATAAAAATCACAACAAAATTTTTTTACTAAGTCAAATACATAAATTATAATTATGATTAAAAACAATATATAATATATAGAAGGAATAATTGAAAATGAAGTTGTAAATACACAATTAATACCCATAATATCCCTCCCTCCTCTTTATATTGTCTTACTCAACAATATGACCTTCCCCCCTCTCTAAAGTTCAGAAGAAATTTTCTGTGCCCCTTTTACACATCTAAAATGTAGAAAAATCCAGATATAAATTCGTTCGACGCAAGTGACGGGCGTCACGTGAACATGAATCAACTTGAATACAAAGTTATCCGCTTCATAATTGGAGAGCACTACATACAAGGAACTTATTGACACTTGATTTGAGAATTTGCAAATCTTTTATATTATTGCTTTTTCATGAGCATTATTGTCTCTGAAACTATGTTTTTATTTAATTGATAGTCAGAAGAGTCTGTAAAATTTTTCTAAAGGGATAATTTTCACTATGGTTTCTGAAAATATATAGCTATATTCTGTCTCCTGCTATCCAAAAATAAAATTTTCTTATCTTTTCATTTATTTTTAAAATAATTTCATTCGAGAATTTAAAAAGAAATCCACTCGTTCCTAGAAAAGGAATCTTAATTTTTATTCAGAAAACTATTATTGAGAGAAACATTTGTATCTATTGAATAAACTCAGATACCAGCATAATTGGTTTCAAAAGCTTAAAAAGGTCTCAGATACTTTAACAAGCAAGGGAATAAAACTAAGTTACCTGACTTGAGTTGTTTTTCTTACCAGATGCAGTATTTGTTAAAGAATTTGCTCAGTAAAAATTTACAAGGTAAAGACGCTTAAACTTTGATCGTTTATATGTTTGTCTGTAACAAATACAAAGTCTGAGAAATGGCACTAACTAGTATGGTAGTTAACATCAAAGAGTCAAAAATAAGAAAAAATTCGGTGCAATTTTTAGTAAAGAGATTTTCCGGAAGTTCGCTTTATATCAAACATCCTCAACGCTAATGGGAATACGTATACACGATAATTTACTTCAAAGTCGTTCAGCAAAGGTATTCTGAGAAAGAAAAAAAACCCCTTACATAATTGGCTCCCAAGGGGGGACAAAATGCATCATTGGGAGAGAAGGGAGAACTTTTAAGTAAATATCCCGAAGCGTTGGGAAGTTATTTCAAGTTTCCTGATTGCGTTTCTTTCAATTCTTAACTCTAGAATGAGCATCCTCGAAGAGGAAAAAAAAAAGAGTTTGAGTTTCGATTCTTTACGTTTCGGATAAACTACTGAAAAGTGAACTAATTCTGCAAAAATACGTAAAAGGAGACATACAAGAAATACTCAAAATGACAAAAATTGCGATTTAAACTTGGTGTCGGTAAAATATATGCATATCACAACGCATGAAATAACGATTTCATTGAAATGTCTTGAGATTTGTAACATTTATAAAAAAAGGAAATTATAAACTTGTCCTGAAGACGCTGTACTCAGATATCTATTGGTACAATATGCCTAACAATATTGCATAGCATTTGATAAACCAAAAATACCGTAATTATATTGTGCAATATTTTTTACGAATAAGGATGCGAAGAATATTTTATAGATTAATAATATAAAGAAAAGAAGCTGTTTTTTACTGATAATAGTTATCTCAAGAGATATTATATTTTATATTAAAAGAAATATAATAAAAAGTATGATATTACTAGTAAGAAACGAGATGGAAATATCTTTGAGAGACCAGTAAAATTTATATAAACTCTTAAAAGAAAGCAATTGATATGACAGTTAATAACTTTTGAATATACTCCATTGCACAAAAGTTACCAAAGGTTACTTGCCTGATTCATTGAATTATAAAACGTTTGATATTTGTTGTTGTTTCTTATGGCACTCGTGCTGAACAGACTCGCTGAGGTAGTCAGCGATTTAAGCCTAATCAGCGTCTCTTGTTTTGTAGTAGCTCTAACTAAGGCCAAGAGTACGAGTTTTGATATTCACTCATCACATTCTCTCGCACAGCTCGTTTTTACGGGGGAGGGGGGGGCACATTCTCACACCTAACAGATAGAATACAGAAGAACAACCATGCCGTAATCGGGAATCGAACGCAGCAAGCCCAGATCACGAGGAAGACACGCTACCCCTATGCCAGAACACCGGTTGTTTGACATCTAAATCTATAGTTAGATTAAAGCAGCGACTAATAAAATATTTTTAATATAACATCATATTAATTCCATATCCTTATAAATTTTAGCTTTCTAATTGTTTAAAGGAGCTGTGGACATGCAGGAAAAAGAAATTTGAAGACGCTTCCCGTTCGTCTGCTAGCAAGTATTAAATTATAGAAAAAAAAGAAGGGAAGTTTTCCATTGTCCTTCTCTAAAGCATTGTCCAGAAAAGCTGTTTTTGTCCGAAAGTTTTCCAAAGACCTACTCCCAAATTTTGGAGTGTTAATGAATTAATATCACTCTAGTGAGTACCATTGTACTAAAATGTATTCAAAAAAAAAGTTTTTGAAGAAACAAACGAACAAATAAATTCGATTATGTTTAAATGCTCATCATATTCTTATATGGATTCAAATATTATTTAATGTCTCAAACAAAGGATGCCATATAATTAGAAAATTTAAATTTTAAAATAAAGAGTTAAAAATAATTTTATCATGAATTAGCTGTTCTTTAAATTAGTAATAGTTTTACATAATTTACTACATACTTTAATTTCGGGTTCTTCTTAGTTTAATTGCATATGTTTAAAGTCAAAATTCTACAGTTTTAGTAATTTTAAAGATAAATTCTAATATAACCATTTCTTAATCACCTGGCCGTATAATACATTAATGTTAGTGTAAAGTTAGGAAAATCAATGGAGATTTAAGGCGAATTAAATTTCGAGCTTTTACATAAACTTTCCATGTCTCAAAACTAAGCAGTGAATTTCTAAAAATAAAAAAAGAAGTTAAGTTGACAGGAACTATATAGTTGTCCAAATTAAATCTCACTAGTTCAAGAGACTATAAAGACCTTCCTATTGTTTCAAATAAAACGAAATTTTAATATATATTTAAGAAGATAGCGTCATTAACTAAATGAGAAAAAAAGACACAAGATTTTATTAAATGAATAAATATACAAACATCTTTTAAAACAGAGAAACATCAAGTTTTCACAACTAACTAAGTCTTTTAAGATTTTCCGTAACTAGAAATCACATGGAAAAAGACCAGGACAATGAGGTGATCAAAATATTACGAAATGATGCTTATTCACCCCTTCATATGTGAAAATCTATTGTAACAAATGTAAATTCGAATTATTGGGAAAGTAAATCAACTAATTTTAATGAATGTTGGGTCTTGCATGTATTCTTTTCCTTATATATATTTAACTAATGTTGAGGGAATCATTCAAAATGTCTGATGTTCTAATTTTGCATTATTAAATTTCGCCGTCAACATACCTCTGAGTTGGTAAAGTTCAATATGAATTATTCTGTTGTTTGAAAACTATACACACATTTATTGAATTTTTTCCACTTATTTCTAGAATTCTGAAATTAAAAATCTCTGTTTAACATCATTACGATTTCTAATATTGTTTCCCAGGGTAAAAAAAATCCCCTGATTAGGAATAAACATTTACAAATATTCTTGACGAATAACAAATGGACTCTGCTCCAATAATCCCCCATGACTTGTTGACGAACTTGATGACTTTTATAACATTAATGAAATTTGACTATATTTTTATTAAAAGAGAAAATTACAACATCTTTCTAGAACATTCGAAACCTTGTCAAGGAATAAACAAAACCTTGAGAGATCGTCTGTCGAATTGTGACAAATATGATAATGACAGTTATATATATATATATATATATATATATATATATATATATATATATATAAGGGAAAATACAGAAAATAATAAACAGGAAAAGAAACATGAAAAACATATTTTTTATTATTGTATTTATTAATAAAAAACTTTCCCGAAAAAACTGAGACTCAAACAAAATCTTAAATGCATTAGCTACTGAAAGTAATTCTCTAAGAAGATTAAGTTACAAAAACATCATAAATATTAAAATTCCTAAACTTTCATCAAGAGATGGAGTTATATTAATATTAAAGTTTCAATTTACTCAGTATTTTTCTGCTATCCTCTCGTTTTCATAAAGCTTTATTTTCAATTTATGTAATTTTAGATAAAATATATTTACTAGAATATTAATAACATCTTATTTTTTAAAATCTTACATTTATTATTTAAAATAATCTTATATCCTTTTAGAGCTACTATTTTTATTAGTAGGGAAACTGAAGTTATAATTTTTTTCCTTCAATTTTGAACAGACATGTTATCATCAATTGCTATTTTTTGTTAAATATACTGAAGTTCTTCGGGTTAAATTTTGTTAATTTATTTGATTTAAAATCTATTTTTTGATTCGAATTTTACTATTTTTTTGAATTTCGTAAATTTTAATAAGTTTTCTACTGCGTAAGTTTTGAAGTCCTTTAGGATCTGTCATATGAGAATCGATTTCCTCTGAAGCTTACATTTGTAATGGTTGATTTATTCTTCTTCTTTAGTTTCATCCGGAAGTTATGCTAAGTTAAGCTATTCACGTTATGGAATGATGTTCAAAGACTATAACTCTGCACCGTTATGTTCCATTTGAAATAAACAATCATTGCTTAACGGGGATAAGCTCTTTTTTTAGTTTAAATATGTTAACTAGTACAATTGAAAAAAATCCTTAAACCGTAATCGAATGCTTACGGTTTAAGGATCCTTAAACCGTAAAAAAGAATCCTTAAACCGTAATCGAATGCTGTATGTTCATTGGGAAATAAATAATTTTTTTAGTTGAAAAGAACTAATGTATTTTAGACATTTTCTTTGAAATTAACATTGTTGTCGTACTACCATAAGTAGTAAGATGATTTATAAATAAATAAAAATGAATGTATTAAACGTATGATTCATAAATAAAAATTAAGTATTACTATTATAAAAGTATCGTTCCTTCTCAAAAATTGTAAACAAAAAATTTGTGAACCTACTGCATTTAGGATGCATTTTTAGACAAAATAATAGTGAATTGAAAGGTCGAAGGGGAGAGGATATTTAGCAATAAGGGAAATTCGAATTATAGGCTAACTTAGAAGGCTTAAAAACAGTGGATAACTTATAATATTGTAGTAAAAAGAATGTAAGTCATAATAATATAATACAAGAGCAATTTTTATTTACTGTAAGGGGCTCTACACATAAAACTGTAATGAATAAATGGAAAGTGTATATTCTTAAAATTCGCTTATTCATTTCTTTGAAAGTAATATATATATTTACATTAAAGAACTTACTTTTTTATTTTTTATTAATCTTTTGACAATACTTTGAGATTAACAACAGTAGAAACTCTTGATCATGTTTAATGATATAATGTAGAATATTTTTCTTGCCATCTCTGAAAGTTTTTCTTTTGTCGCATGAAATAGCATATAGCAATCAATACGCAAATTTGAATTAAAATAAAATAGTACGGTAAAAAAAAATAACTCTTATCTTGCATACATGCAGAGAAAAAAACATCAACAAGTGATAGTCTTATGAAACTGAAACAAATATTATACTGATACTCAAATATAGAACGTTAATTGCTGATTTATTAAAATTTATTTATTTTCATGCGAACATTTATTCTATTGTACCACATTTTAATCTAGTTGGCAGGTAAACATCAAAAGTTTATTTAATTCCCATAAAATTTAAAACCATGTAGTTATATCTTAAAGAATTATATTTAAGTTTTATTTAAAATTTAAGTGAATTGAAAAAGAATTTTAAAAATGGAGAAATGTTTGTGTTATTGAATACAACTAAACGATTTTGGGATAATAAAGTGTTTACTTTTTCAAGAAAACTGAATTTTTCAGTGTTTAGGTTAAAGCAAAATGAATAGAAAATCCCTTATTGTTTGTTCTTATGCGTAAAACTGAATATTTTATTGTGTTAAAACAATATACTTTTCGTAAAATATGATTAAAAATATGCCTCACTGCTTTACTTAAGCTAAAAAGGGAAAATAAAATACAAAAAATAGTTTATTTTGCATCAGTTTCATGACTATGATTCAAAAATCATAGATTTTTGTTGCATTTTGGATTATTTAAGTTAATAAAATAATAAAGTTATATTTTATATAGACCAAATATGTACATTGTTTCCAGAGAAACTTACATTAAGATATTTATTGCGCCTTTGTATTTTATTAATTACAGGCGTAATTTTGCGATTTAAGTATCATCTCTGAGATTAGAGTGGCAATTTTATGTAAATGTTGAGCTACTATAAAAAATATCGTAACAACTATCTCTATTCTAGATAAATCACATATGATATATTTTAATAAAACACGCATTTGTAAAAAAGGGAATTTTGGAGGAAAAAAACTAATGCATCTGAACACATATTTGAAGTAAAACATCTTTCACGGGGTAATTTTGCTCAAAAACTGCATCAAAATATAGTTTATCAGCAATTTTAATTAGAATTCCCCGGATTTAAACATTTGTTTCTCATTTTCCATCATAACTGAAGTGCGGCCATAAGTTAAAAATAATTGAAAAATGCGAGCACTCCATCATTTTCGGATAATCTGAATATGATACGCAACCCAATTTCTTTCGGGAAAGATCCAGTGTTCGGGATAATAAATAATTATAACCAGATCCCTAAGGGTATTGCAATCCTTCAAGATTTGACAGTGTTAAAATAGTCATAAGCAAGGAAACAGAATTTCGTTTTCTTAGCAATTCGGTCATTAATTTTATTTGAAGAGGTAACTTCTAAGGTTTATTTTGATAGAAAAAGTAAAATTCAAGAAGATACGCTTAACATAATTTATAAAAGTAATAATGTTTGTTTGTTTTTTGAAAATTTACGTTTTAAGAATTTTTATATTAAAAAGATATCAGGATGAATCGAAAATCAAATTATTTCCTAATTAAGCTTATTTATAACCAAGGATGGCTAGTTTATTTAATATAAGCACGTGATAGTTAATTTTATACTCTAAAATTGGGTATACACTGTTATAGTACTTTGTAAAACGTAATTTGATTTTAATATAATAAATTAAATAAAACAATTACTCTTTTATTAATGTAAAAATCAGAAATTCTATAATTCTGAATATTTTTTAGCTAACTAGTTTTTATTTTTTAATTAATTATCAGGAATACTCTTTGGTTCTTGCGAAAAATTTATTCTGAAATAAGTAATCGGGTGATGTCATAAGTATAGAATCACAATGTAATTAAAAGCAGTATATTAGCTGACATTAAAAAAAGTATTTTTTATGAAGAATATATTTTTTTAAAGATTCAAAATTCCTGTCACATAAGGAAAAGAATTAAATCTCGTTTACAAAATTACATATTCTTGAACATGACATAAACTAAATGAGTTAAAATATTAGAAAAATAGTTTTATTGTAGAAATGTGATGAATAGTTTTATGTGTTAATATGACTTACAACGCATGAATATCTCTCCATATTTATCTTTAAATATGTTAAAAAATATTCTGTAATGTATTTATTACCTTACATGTAAATATTCTATTAAATTTGTATTTTATTTTCCCGTCTAAAATTCACTTACTTTTATTCGTAAGTTGTCATGTTTCTTAAAATAAAATGTTATAATCAATTTTCAGTTATTTTTCTACTGTGACGGAGAGTTCTAAAATTCAACAGAATTTTGTATTTCCTATGAAAATATATCATTATAATATTAAGAAAATAATACATGTATTGTTACATAAAAATGTTATAAGAATAATATAATAATAATGCATAACTTAATGCACATAGTTAACAAGAAATATATTACCAACTTCAAAGGGCTCTAAAATACAATCTATTAGTCCAAATAAGATAAAATTTGAACTCAAAATTATTCAGATGCTGCTCTTTAAATTAATTAATTAAAATGTTTTAGTACAAAAATTCAGAAATAGATGGAGCTGTAACACAATTGGCATTTATTTGTATAGATTGAAAATGTGAAAGATAATTTGTGTTACGATGCATGTCTATTACCGTTTTACTTTGGATGAAAAGAAGACGGATTGTACTGGAACATTAGTTTCTTCTCTGTTCATCATGCCTTAGTTGCAAGAACTCGATACTGGTGAAATTGTTCTACCAGAACCAACCAAACTCCGTGGCATCTCTAAAAGAATTTCGTCCTATGAAGCAGATGCGAAGAGGCTCAATGTCTACTGGTGCCCTGAAGCCAAATGATGCAGAAATTTGTAAAAACTTGGCAACTTGGCACTCTTCCACGTAGAAGAGGAAAAATAACCCCGTCTTCCAGTGTCGAAAATGCAGAGACCGAGCTCTTTCAAGCCAGCAGTCAGTTGCCGCATAATAGTGTGAGTTTGCCAGTTGTTTCCCGTGCTGTGGTTATGCCGTATTTAACTGTATGAAAAATTGTATGGCAGATTTTGCATTTTTATCTATACAAAATCCAGTCAGTTCACTTGTTTCAGTTTGGGGTATTAAAGGTCTGTAAAACTTTTTCACTTCAATAAATTGCTTAAATAGTGGTTGACAAAACTTGGCCATGGAACATTCTGTGGAGCAATGAACCCCACTTTTGCCTCAATGGGGAACTTAACACCCCCAACTGCCGAATTTGGTTAGAGGAAAACCTTCACTAAAACCAGGAACAACTCTTATCTCCCGGAAAAGTGACAGTATGGTGTGGTTTTACAGCCAACTTTATCATTGGACGGTATTTCTTTGAAGAAGAAACTTCAAATGGAATCCAAACCTATTGTCTCACAGAACAGCAGTACCATGATACGCTGAAGGATTTTGTAATCCAAACTCTTCTACAGAGTGGATGTCTTGAGTACATCATTTCCATACAGGATGGTGCACCACCTCATATTGATGGGCATGTAAACCGATTGTTAATACAGCATTTCATAAAAGCACGAGTTATCAGCCGTCATTGATTCTTAACTCGCTGGACGTCCCTTCTTAAGACTTTTGGTTGTAAGGTTATTTGAAGGACATCTAAGGTCAAATGATACTGTCTCTACTACACATTCTCTAGGACAACATTCGGCTCCATATTCTTAATATCCCGGCATACTCCCTCATGACTCATATATAGTAAATATTGTTCTCCATTTAGAACAAATTGTTAAAAAGAGAAAAATATATATTGGAGAATTTCAATTTTAATTTATTTAATAATTATAAGCCATATTAAATAATGTTATGCGTATAACAACTCTACCTAACGTTGAATTTTTATACTAATTTTTTATTTAATAAATGTAAATTGCATCGTCTCAATAATTCGTAGTTCAAATTTTATCTCCTTTGGAGATATTTTAGAGCCTCATAAGTGGATAACTTATTTCTTCCTAACCCTGCATATTTTAAGAATTAAACTATAAGTTAGTTTTTAAATTCTAATTTAATTTAGATTCTATAACGAACTTTATGGATATAGATTTAAAAAAGGTTTCTTATATAATCCCATACTAGCTATAATAATAAATCAATATAGATATAACGATATTAGATTATGAAGAAAATACTGAAAATAAGAAAATAGAAGCAAATGATGGTGATGACATGTCCGCTTTACAACGGAAGGAGGGGCGCAGTAGCTTCTGAGGGTATGGACCCCTGAATAACTGATTGCAGAAGTCTGACTTCTAGCTCATATGAAGATGACACACACTTATCAGATTCAACTGGAACACCCCCTTTTTACAGGTGGGCAATTCACTCACCTCACAGATAGAACACAGAAAAATAACCAGGACCTGACCGGGACTTGAACCGGTAACGCCCAGATCATGAGGAAGATGCACTACCTCTGCACCAGGACGCCGGAAATATAAGCAAATACTTTTGTTAATGTACTAAAATGTATAATATGTATGAAGATAAAGATGAAATGCTGAGTGAAATGAAAGATGAAATATAATGGAATTCAAGGTAAATTCAGTAACAATGTGAGGTCTTTAAAAGCTGAGGTGTAAATAAATTCCTAAGAAAAAAATTCCTGATCATTTATTGAGAACGAATATACGTAACGGAAAGGATAAAAACTTTTAAAATGTGCTTCCCTTTTTTTTACTCTGAACTTCAGAATTTTGAAAAATAAGATATTCCAACTTTGTAATACGCACATAAAAACGTGTTT
This sequence comes from Argiope argentata, assembly GCA_026289955.1. Classification (NCBI taxonomy): domain Eukaryota; kingdom Metazoa; phylum Arthropoda; class Arachnida; order Araneae; family Araneidae; genus Argiope; species Argiope argentata. Next base: position 3,665,970 of record JAOUZG010022948.1, read on the forward strand.
TTAAAGTTTTCATTTTTTATATTTATCATTTTAAAATCAGAAATAGAATAGTTCTTCATATGACTCTACACATCTCCAGAGGCATGCAAACATAATAAAGATGAAAAACAGTAAAGTTTGATACAAAGCAGTTCTTGGAAGGTGGAGGATCAACACACGGAATATGGCAAATACCTTTCCTATTTTAGATGTGAAGCAATGAAAGTATCAAAATGATATGACAAAAGGAAAAATGCAATATGGCAAGAAAAATCCGAAGTAACAGTAAAAATATTTACCAAACACGATAAAAGTAGAGTTTTCCCCCCACTAAATGATCCTCGATAGGAAGCCATCTCCAAGAAAAATGCTCCAAGCTTTTCTGAGCTCTTTCTTTATGAATAGTGCTTTTCTGGAATGGTATGTTTTCGAACTTCTTTTCGACACCTAAGCTATAATTTTATCTCCAAGATATGAAAATGAAAGAATATAATTTCAATAAATTAACTGATTAAGGAAAGTAGGGCTTCATTTTTTAAGGGTGGATACTCTTTCAAATAACAGTATATTCCCTTAAAAAATTTCTATATTCAGAAAACTAGGTTTATAATTTGTATCTGTTCAGTATGACATCTTACAAAATACTACTTTTCAAGGCGTAGAATGGGAATAGTATATGTTCCAATATCTTTTAAGTGCCACTATTATAATTTATTTTCAGCACATAATGAAAATAGTATCCTTAAATATCAGTGAATAAATTGAAATATGTATAGCATGAGATTCCCTTTTAAACTAGCTGAAAAAATCTCTCTGTATTTGTATTCCATACACTCCAATAAATGGGCTTGTGAATTATTAGCAATTTATCATTAACAAACGATATTGCCGGGTTTCTGGCGCAGAGGTAGCGCGTCTTTTTCGTGTTCTGGGAGTTCCGGGTTCCTGTCCCTGTTTGGGCATGGTTATTCTTCTGTGTGCTATCTGTGAGATGTGTGGCTGTGCCCCCCTGTAAAAAGAGGATGTGCAAGCAAATGTGGTGAGTGTGTTGCTAAGTCGTACTCTTGGCCCTAGTTGGCGCTACTTCAAAAACAAAAGACGCTTCTTTCGGCTTAAATCTGCCACTGTATCAGCGGGGGGCTTGTCCATGGCAAGTGCCATAAGTAACGACAACATAAACGATATTGACGATAGAAACTTTCATAATACCACCTTTCTAGATTTCTTATTTAATTTGTCAGTGATATGTGGTAAATAGAAAATACAGGAAAATTGAATGTTTATTTTGGACGCTTTTTATCAAACAGATTACATGAAAAATTACAAATACAGTTACAATTTTTAATAAAAAAATTACATACTTCAATTAAGATATTTTAATTACCCAGGTTTTGAGTTATTGCGGTAACCTGCTTGTGGAAGTTAGAGTCAATTTCTGTAAATTTTTAGTGCAAAACAAATTATAAAAGGTTAATTGTTTCAGAAACATATAAAAGGGTTTTTTTTTAATTAAAAAGAAACAAATTTGAAATACTAACATAGGAACCTTTAAAAATTTTATGAATAATAATTTCAAATAACAGTTCAAAAATAAATAAATAATTAATTTAATAAATACTATTGAAATAAATAGATGAATAGTTTTAATGATAATATTTGTTTTACTTGGTTTTAATTGACTTGTTTAAGCTACTTCTTGAACTTTATTACTCATTATTTTTTCACTTTTATATTATATAGCGTTGTCATCATTTGCTCTTTAGAGACAGATTGAAAACATTATACAATATAGAAATATCTTTATAATGAAGATCAAATAAAATTGCCAACATTTTGCAAAATAATCATTATTACATTTATAAAAGTGATTTAGATGGCATCCTGGCATAAGGGTAGCGCGTCTTCCTCTTGATATGGACGTCCCGGTTCGGGCATGGTTGTTCTTCTGTGTTCTACCTGTAAGGTGTGTGAATGTGCCCCCTGTAGAAAGGGGCTGTGCAAGCGAATTTGATGAGCGAGTAGAAAAAGTTGTACTCTTGGCCCTAGTTGGCACTACTACAAAAAAAGGGACACTGATTATGCTTAAATTGCTGACTGCCTCTGTGATCTTTTCCATTGCAAGTGCCATAAGAAACAGCAACAACAACAACAACAAAAGCCATTTATTTTTGAATTTAAATCGAATAATGTCAAAGAAAAAATCAAGTTTTTCGTTAGAATTATTCCAATTTGGAATAAAGAAATTAAAATTCTAAATAATCTCTTTTTTTGATCTTGTAAGTATTAGCAAACAATGTGCAGCAAATTAGTACTTTTAAACTGGAAAATTAAAGGTTGTTCAAAATTAACGCTAGTTGGAATCATCCTTGCAGTAAAGCATTGGCAACCTTATTAAAAAACTATCTGACAATTGATACTTTAGGGTAATTATAAATGAATAATTACACAATAAAACAATGTGTTTCCATTGTTGAACAATATTTAGTGAACAATAGAAATAGTGAAAGTCTTGCGACCATAGTTCGAAAAGTTGAGAGTTGATCCATTAGATCTTGTGATTTAACGCTATCATATTTTTTATAGTGGTTATAAGTAAAAGATCTACTCCAACAAGACCGCAAGCTCGTGTGAATAGAAGGGGGAAATTTAACGTTGCATCAATGAAATTCATCCCCTTTTATGCAAAATGGCCATGGAAAAGTTTCATGAAAAAATGTGTATGTGCCAGGAAAGCCGTGGAGGCCATTTGCCCCTATGTGTTCTTCCATATATAACATTATCTGGCGTACGTGAAGATTCAATAAAAAGTTCAAATCTTGCGTTAACACTTTCTACTATCATGAAACGCTCCATTTTTACTAATCGTAGACTATCAGCTGTCAAATGTTTTTTTAATACAGGGTTGCCAACACTTTACAGTACGAATGTTGGTAAATTCAAATATTGCGTTAATTTTTGATACCCTTTCATACTTTTTATCTGTAATCGTTTCCATGCTACATTGTATTTCTTATTAACAGTTTAAAAGCCGTCTAAAATTGCAATTCTTACTAATTCGAAGTTAAAACAAGAGAAAATTGTGATAAATTATTTTCATTTCTTAATTGCTTTCTTTAATTAAATACTCATTCAGTGATCAGAGGTAAATAACACTTTAATATGTATTTTCTCAGTGATCGTAGATAAATAATGTTTTAATTCCCCGGATTTTCCAGAGAACCTCGTTGTCGTATAAATTTATATATGAAGTGATAAAAGAATGTTCCTGTACAACTAATTCAAACATCTGATACCAATCGTAACGTGGACTTTGAAGTTTTTCAGTGCAACCCAGAAACTTGGTACTATATATTTTTTGCTTTTTAAAATTATTTATTTATTTAACTTACATCTGTGATATATAAAATTATGAGATATTTTGATAATAATTAATATTATTTTAGTTTTGAAAATAATTATTGCTTATACGCTGTTTAATAAAATTGTTAAACATTTGAAATATTTTTTACTTCCGTTTATATTTTAAAAGATGCCAGTCCTTTCATTGTAATAATTTTTAGACCAAGTTTTTCAAATTACAATTTTTGAGCAAGTCGAAATTTTTTGGTGGTCCTTTGATATAAAATTAATCACGTTTCGTAACATAAAGCAATGCAGAAATTTTTATTCTGCTTAACTAAGTTTGCGCTCAAGGGAAATATATATTTTTGGTGTTTTAGAGGCATTAAAAATAATTCTTCCTGTTGAAAATGTTGGGTAATAACAAATGCATCTTCCAACAAATTAATCTATACTGAATTGTCATTCATTGATTTTCTGTCGAAATTAGAAAAAAGGCAATTACCAGCAACGAGGGTGCCTATTGCATTTCTCGGGAAATAGAGGTGAAAGATGATGATATTCTACACTTATACCATGCGTGAATTATCGTATTATTCTTATAATAGAAAATGACACTAATTGGCTCTTAAATAAGGATCTTGAGATAAGATAAGTAATAATAATCAATTTAGTTTCGAGTACTTCTACCATCTTAATATCTTTTTCTGAAGTATTATGTAAGCTTATATTATTTTAACCAACATAAGAGAGGGAATTATAAGGAATGAAATAAAGATGTACAGAAACTATTCAAGAATATACTTTTCAATAAAAAAAAGTAACTCTATTGGATCTAATGAGATAAAAAAAATGAAGAATAGTATATTTTTGTGTCTGCCATAGACATCTTACATTATTATGGAATTTATGAGTTTTATTAAGTTACGTCTTGAACGTATTTTTGTAACATTTCTTAAAATTTTTAGTAATAATTCGCTTACAATAATAAATCTTAAGCATCTGCTTTGCTCCATTTACACCTACTGAAACATTGTAGGACTGAAATGCTTTTTAAAAAAATAAATCTTTTTGTAAACGACATTAGCAAAATGAATATGGACTGCCGCCAAAAGTCAATGGGAGAGGAAAAAATCCCCCCTCCAAAAAAAAAAAAAAACAGTAATTCAACTTTACATGAGTTTTTACTCACGAGTTTATTTTAAACTAACTTTTCCTAAAATGCATAAATATCAAGGATTCGTCTTGCATATAATCCTTACATTTATTTACAAGTACTGAATTTCCACCTAAGAATTTTAATATTGAAGCAATGTGACTATCTTGCTTCTTTTTCTTGTCCTAAACAACGAATTATTATTCATTTGAAATTTATTTTTAAATTTAAATACTACTAATTTTTATGACCAACATAGAACCATTCTAGAACACATGGTGATTCATGAAGAAGTATGCACTTTTTGATGCTGTAAAACAGTAGCATTCAAATGCACAAACCACTCCAGCGGATCTTAAGGTCGATGTACTCTTAAAATATGCGTCTCATCCGTGACAGATGCCACATAGGTAGTAAGTAGCATGCGTCTCAGATGACTAAATAGTCAATATTGTGGTGTCTGCAGAGGAGAAGGCCTTCAATTAAGCAGAAGGGAATCCGCAAGTATTATGTCATAGTATTTTCGATCACGATTCGGAAAAGAAGACCCAGTTGAAAAATCTGTCTATCAACGGCACGAAAAATTTAAAACTACTGGTTGTTTGAGCAAATTGTTAAGTCCTGGAGGACTTGTTGAGAAATGAGCCACTAGATCTCCCCACTTGGCACGCTAGATGGCGCTGCTGTTTGTAGTGATATAAGTTGTAAACGGCATTTAAGTCGTAAGCATTCCATAATGTTACTTTGCACCTTTCCCTACCCTTCCTGTTATCTATTTTTCTCGTATACCTAAATTCTATCTCGCAATTAATTAGATTAATCGCAACAACATATATCTAAATCTAAATAAAAGTTTCATATCCGGGTATAGAAGGAAACAATCAACGTCAATTGAGATCCATCCAAGCCTCAGATAACATCCACCAGGACCGGAGGTAGCCTATAACTGGCTT
>JAOUZG010022948.1:3671406-3685431 GCA_026289955.1 Argiope argentata
CTAAATAAACGGGGATGTCAGCTTGAATTTAAACGACATGAAGGATTTGGGAGAGAAAAAAAACTATAAGGTTGGGAAAAAAGAATGGAAAAAATGCTGAAGTTTCTGCCAGCTCTAAACGTGATTTAGAGAACAATTCCCTTTTGGTTTCAAAGGAGAATGCAATAAAGTAGATAAACTAATTGCAGACTTTTCGCCTTAGATAACACGTTCATCCGTAGAGCTAGACTAAATAAAAAAGTTTATATTCTTTAACCACATCTCGATGAACTATGATTGACACAATGTTTTTCTTCTCAATCTCTGTTTTATCATGCAAACGTGGTACATTATTGTTGTGTTTCTTGGTGACATGTTACGAAGTATATATTTTGTAAAATATAAAGATTATATTGATAGTAGTATCGGAAATAAAAGAAAAATTAAAATTATTCAATTTATAAAATTTCGAACTATTATTTAATTTAGAAAAATTAGTATTATTATTTAATTAAAAAATTAGTAATAAATAGTATTCTGAAATATTCTTAGAAGCCTTATTTTGATCAGCAGCAAAAAAAGTTTTGAAGCTGATATTAATTCGTATTATGATACATTTTTAGTTGGCATTTTTCATGTTTTTAGTGATGAAATTTTGTAACTAATTTTCCTTTAACTTTTTGATGGGACTGAGTTAAAAAATTTTGTGCAATTAAGTAATAAATAAATAAAACATTACATTTTCACTTTTTTTCTTGAGGAAAATATACTATTTTAAGTATTTTCAGTACTTAAGTTATGTGATTACGTTAGAAATGAAGTTTTTGAGAAACGATTTAAAATAGTTATATTTTTGAATATTAGCATAAGAAAGATTAAAAAAAAACATCAAAAAAACATATTTAGTGCCAAGTTTGTTTGTTTTTTAATTTGGAAAAAATGATTTTTTTTACTAAAAAGATGCATAAAGCAAAAATTTAATTTAGAGTTTTATCAAATGATTTACTTAAAAATTTTCCAAATATCTTAAGAAACATATTATCAAGTTACTGAATAAAAAATACACTGTATTTCTATCTAATCTTTAAATATTTGGATTCAATAATATTTTAATTTTTTTTTATCTCGTAAAGCACTGAACAAAAAAGAAGTAATTTTAGATGAATAGATTCCTCATTCTCCAGTTCAAGAACCACAGAAAATATTGAGAAATTATTGTACCGAATTTGAATAAAAATTAGTATTATATTTTAATTTATGAGGCTTTTCGTTAAAAAAAAAGCTTTAATTTTTTATTCGAGAAGAGAGTATCTACAAATGTAAAATAGAGTTGAAACATATGCAAATGCAAATATAAAATTCTAATGGTTTCATAAAAAACACTGTTGAAAGATTTAGAATAATTAATAATATTAAAAAAAAAAAACTTCACAAAAAGTGAACTTTTTCACATAGTCCTCTACTTTAATTTATTTAAACTCCAATTCAATGTGACTGGTGAATCTTGATAGGAGTTTCAAAAATATTATTCGAAATTTTATGGCGTCGTATAAAAATAAAAATTGGTAATAGAAAATATGTGAAGTAGAAATGTTTTTACCCAAAAATATGTTTATTAGCATCTTGTGCTTGAAATTTAGTTTCATGATTATATTGCTTATTTACTTAGAAAAAAAAGTTCTAATGGTTTCATAAAAACATCTTTTCAAACATTCAGAATATTAAATAATAAAAAAACCATAGATTCACAAAAAGTCTACTTTTTCGAGTAGTCATCTACTTGAATTGTCAAAAAACAGATTCATTTTATTTAAACTCTGATTCAATTTGAGTGGTGACTGATGAGGGAAATTGCAAAAATATTATTCGAAATTTTATAGCATCGCATCAAAGAATAATAAAAATAAAAATTAATAATGGAAAATATGTGAAGTAGTAAAATGTTTACAAGTAAATATTTTTATTAACGTGTGTGCTTAAAAATTACTTTCATAATTATGTCATATTATAACATAATATATTAAAAAAATAAATTATATAAGTTTCTTATTTAAGCCTATAAATGAATAGCTTATGTTTTATAAACCATTTCTTGTGAATAATACATAAATGCAATACACAATATTTACAAATTTTTTATGCATAGTTACAAAATTACGTGTTTTATACAGTGCCAGACTTACGAAACAATCATTTTAAATAATATAAACTTTAAAAGATAAATCCTTTCTTTTAAGTTTTATATTGTTGGGATATAAAATTATGAACACATTTCAATCATGATATTTTTCCATATGAATTCAAGTAAAAAAATTAAATTAACATTCACTTTTATTTATGCACTAAAGTATAAGATAGTTTTTACATCAACAAATTTTGAAGTCAAAAGAAAAATCGAAAACGCATTAAAAATGATATAATTTTATTTAATTAAAATTTCAATCATATTCATAATATATTGTGATTGTTAAAGATTGTAAAGTTTTTTCTTCTATATTATTATACTTTCATTGATTTTTTATCGTATTTTTTTCACAATTGGACGTATATTTTTTTCTTCATTTGCCATTTTTATCCTTTAAAAAATTACTTTTAATTACACCGAGGAACAAGTATTTTTACTTATTTGCTTTTTACTTATTAACTTTTAATATTTCATAGTTTTTATTATGATTATTTTGGAATCTTTCATTTCATTTTTCTCAAATGTACTACCAGAAGGGGAAACTTAAATTGAATTAAAAACAAATAAATTCCAGCAATTAATTGATAATTGAGTTCAAAAACAGTAAAATACTATATTCTCATCAACAATACACAGTTGTATAAAATATTTATAAATATATTGTATCAGGAAGTAAGTGAAGAATGAATCATGAAATAACATCTATACAAACGTGAAGCTAAACTTAAGCATAAGTTAAATAAGAGCGTGTGGGAAAAAAAGCTGAAATTTTAAGAAACAATCACCAGTTGTGTGATTAATATTTCCTTTAATAAGTCTATTTAATATGAAAACTCTTGTTTATATGTTTTCTTTACTTGTTTGAAAAAAAAACTAAATATATGCTTTTCGATAAATGTTTGATAACTGGAAACCGGAAACTTTTTTTCCAGTTTAAAATAATGCTATTCACATAAACGAAAACCTTCGCTAAAATGCCTGTAAACAAACTTCGGTTATTTCTTGACTATCTCTTCATTGTTTAAAATCGGGGATTCGAAAACAAACTGAATCGAAACTTGGGAATTTGCTTTCGATAGTAACATCACAATAATCAAAACACAATTAATTAAATGCTGTGATTGCAATTACTTTGTTAAAAGAATTTTTTACCCGACGAATTGTGAGGTTCTTTTGTGTTTACTTTAAAAGTCTCATCCCATTTTATTTGCTCTTTGCAAAAGAATCTTCTATCTGAAGTAAACAAAGTTGTTTTAAGTACTCACTAATGGATAAATGCGGATGAAATTTAATAGGAAAGTTTTGGAAGAATTTAAAAGCCTTATTTTCTCTTTTTAACATTTTATTTTCTTTAAATATTGCTGAAATATACGAATCCTGTAACATCATTTAATTTTAATATTTTAGACTTTTAGTCCCTCTTTCGTCAACAAAGCATTATATTTATTAAAAGGTGTTAAAAATCAAAATGTAATTGATTAAAAGAATACAATTCCTCATATTTTCAATTTAGAAGTGCATTTTAAAGTCATATTGAGTTTCAGTATTCGTTTTCGAGAACTCAAAATGCGAGTATAGTCAGCACATTTTGCTAACACCATTCTGAACCTCAAAGTACTGATTTTATCGGTTACTCGATTACATAAGAGTTTAGCTATTTTAATGTGTCGTTTTAAACTAACATTAGAACTATTTTCGGACGGACGTCATATTCTTGAACTGTGGTCGATGACAGGAGAGACACCCGAGCTGGCAACCCCTATCCAAATTTCCGCACCACACCAGGTGAAGAACATTTGACCAGTGGAATGTGCTCCACATTCACTTACACGGCTGTTCTTTAGTGAATCGGGTCTTGGACTTGGAATTTTCCGGTCTGAAATACGTGACCTTTCCAAAAGACTACACTGACATTTCTATTATATAATAAGTGATATAATATAATTTGTATTTAGTTTTTAAGGCTGATTTATTACACTAGTAATATTTTTTAAGGCAGCGTTATAACATTAATTTTACTAACTTCCTATGGCTGGGTTATTTAAGTGTATGAATTGAGTACAAATTTGTATTTTATTGGTTTAATTAGATTAACACTATGATTAGGGGTTAAAACAGTTAATATGCAATTAATTTTGAAGCTGAAGGTTCTTTTGCACAAGCTTAGACTTTTTCAAACAAGACATCAGGTGAAAAGATCGAGATCAAAAATGACACTTTTTTTTCCAAATTACTTTACTAAACTGACAGACGAGTTGACGTTCAACGGATTTAATATGAACTGGCCCCGCAAGCGCAGTGAAGTTTCTAAAAAACTAGGTCCCTGATCGCACGAACTACTGATTCCAAATCTGGAACTCTGCCACAAAGTCACTGCTAATTCAAGTTTTATCTTATCTCATCATTTTTTACTGTCCTTACTTGGATATTTTTTTAACCTTTAGTTTTGGTTGTTGCGTTAAAAAGTTGAACTGACTACTATAAAAGTTACGAACTTAATAAAAAAATAAATAAAATTCTCATAAAATTGAAATTTATCATTTCAAAAATAAGTTCATTCGAATTAAAACAAAATTAATACGTATTAATTATTATTATTTATTAATAAAGAACTGATGCATAAATAAACGAGATTCCAGAGGATCTTTAGAGGAAAAAATATTTGTTATTATTATTATTTATTATTTAATAATTAAAATATTATTTATTAATATTATTTATTAATTCTAATTGTAAATTCTAATTAATTCAGCCTAAGGTGTCTTCTTTCATAATCCAATCATGCTATCCTTATAGAATATTTTTTTTTGAAAAAAGTTATTCATTCAACAAAAGAAGCTTGGAGTAAAATATTGAATCTTAGTTTCTCTTCTGAATGATAATAGCATCTATAACTCATGATAATGATTCAATTTCGGGATCAAAGTGTTCGCGTTGAAACCCTGCTTCAATAAAAATATCCATCAAATAAGCGGGCTTGACATACGTGTGGGTTTGGTACATAAAGCTCGCCACCTACTATGACTTATCAATTCGGAGTAATGTTGGCATATCATATATCGCTTTCATCACCTAACTACTGAAAGCGATTGGTATTATTGGTGAATTATTTAGTATCATTATAATATCAAATATGGTATCATTATAATACCAGTAATATTTATAACCCCAAAGAATATCTGAGCTCCATCACAGAATCTAGGAGTTTTAATGAATTGGCCACAGATAAAAGTAAATTTGAGATCTATGGTAATCTCTTAATAACCTCTATTACTAGTAACGAGTGATGGACAACCTCAGAATGAGGTACAGCCTACAATTGGCAATGAGCTTGTTCACCAGGCCATACCAACAGTATTATACCCTATAAAGATGTGGAATCTCGTTTATTTATTCATCAGTTCTCATGTACATAATTAATTTTAATTTTTTAGTTATATTATGGACTCTTTTTAAAGCAACAGTAGGACTATTTTGGGATGGTATCGTGATTTTGAACCACGTTCAGATGACGAGGACGACACTTGAGCTGGCAACCCTCTCTCCGCACCAAACCACACCATTGAGAGAACGATTGGCTTATATGGATTTAACACGCACCAGACCTGCTTTACAACAGTTTTTCAATAGAATCGGGTCACAAACCGGAAACCCTACAGTTCCGGATTTGAGAAACTACCACCAAGTTATCGCGGCCCCTCCACATAATTCATATACCTTTTGGAGAGAATTGTAGGTAGGTATGTAAAGGAATAATAAATTTAAAACTACTAATTGCCTTTTTTTTACCTTCTTAAGATATGAGTGTGTGTATGCGTGCGTAATGGGGCTTTACCGTCTAGGCTATTTGACCTAGAACTACCAAACTAGACAGATATATACTTTAAAAAGTGAGGACCTTTGAGGACTTATTTTTAAAAAAAATGTAATTAAAAGTTTTCTGAGATAACCTTCAAAAATATCGCATTAGAAAAATTATTTTTACATCCCTTTAAAATTAAACAAATAGCAGTATCTATCATTTTAATAATTTAATTTTTCTTTTAATTAATTTTTAGAAAATATTTTAAGCATAACACATAAAATATTTGATACAAAATAAAATTCAAATTTAACGAATGCATGCACGTTATATTTGTATGAAAAATTAGTTTTTATCAATGTATTGCCACTACATCAACATAAGTTCAAATGAAGAAATACCGGAGATAATCATTGCAAATCAAAAATACAGAAATTTAGTTCTTCTCACGAGTTTATAGGCAATAAAATAAACAAGAAACGATATTTTCTAGAAAACTAGTATGAGAATAAGTTTTCTGTGATTTTTGTAAATATCTGCATTATATAATTCAAGGATTGAGTGCTATTTAAGGCAAGCATAATTTAATCTATGCAGGATACCTATTTTTATCAAGGCTCAGCAACAATTTTCTGAATTTTAGTAATAGAAATGCATAAATAGTAAGAATAATAGTCTAAATAAAAAAAAACTCTTAATATACGCAGTTCGAGTAAATAAATGCTCTAATTAAATGGCAGAATTTCAATTTTTTAATACAGATTCTTGGTTCTATGAGCTATATTTAATATTATATCCATGTAACTCAAATTAAGAAAAGTTCACTTCCTAATTGAAAAAAACTGATAGAAGTAAAAACTGCCTTGAGTTATGAAAATTTGAATAACAATATTTTATAGCACGAGATTTTTTTTTGCACGAAAATTTGAATAACACGCAATTTTAGATTACTCCTTTGACCATCTTGAAGAAGATAAGCCAATGAGCCAATGAAGTTTCCTCAAATCGGATTGCCAGGTAATAATGAAATGATTAATTGTTCTAAAATGCTGATGATCCTCACATTTCGGTCAGATTTGGTCGCAGTAATAAAAAAACGATTATTTTTATTTAAAAGTTAGATTCAAAAATATTCAACTGAATAAGGTTCGTTAGGTGTATGGGTGTATGGGTAGATGTATGGGTTTAGTTGTTATGGGGGCTAGGTGTATGGATATTAGGTGCTAGATGTATGGGTCGTATGAAATTTAGCCTTCATAATTTTCTTTAAAAGCACATTTATTTACAGAAAAAAAATGCATTATCTTTATTTACCTTCATTTAAAACCTTTTAAAGTAAAACTGAAAACTCTACAATGATTAATTTAAATTTGAAATTAAATCTACTTACGTTATTTAAAATAGTATATATCTTTAAAAATATTCTGATCTACACAAAAGAATGTAGTGCTGAGTGGTTTTATCTTCTGCGTTCATAGTTAAAAATACACTTGTTTTTTAAGCAAAAAAAATGAATAAATCAATTCAAATTTAAAAATTTATGACAGCTGATAATAAAGTACGAACATGCATAGCACAAGGAATAGAATGATGTAAGGTTTCTAAAATAGTATGAGTTTTGTGAATATCAAAATTTGAATCTTAAAAATATTTTGTTGAAGAAACCATTAGTACAAAGTAACATAAAATATTTAATTGAAATTTTCAGTGACTATTAATCCAGCGAGCAGTCATAAGCGACTAGTAATTAATATGTTTAAATAGCCCAACTTGCTGAAAGGATTACATAACAAGTCCTTATCTTTAGCATTTATTTCTTAATTTCTCTTGTCAATCATATGGCATTTGTATGCAATTTCTTAGTTTTAAAAGTACTATTTGATTCAACGTTGTTTCAATACGAATATTAAAATATTTATAAAAATATCATATATAATGAAAAAATATATTTATATAATCCTTTAATTGCATTATAATTTTATTACGGAACTGTTAGATTAATGCTTAACCCTTAACTGGGGAGACGCTGTTGGTCAGACTGCTAAAGACTTTCGGTCACCCCTATTCTATATTCCAATCAAGTTCCTGTTTCACCTTCCTGTGACCTTCACTACATGAAACTTTTTCTGCCAATTTCTGCAGATGCTTTATTAAGTATTTCATCTATTTCCTAACGTGACATCTATGAGACCGCAGCTCCCTATTAGTGCTCCAGTTTTATGAAAGGCTTAGTAGATGGCTCTAAAACTTGGTGCTCGAAACATTATCCAACCTACTGATTCTTGTCATAAAGCAGAGATCCAGGGACTTAAATGAAGTAGAAAGGATGTGTAGTGATGAGGATAATTGTACAGAAAGTTTTTCGATAAAAGTTCGCATTTTACTGATTTTGCTGGGCATGTTCAAATATAATTAATGTTTCTAGTGAGAATGTATTTTGAAATTATTTTTAACTATATTAATATACCAAAAGAATTATCTACAGAATTTATAGGCTGATTTTTATACTTGTACTTAACATGTATGTTTAAAATGCCCTTGAAAACTGATGATGTCAATAAAAAAAGGATCGTTTTTACCCATTGTCATTTTTTTATTTTTCATATAATTGTTGAATTTTTCTTTACATTGTTTTCTATATAAATTTCTATACTAAAAAAAATAAATATGATTTAAAACATAATAAGAAATATATTTTTTCAAGAATATAATTCGTTGTAATATTTAATTTGAGAAGATAGTGTATGTTCCAAAGCGATTACTTTTTTCACTGATAATATATTTTTAAAGATTCCTAAAACTCATTTATATATCAAGAAAAATATCTGCTGAATATATTGACATACTTCCATACTAATAATTTAATTAGAAAATTTTAATTGAGTGTAATAAATCTGTTGTCTAATAGACCGTCCCTTCCCAGTTAAAGGTTAATGAGATTTTCCTGATTTCGTTTATTTTTTCTTTACTGCAAGGATTTATTACAAACAAACAAAATGTTAATCTAATGAACTTTCGAAGAAGTCGAGAGGTCTGGATCCGTGTCAAGATACTTGAATGAGATGGCTGTTTTGTCATAAAAACAAACATGAGGAATACTCCCTAATAATAAGATAAAGTTCTAAGCTTCTCTGATGTTGTCAGGACATCACAAAATTTGCTAGATTTGATAGACAGTTCTGTAGAAAAAAAACTATTCGACTTTTATCTTTCTGCTATGGTATATTAAGTTTCTTGATATTTTTTTCTACATAGAGCTTATTCGAGTAAAGAGAATGAAATTTTTTTAGTTAGTTCAGAAATATTCACTGAAAAAATATTTCTTTGCAAAATATTTTGACTACATTCTTATATCTTACCGTAAACTAAGTCTTCTGTAAAATATTTAAAATAAAAAATTTAATAAAAGAAACTGGAATACGGGTATTTATTAGCACGCTAGCCGCCTTTGGGGATCAGCTAGTTCGGAATTAGTAATGCTTTCTAAAGATTTCAATTAAATATTTATGTACGTTTCTCTCTTAATGACTTGTATAGCAAAATATATTTAAGTTTTAAATTTCGATAATCACCTAAATCATATTATTATAGAAGTTTTGCAATAGTTACGTATCTCTCTAATTTGCAATCAGCTGTCGTGGAATCATGTGGAATATATTACATTTTATATTTATTTCAAAGCAATCTGCTTCCATTTAAATACTTGATGAAAATCACACTTTCTTTAGTTTGGTTTGCAATAAGAGTTAACTTAATATTCAATTTCTTTCAACGTGATCTCAATACATTGGTAATCACTTAACGTGTTCTCGCAGGATAAATTTTACTTTCATTTTGGGAGAAAAAATATCAATCTATACTGTAACGACTTGATCCTGTTCGATCAAAGAAACGGGTTTAAACACAACTGTTTTATTTACAGCTTATATACAATAAAATAACAATAACTTGTCCTCATCTAGGTTAATATGCAGGGAAATATTTGCATCTGGATTAGCAGTTCCACGACTAATACAAGGAAAACTAACAGGCTGTTAGCGTATCCGGCTATTGCAGGTAGCTCAAGGAATCTACGGATATCTCCAGTAGATCTCTTATCAAAAGCTTGAGACATCTCTCCAAAGAAAAATATCCTGTACATCTCGTGATCGCGTGGTATATCTTCAGCTCATCTCTCAGCTCGTCAGATCTCGGCTCTTCGCCCCTCTCCTTGTTTCAAAATTTTCCATTATATCCTTGATCAAACTCTGCCCCTCATTTTCTCATTGGTGCGCTGGAGATGCCGATTATCCAATAATTCTTCAGAAACATTACCAGTGATCGTCAGTTGACCGTGGGAATGTTTGTTAATCCCCCACCTTCTTAGCAGACTCTCCACAACAGGGAAATATTCACATCTAGAAGTTTTAGCACTTGTTTCTTCAGAGGGCCGTAAACGCATGTGTGGTTCATTATCTGGACTCTATTCAAGGCCAGATGGTCCCATAGGGAAATATTTACATCTGGACGTTTCGACATGATTTCTTTCCTTAAGAGGGCCATAAAACGCATGTGTGATTTATTATCTGGACTCTATTCAAGTCCAGGGGATAATATCAAAGGGGGGGATCCTAAAAGCGATCACAAAGGAAATAATCTTCCCACAGCTGGCCAGATGTGATAAGGTTCAAACATGTGTCTCTTTAAAAGGGAGATAAATTTGACAACTTCTTTACAATACTTTTAATAAAGCTCAATGTGTATGTTAGCTCTCTACAGATCGGACTATTCGACCTACATCTATCAAATTTGGTACGTACATACCTTGGAGGTCAGGAATGTGTAACTCAAAGAGAGTTTTTAAAAAATTTTCAATGGAATTTGAATTAATTAAAAATTAAACGAAATTTCTCTGTTTTTTCCCTATAATTTCTTAAAAAAATACAGTACAAAAAGTATTTTCACACAAAATTAAAGCTCAAAAAATTATCTTTTCAATGATACCAATGATTTAATCTATAAATAAAATTCAGATTTTTAACGAAATTTAAAGAAATATTTTAATTATATTTTTCAACAATATATTTCAAATAAAATTAAAAAAAATCTACATTATCAGGTCAATGGAAAAAAATTGGCATTTATCAAAATGATTCAATCATATTAACAAAAGTTCAAATTAAAAATTAAATCAACTATTATTACAAACTAAACATATAAAAGTGCAATTTTAGCACTTGTTTATATGAACTGAAAAAAAATGGAAAACTGAGTTTTCCTTAAAAGTAAATAAAAGAAAAGTTTTTTAATGATCTTTTTACTATATCTTTATTATTAATTCAATAAAACAGTTTATTTTAATCAAACTTGGTTTATTAAATAAACGACAACTTCTCTAATCAGCGAACATCGGCTAATTTGGGCATAAATCTGCTAAAAGATCGTATAAATGAACTAAATAATTATATTTTATGTAACTTGAGTTAAGATAAATTACGATTTTTCAAATTTATACATAAGTCTTCTACCCTTTGAATTATATTTAACAAAAATTTTTTGATCTAACAATATTTCAAATAAAAATTGTTGAATTAATTCCCTAAAATTGAAAATTTTTTGAGATTTGAATAAAAAAAAACGGGTAATTTTCGATCACTTCATCGGCCATCTCAAAGAAGATACACCACTCTTTTTCCCAGTATCTCTCGAAAGTGATTGGCCTATATTTATGAAACTGTTGAGTGCTCTAAAATTGATATATAAAAAATTCATATCTCGGTCAGATTTGATCACAGAAGATAGAAACGCTCATTTATTTAAAAACTAAATTACCAAGAGTATTTCGCAGAATATGAATCCTTAGGACAATTTGAGGGTAAAATTTAAACTCCATAATTGTTCCATAATTATATTTATTGACTAAAATAAAATGAAATACTTTTATTCACGACATTTACATATTTTGAAAGTAAAATTAAAAAATGAATTTTAAGATGATTCAGAGAAATTTTTATTTAATAACATTATATATGGTTTTATTTTAATAGCAATTTAGCAATTTCACACTAAACTAAAGTTGAATTTTTATGGGAGCTGATAGAAAATTAAAGAGAGATTAATAGTACAATAAACAAAACTATTTGAAGCCTTTATCATAATATGTTTGAATTATATAACAATCAAAATCAGAATTAAAAAAATATTTTGCGACAAAATCTAATAAGATACCAACTTAGATAAAATATTTAATTGAAAATTTTAGCGATCATTAAAACTTGCGAATCAGCTAATCGTGAAAGGTGGCAAGTTAAAAGTAGGAACTTAATTTTTGGTTTAAAACATTGGTATCAATGGGAAAAAAATTATGATTTTTTGAACTTAAGGCGATTTAAAAAACAATTTTGTGGAGTGATACTTTTGAAAATTATCTTGAAAAAAAGAATAAATTCAGCTTAATTTTTAATTGTTTAAAATTTCGAAAAAATATCTCAAAGGTATACGTTTTTATTCCACTAAGTAAATAAATGTCACGTAAGTTTACTCTAAACCTTACATATTACTCTAATCTCACATACAAACACGCAAACCGCTCGATCATCAGCCTTGAAGAAATTCCAAGCTTTGATTGATCCGGAAATGATATTTTATTTACGATGGGGGATATAAAGGTCTGAAAGTTTATGTAATTATAGAATAGTAATATTCATATTCACATAAATAGGTTAATTTTAATTATTAATGTGATTGGTGTAATTATTTTTAATTAAAATGTGACTCAAGAATATTGTCTTAAAAATGACCCACACAGAGCAGATTATGAAGAAAAAAATTAAAATTCGTAATTCATCAGGGCATTTATTGACTTAAGTTGCATGAACATAATTATTTACTTCATTTAGATCATTTTAACAGTACTAAACACTACGCATGAATATCTAAAGATTTACCAATTAGCCATTGGGTCCGAATTTGAATGGATATCCTGCATATACTAAACCGTGTTTACCTTAAATAGAGCTGATTTATTTAATTAATAATATAGGTATGGCAAATGATCGTAAAAACAAACTTTCTCTTACATTTATTTTTTTAGAAAACATTACATTTCTTATTAATTATGTGCTGAAAATTACCGTTTTCGAGATTTAATTTGCAGTAATAATTAATTTATTTTGCAATCTGAGCTTTTGTAAATATAATGGCAACACTTTAATATAAACAAATTTTTTCTATTATTAGGCTGATTAGAGTTTATTTTTATTTTGTGCAAATGCTGAAATATAAGATTAAATTATATTTTTAAAAAATTATTAAAAATAGAAATTTAAATTTATATGTCACAATGTTAGCATCCCTTAAAAGATTATTATTTGAACTTCAATATGACGCAAAAATTTATTTTTTGCTATAATATTTTCGAATGATATAGCGAAAATCGCGAACATTTCGTCTAATTTTTAAATAATTAAAATTCTAGCGAAAAATTATTAAAAATTCATTCTAAGGTGCACATTCCAGACCTCCAAATTGATGAGCGTACCAGTTCGGTAGCTGTAGGTAGAATAGTCTGACCTGTAGAGCGCCAACACACACACACACACACAAGCACTTAATAAGATGTTTTCATCAGAAAAATTAGAAAGAAGGAATTCCAGTACTAAGACGAATCCTTATAAAGAAATCGGGAAAAGAAAAATAAATTGGGAATGAATTGTTAGCAGCCAGAATTCTTAGG
This sequence comes from Argiope argentata, assembly GCA_026289955.1. Taxonomy (NCBI): domain Eukaryota; kingdom Metazoa; phylum Arthropoda; class Arachnida; order Araneae; family Araneidae; genus Argiope; species Argiope argentata. The sequence goes on from JAOUZG010022948.1 coordinate 3,685,087, forward strand.
AATTATAACATTCTCCTTTATGATCAGTATATCATACTACAAAAGGTGGAAAAATGCATTGAAATGAATGTTAGGTAGTAATGGAAATGTTGGCAGAGATGAAGGATGTATTTCGAACAATTTCTAGTAATCATAGACAAAATTTACCCCCTTTTTTTCTGGGTAAATGATGTTCAATTAAAGAAAAAGAAAAAAATCTTGGATTATTTTCGAGTTCTGATAGCAAACCTTAACATCCATTAATACCATTCATATCAAAGAGTAATATAATAAACTTCAAATGTCATTGTCCTCTTCTACACACACACACACACACACACACACACACACACACACACACACACA
>JAOUZG010022948.1:3685441-3715094 GCA_026289955.1 Argiope argentata
ACACACACACACACACACACACACACACACACACACACACACACACAGAGAACTTTATGTATAAATTATCAACAGTTTTCAATTTGAACTATTTTCTATATTTAAACTTTGATATCTTTTTTGGCTTAACTTCTCGCAAATAAAACGCCATTTGGAGTAAATTTTAATTGAGTTAACAATATCTTGATTTAAATTCCGAAAATAATTTTTTAAATGTATTTTTATTAGAAAATGCGAGAAAATATCTCATCGTTATACAAATTTAAGTCTTCTAGTTAAATTTTCATTTATACTAATATTGATGATGATGTCGTGCCCAATTTTTACCACGGAAAAGTAGTGAAAATCGGGCTTCTGAGGTATTAGCTTCTGAGGTTATGGGCCCCTGAGCACCCTAAGGCAGAAGTCTGACTTCTATCTCACCTGAGGATGAAACACACATACACGCTTGCACAGCCCCCTTTTACAGGGGGATATATTCACACATCTCACAAGTAGAACGCAGAAGAATTACCATTCCCGAACCGGGAGTCAAACCCGGGACTCACAGAACACGAGGAAGACGCTCTACCTCTGTGCCAGAAAGCCGGCATACTAATATTATTATAGGTTATAGTAATATTTATTAAAAATTGATTTTTCACAAAATCAAAATTTCCAAATCCCAAATCGTGAAATATTATATGTCATGTAGCTTCAAAATTTGTTTCTGTTAAAGATCAAAAATTCAAAATTTCTGCTATCTAACAATAGTGACTATTTTTATAGTATTTATTAATGCTATCTAAGAATATATGGGGAAAATAACTGAATGTTTGTTTGATTTACATTTAGAAGAATACAAATTTTCAATCAATAACCATCCATAATCCTTTTTTAACGGTACATACATTTCCTGATTCGGTGATTTACTATATTATTCAATATCCACTGTAAAAAAAATTACAATTATTTTTTACTTTTTTATAAATATGTTCTATGTTTTTAAGTTTATATTTATAACCTATTTATAATTTCTTTTTATATTTTATTATTGAAAGCTAAAAATAAGAATTCCAATTCAAGGAATTTGATTACCATGTTTAGTGTAGCATGAACATGGTAACTCATATATCTTGATTCTAACTCTGGTTAAAAAATAGGAATAAATTTTTCATTTTAACGTGGTTTATTTAATTCCAATAAGTTTTACATTATAACAAGCAATAATTTACATGTATCTTTTTATTTTTGTGTGCGACTCAAATCAATAAACACAGCATTTTATAACTTTTTTATGACATTAATTTTTCGTGGTACTAAATATAAAAGACAGGTTACAGATATTAAAGTAAATTTTTTTAAAATACTATGTAAATAATCTTTATTAACTTTTTAAACCACATTTTATGTTTTATCAGGAATTTTTATAAGTTATTTTACTGGTTCATGTTTAGAATTTTAATAACGGTGGGTCTAGAATATTATACTCGTATGTGGTTATCACTTGTGTCGTAAAACTTATTAACTACTCCACTTTTATAAACGTAAAGCGGAATATTTTTCATGAATTATTTTTCTTTACGCTCAATAAAATTTCGTTGTAACTAGGAAATAATTCTGTCTTTTTTTTATTCCATGCTGTGATGGAAATGCGCATAAATATTACATTTATATCCCATTAACGCAAAATTAGTTTTATGTGATACAAAATGCAAAAGTTATTTTATATTTATTCATATGTTTTTTAATTTTATACAATATTATATATCATTCTTGAGTATTTATTAATAATATTTATTTCTTCCTTTTAGTTATAACAATGATTATATCTTAAAATCCATTTAACTATCATAACAATTGTAAGTCAAGAAATGATAGAAGATTTTACGACATCAATTACAATTTGAAATTTCTTTCATTTAAAGTTGATTCCTTTTTACTTAGCTGAATAAGTTCTAATCTTAATAAGTCAAAATTCATTATTATTATTTTATTCTCTTTTGAAACCCTAACAAATAAATAGGTCCAGTCTTATCCCATATCGTCATATTAGCCTTTTGTGCTGTATAAGTATACATTTTATACTTATTCATTTGTTTTGTAACAAATACTATTTAACAATTGGGCTCCTTAGTTACAAACGTTATTATTGTCTTATTACATTTTAATTGGGTTGTTTTTTTAGTAACATAATTAAAAGAGCTTTTGCGTCATCCAAAGATACTCTTCATATCTTTAATTATCACCCAATTTAACGTTTATTTTAGCTTTTTTTAAAATTTCTCTTACTTTCGATGGAAGTTTGATACTAATAAGATCAATTGATATCTTTTATTTTCTTTATTTGTTTTCAATTGGCGATATTAACCGAAAAGTTTTAAACTGTTCTCTTTTAAAGAATAGTTAAATTGAAGAAAAAAATTAAATACTTTTGAATTCAGGTTGCTTAAAACATAACAAAGCTTTTAATTAAACCAGTAGACTATATAAAAAAGCTATTTAATTTGATTAATCTTTCTAGCATATTTTAATTATATTTCATCATGAATAGATAATTTTTGAAACAATTGAAGTAATTTAACTACCATTATTTGGCATTATAAAGCTGCAAGTAAATCGTCCGTTTTTTTATTCTAAAAATTATTCATTCTTTTAATAAAACGAATATTTTTTTTTATTTCACCTTGATTTATTCATGATCATCATTTTATTCCTTTCGGGTGACATTAACCCCTTACAATATATGTCACACTTTTTTTAATTTATTAAATTTGTCAAATATCCTCTGTGAAATATGTCTGACATTTATTACCTTCTTTTTTGGTGAATAAAACAAATTTAATTTTTATTTCCCTTTTTATAACCAATGGAGGTGATCTCCAAATTTTCTTGTATCCTCTCTAATAAATGTTCTTTTGTATTATTAATCATATGCCATTGGAAAACAATAATATGAGAGAATCTATTAGAGTATTATAGTGTGCAGCTTTTTGACGACTAATCGGTGTTATACGGTTAATACACAAGTATCAGAAACCACATATGTTTTTAACATTTTATTTTGACTGATTAAACTCAAAATTTGACTCATAGATGCAGTCTGAGTCACAAAATCACATAATACATATTATATATGGAAGTCATTACGTTTTTCAATTGCGTTTGCGTTCTTGTGAAAGTAGACATTGATAGACAGTCAACTTCAAAACGGATTTGATACCATATTATATAGACATACGCATATTTGATATTAAATCTATGTGTAAAATATTATTTGTATAACTCTATTCGTTTCGCACTTACGTCAATTTATATTCGGACAATCGGACAAGCAGCTTTCCTTCGAATGGAGTTCATACAAAATTTTATAGAAATCTAAAAATTTGCTGTTGAAACCGTATTCCAAATTTCATTAGTCTAAATCAAAGTGTTTGCAAATTATGTTAAGATAGACATACTAATGATAATGATGCTAAATTAATAGAATGGTGCTAAATTAATTCTTCGGACTCAGGATTAAAGTAGGTCTGAAACATAGAGATCGTCAAAATCTGGATTTCGAATTTTTTTATCATTATAATGTTTTCTCATTAAATATATTGTACATAATTAAGTAAAAAAAAGTTTTATGGTCTAATATATACAACAGATTTTCCTTGTAACTTAATTATTTTTATTACCATATGAAACTTTAGCGTCATTCATCTTAAGACATTCGTTTTTATTAAATAACTTTTCTTTTCATTTTAACTTGGATTATTTTGAGATAATTGCATTAAATTTTATATCATAACAAGTAATAATTAATTATTATTTGTTTTCTCGGTGTAATATTAATCTACAAAATTTATGTGGGAGTCTAACCAAATCTTCCAAAATTAGACTCTTCAGATAGCGGAGATTTAGTGGCGTGATGTCTAGGGTTTTTTTAAAAAATATTTACTGGTTAGTTATAAACTAAGATTAAATTAATGCAAACGAAGGATGTAGATACTTTTAAAAAATAAAAGAATTTATTTAGAGTTAAAGGGAAATATTTACAAGGGGGAGTATTTACAAGGAAATATTAAAAGAATTAATAATGGAGATATTAAATTAACAGAAAGTTAGATTATTTCCTCTAGGAGGACGTTAGAAGAAGCAAAGCAATATGACTGAAAACATATTACAGCGTTGCCGAGTAGCTTTGCGAGCGGGTACGTTGGAGACTTCTTTCTTTTACGGATGTTAGTGGGGCCTCTGCCTCAACATTAATTGGGACAGTTTTTCAAAAGCTCGATATATGCTGTTGTTCTGGAATGTTGTATAAATTAAAAGTATCGTCCTCTGGGAAATGATCTATCTTTTTACAATTCTCGCTTTGAGTTATGTCTACCATCAGATGTTGATAAAACAAATATGAAGGCAGATAATGGTTAAATAAAATAGCTCTGTGGGATATCCTACATTTAGAGTAAAATCATTTTAACGATTGCATTAAGGGGCGTTGCATTAGAAAGGGGAAAAATATCTTTGCAACAGAATATTAGACTTATATTTCATGTAAAAAACCTTTTATTTAAATATGTTTGATACATTTAATTTTAGACATTTTTAAAGACATTTTACACTTTGCAATGAATAGATAGTAAATAACATGTATAATTTTAAGTATTTAAACTACTGTGTGTTTAGGGCAACATAGATACCCCTATGCCGTGAATCCCCAAATGCACAACCTCTTGAATTTTGCTGATAAACATTTTCATACTATTATTTTTTGTTAGTTGTCCTACAATTTTTTTCTATACTAAGAAATAATAACTCATTTTCATTATATGTTTGTTTCTCTAAACAAAATTATTAGAATAACTAAGTAATTTTTTTCTTAGTTGCAAAAAGTTTTTCCTCAATAATAAGAAGTAAATGATTAATTCTCATTGTATGTTTGTTTTTCTTGGCCAATACTAAACAAAAAAGAATTGGAATATTCAATTATTTTTGTTTCAAAAACCGAATGAATATTTTCCCTATTACCTTGTATTAATGCTTATGCATTGCCCAAAAAATTATTTATAAAATTCTTCACAAAATTAGGGATCTTTTTCCCTCCAGTCAATTTAAATTCTTTGTTATATTAGTTTTTACCTCATTAAAAGGAATTTCCTTCAAAGTTTTGCATTTTTTTTCACCTTCTCCATTTAATTGCACAGCAAAGATTGAACCTATTTCCCTAAAAGTAAAATTAATATTTATTGAGTCAGTTTCATTATGAACAGTTACCATATGTGTCTCATCATTCGATTAACTCATTATATATGCAAATTAGATTTCCGTTTTATCATTTTCTTTCTGTTCTTGAAAGATTTATTCAGCTTACTTAGTTCGAAGACTTATGGCCGAAGTTTATTTTTTTATTGAACGGAATGTAGAGGAGAGAAAAAGGGATAAACCTCTGTTATAAAGTGTTGCGGCAAAAGTGGTTTAAGATCAGGCAGTAAAAACCATCCCTTGTCACATTTTCAACTTCCTAGTGGCGCTCTGATGTGATTGTAAATCCCTTATCTTCAAAAGATTCGCAAGTGATTTTTGAGATTCGTCTATGATCCCTTAAGATAAGTTGTTGAAATCAAAGCAGCTCAACATAAAAAGGGAAATACTTTTTCTGTTATCAAGTAAAATGGATCCAGTAATTCAAATATTTTTTTCTGCTCCTTAATCCATAAAGTCATTCTGGTGTTTTGTTCGGAATCTCTTGTGTAACTAATTTATTAAACTATTCTATTCTTAAATCCTTTATCGAAGCGCATAAGTTAGTCCCGATTTTTAACTACTGATTAAAAGCCTGCACTTTCTGAATATATATTAAGAAATTCTATTATGGCAAAACACTTAATTCCATTAAATGAAGATAGATTTAATAGATTCAGTTTTTCTAAAAGTTATGATGACAAATTAATTAGAAGACTCAATACATTAAGAGCACGGTGAATAATAATAATAAAATAAGAGTGGCTCATAACCTCTTAGAAATTATAATGTACTCTTTTTTTAGAAGCGAAGAATTTACATCTCAAAAGAATGAGACTGTAGATAATTCCGCAATTGTCGTGGGTGGCATTTCTTTTCGTTCTTAGTTTGGGAATTAATTTCTGAAAAGAAATCATTCTTTGTAAAAAGGAATTGCTTTTAAATGCAAAAATGGGACAGAAATAAAAGATTGCTTAAAACCCTTATAAGAATAATTTGTCCTTTTAGAAAGTCTTCGATGCACTGAACTTGATAAAAACTTAATATTCACTATGAATTGGTTTGTTATCACTTGTTCGAGAAAAAAATATGTTTCGTTTATTTTACACGTGAATTACACGGCATATATCTTCATCATGGGTAGCGGTAATTATTTATAGTTACCTAGGTTACAATTAGAAATTTCATGACCTTTATCATAGGTAGCGGTAATTATTTATAGTTACCAAGGTTACAATTAGAAATTTCATCATCTTTATCATGGGCAGTGGTAATTATTTACAGTTAAAAAGGTTACAATTAGAAATTTCATCATCTTTATCATGGGTAGCGGTAATTATTTATAGTTACCTAGGTTACAATTATAAATTTCATCATCTTTATCATGAGTAGCGGTAATTATTTATAGTTGCCAAGGTTACAATTAGAAATTTCATGATATAGCTAAACTGATAGTTGATAAATAAATTTTAATTTCATTTTTTAAGTATAAGAATTTCAAGATAATTTTGACTCTTCCTTTAATCAACCTAAATATGAGGCAGTATGTTATGTTAGTGTTTATTAGTATCTAAAATATTCATTTTCCTTGACCGGTAATCTGATTATTGAACATTTTCAAATAATGCTGCAATCGACTGAAGATCCCTATCGCCATTTTTAATAATTATGGCAGTTTGTAATTTTATATATTTATGTATTAAGTTATACCAATATTAAACAGCCAACCACTGTATTAACACTAAAAAGAATTTTATCAACAAGATTTGTTTTGGTTAACTGCTACCTTGATCACTATTTAGCTATGCAGGAAACCAATTCGCCAGCACTGAAGAGTCTATTTGGAGATGTCTCACCCCTCCTTCATAGACATACTATGCGAAACAATCATGTGTCCGCAGTCATCATTTTCTTGTAACTTAATACAGATCTTTGAAATACAAAATCTTTGAAACAGTTGTCTAATACTTCTACTGTTATGTATCGGATGTTTGCAAAAAAAATGGAATCAATAAAAAGTTAAAGTCAATGCAGTATAATTATTTTTTCGCAAATTATTCCATAAAAATTGCATACTAACTAGAAAGCAATTAATAATAAAACAAACTAATTAATAACAAAGCAATTCAGAAAAGATAAAATTCTAAAATTCATCAAATAACCACAAGCAACAAAATTATTCCTTCCAGGAAGACCAAACACTTACATTTCAAAGAAAATATGATTAAAACACATTCAGCTAAATGAATTTCTACGATTTTTTTAAAAATTATTTTTATGTCACTAAGAAATCAATAGAAAAATATTATTTAAATTGATAATAAGTAATTAAATTTAATTACTTATTACAGCCGTATATCAGTTATTAAATTTAATAACTTATATACGGCTGTAATACATCTGGAGAGGGCTTCTGAAGTAATTTACTAAGCCTAATTTTTATTTTTAAACTATCATAGGTAAAAAATGACGATATTTATTTGAATGGAAAAGATAATAGAACAGAATGCTCAGCAAATTTGTATACATTTATGAATGATACATATGAATCAGTTACATATATATGCATAATGATATAAAAGCTACAAAGAAAACTGAGAATCAATGAGTACACAATTTCTAAAAGCAACTTGTTGCAGTTATGTACGGTTTGTGGTGCTTGGTCACTTATTATTGTATAAGCTGATATTTTATCAATTACTACATCCAAAAATTACATCAATTTATCAAAGCGTGAATTGTTAACAAATGGTTATTTTTCTTTCAGAAAATATTGAATCCAGTTAATATTTCTCAAATAATCCAAATAACATCCGGAAAAACATTTTTTTAATTTAGTTTACTTGTATCAACAACCCGTTTTAAAGCAAAACTAGGGTATTTTGGGACGGACCTCGTAATTATGAACAGTGGTTAGATGATGAGGACAACACCTCAGCTCACACCCCATCTCCAAACTATTGCACCGCACCAAGATGAGTACGTTTGACCCCCAACGAATTTAACGTATACGAAACCTGCTTACAAGACGGTACTTCTGAGAAATTGGATCTCTAATTCCTATTTCGAAGCTGAGACTTTACCATCAAACCATCTAGGCCCCTTTTCGAAGCATCAGTTTTGACAGAATTTCATTCTTAAGTTGTATGGCTTATAAAATTTTATAATCTGGAGTTTCATAATTTTTATTTTATTGAAAAATCATTATTTACCATGATTATCAAGGTATATAAGCTGTTATGGTATTTGATACAGTGCACTTAAAATTATAAATAAAAAAATTAAGTAAATAAACGCAGTTTGAAAAGGCAAAGTATGAAGATCAAAAGCTTCAGGACAAGTTGTATCATTTCAAAATGATACAACTTGTATCATAATAGTGTAAGGAAATCCTTAGATTTATATTTAAGTTATAGACATTTGACTTAAATTTGATATTTATGTATGATGGAAATAGGAAAATACAGAAATTAGAACCCATGTATTCTTTTCTCTGCCTGTGAGAAGAGGAAATAGATTTTGTTTAAAGTATAAAAAAAAGCAAACTAAATAAAATCGAAAAAAATCTGTCAATAGGTCAGTGAAAAAGAATTTCACTGTTCCGTTTACTCTAGAGGATTCAAATAAAGCTGATGCTTTTTTGTAGTGGTCTTTAATCTTTCGTCTTCTACGTCTCTACTTTAAACTGCTTCAAAAAGCGATGATGCGCTTTTTCAACTCTATCTTTTAAGGCAACGAAAGAAATAAAAGAAAAGCTATCCATTTTGAAAACTCTTCTGCCCATAAATCAAATTAATTTACTCAAATAAAATTATATGATTACTAAAGATAAAATACAGCAATTTATTGTGCTCAAGTCTTAGGAAAATTTTTTTTCTTCTTTATTTTTCGTTTTTTTCCTTGTTTGTAAAGACGATTTTCTGCGATCGATTTTTTTTAATTCTCTTTGTCATACGCAGAAACATTTGAAATTATTTCATCGCTTTTTCTCTCAACGCATATGCTAGAGATCTGAGATTTGGCATTTTTAAGTATTAATATTTATTTGACTTTTGATTTTTCTATGTTTTAATCCAATATTGTAGCAATAAATGATAATTTTTCCTTTGGAATTTTATTTGTTTCTAATTTAATTAAAGCATTAATATATTGAGGGCTTTTGATTTTTTAAAACTTCTCATGAGAACCCGAGGGACACCTTCAGATGCTTAAGACATGGTGGTTAGATCTCGCCTACCTGGTGGGTACACTAATTGGTCCTCCCATTGATGACGGGACGTACTTCTTTAGGGAAGTGATGTACCGTGGCCGGTGATGGCCCTTGGGGTTCAACCACTGTTCCCACCAGCGTTGCTGTTGCTGCAGTCTGGCCATTCCTCTTTAATGATTTAAATTCCTGTGCAATCGCGGTCAGTCGGAAAATTTGGCATGACTTAATTTTTTATAAAATTTAGCTCTGATGCAATGCCTTATTTGTATTTATTTTCGCACTTAAATTACCCATACCGTCTTTCCGGTACAAAGATAGCAAGTCTTAATCATGTTCTGGGAGTCCCGGGTTCGAGTCCTGGTTCGGCCATGGTTGTTCTTCTGTGTGCTATCTGTGAGATGTGTGACTGTGCCCCCCAGTAAAAAGGGGCTGTGCAAGCAAATGTGGTGAGCGTGTAGCTAAATCGTATTCTTGGCCCTAGTTGGCGCTACTTAAAAAAAAGACGCTCCTTTCGGCTTAAATCTGCTACTGTGTCAGCAGGGGGCTATCCATGGCAAGTGTCATAAGTAACAACAAAAACAACTTCAATTACCCATAATGAAGTCAATGTCGTGCTCCATTTGGATAGGCTGTTTAGGTAAGGGCAAAGGAATAAAAAAAACCTCTTCCCATAAAAATATTTCATTTAAATATTTCCTGAAAGTAACTATTTATTTATTTTTTTAAAAAAAATCTATTCTATAACAGTTGCAATAGTTGGTAGTAAATTTGAGACAAATTATTTTAATATTCTATTCATTTGTGAAAATAAAAAGTATGAAGTTTCTACATTTAACACACTAACAAAATTGCATTACCTATAATTTTTTTTTATAAAAACACTTCTTTTATGTTACAAAATCATACACATTTGGTATTTTTTTTATTTTATGCCTTAGTTGTCATGTATTTAAAACTGGAGGATGTTTTCGTAAAAAAATTTAAAAAAATTACAGTAATGGTGGATATCGTGAATGCTTTAATTAGAAGTAAGTTCAATGAAATAACCAGAAATATTTCTATTCAGTGTTAAAAATTTTTCTTTTTTCCTTATATAAGCATCCCAAACATTTAAAAAGGATTTGCAGAAAATTATTAAATCAGGAGCTTCAGAATCAAAATGAATAAAAAGAAAAAATTATGGCTACTTTGTACTAAGAATGTAATGTTGGAACACCTTAGAAGATTATTTCAAATCTATCGAAATAAATTTTTCTAATGTCTCTGTTTTATGGTGAAAGAGATTCCTTTAGAGATACTTGGATTAGTTTATATCTAATACAATCACAGTTTTCGAAAGGCTGGAGAACTTTCCCCATTTTTTTTTAAATTTTACATTATTGTTATAGAACACAAGTTTTTTTTATTTATTTGATATTTTCATGGACTGCTGTGTGTGTATTTCTATAATAAACGGTTACATGTATACAGATACATTGTTTGTTTTTAACTTCTTTTATTGAAAAAAATATATAAATGAATATATATGAAAAATATACAATTATATATTCTTTTCATAATTTATATTTCATTCTTAATCTTATTAGGCGACATGAGTGAAATTAATCTCTGGATAAGTAAGCTTTCCAGAATATTTTCTTGTCAATGAAACACAGTAGTTAAAACAGAATTGCATCATACACTGCATCGATACACAGTAGTGCATCATAGATTTGAATGGATATTAAAGGTTCTCTCCCAAAAATCTCAAAAGACTCACAATTAGGCTTTGTTAAATAATTCCATATTCTCGCTGTTATGCGTTTTAGCAAATCTACATATTGTTTGATAGCTGAGATTAGAAATATATAATTTTCTGATTTAGAAAACAACTGCGATTCATTAGATTCACTGAGCTAGAATGCAAGAGAAATTCATTAGATTCACTAATAAGACAGAAATAAGTAAGACACAAATGAGATTCATTAAATTCACTAAGAGAGAACATCAGTGAGATTCATTAGTGAGAATACAAGTGAGTATCCTTAAATTCACTTAAAAAATACAAGCGAGATTCATTAGATTCACTAAAAACAATAAAAGCGAGTTTCAGTAGATTCCCTAAGAAAAAATGGCAGTTACATGTTTTATTAAAACCGTTATTGAAAGAAAGAAATCATTTCTGGGAGATGAAATATCTCTAATGATCATTTTCAAACGCCATTGAAAGAACAGAATTTTTCGATTGATAGAAAATCTGCAATAATAATCTTCAGATAGGTCAAGAGATCACAAGTCACTGCATAGCCAACTGAAAGATAGGTCAAAACACAAACTCATCTAATTTATTGAAAGAAAAAAAAACTCTATAAAATAAACTCTAGACGGTTTAGAAGATTATAATCTTACATGCCGCTGTAGACATGTTACCGTTTCATATCGAAATAACCACACATGAATATATAAATTAAATCAAATAATTATAGAGTTATATAGAGCTTTATTCTAAACCATTAATCTTCTAAGCCGTTTAATCTTCTAAACCATCAAAGAATAACGTATTTGATTTAGGATATAAAAAAGAAGAAAAATAGAATCTTTTGTAATTCATTTGAACTTTTCCGGCCTCCAGGCCTTTAAAGAAATCGGTATTTTTAATTTTTACAGATAAAAAATTAATTTATCACTGACTTGTTATAAATATGCATACTTGAAAAATATCACTTACTTAAGATGAATGATTAACATTTCCAAACTATAATTTGATGTGAATCGTTATAAGAAAAAGTTATATGTTTTTCCTCTTACATATTAAAAAAAATCTATACAACATTTATTTGTCTTCTAAAACTGTTATTAAATGGGGTAAAAAACATTGTTAAGAAAAGATCGACAGTAACTATCTTCAGATAGGTCAGGAGATCAAAGTGAGAGAACAACTGAATAGCCATCTGTGAATAGGTCAAAACGCCTACTCATCTGATTTATTGGGAGGTAAAAAAAAACTTCGCAAAATAAAATTTTCTAATCTTCTAAACTGTCAAAGAATATAATGTATTTTGTTTTCGTTATAAATAAATAAAAAAAGAAAATAGAACCTTTTGTCATTCATTCGGCATTTTCTGGCCCTCCAAGCGCTCAAAGAAAGTGATGTTATCAACTTGTACTGATTAAATTGTCTAGTGATAAAAATGTAATCTACAAAAATATTACTTGAGAAAATATTAGATTTCCAGAAAGGAAGAGTTGTTAGAAGAGGGATAACACTCCGAGAACGAATTTCCGTCAAGATAGCCAAAGGGTTGTAGAAAGAAAGAAAGTGAGAAAGATGAAAATCCGATTGGGAAGAAAAAAGAGATTCTGCCGACTTTTGAAGAAATCCCTCGTTTTTCATTGTGTGTGAAAGAAATCCCTAACAGTTCGGGTAAGTAGCCAAAGTTGCCAAGCAGAATACGTTGTTAAGTTTCCTTACTTTGTTGTGTAGAAAGAAGAAGCACTTTCAATATTAAAAGCGGCTTAAAAGAGCGAAAGAAATAATACTAACAAAACTAAAACAAAAAATAAAACTCAATGAAACAATGCTATCGGATTTATCTCATTATCACCAAATGAAGTTTTTTAAAGCATTTTCTCTTTATCGCTGCTTCCTTTCGGTAGTTTTTTTTAATTGACAAAGTCACCAAATAATTTCTTTTTGCGCCATTTAATAAGAATTTTTACATCAACGCGCAGTGGACTCGGTTGTTGATATTTTTTTCCGGATGCACTTTTAAATGAGTATCCGAAAGCTGTTTATTTTTATACCAAGTTTACAAAAATCTTTCGAAAATTAAGATTTTTTTTGTTCTTTTTCTAATTGCCGAAGAAAATAAAGTAGCAAAGGGATTAATTAATGGATACATCATGACGTAGATTTTTAAAACTAGTATCGTGTATTTTATCTTTAATTCAAATGATTCATTGAAGACTGTCAGCAAATTATTTTTTAAGCAACTATACTAGGTGGGTTTTTTTACGTAAGCTTTTAAAGTAACTTAAATAAAAATTTCAGAAACACTAGATATTTTTTAAAAAAAGGTCTTGATTTATTTACATAATTAAATTTTGTTGAAATGTGGCATCAGAAAAATATCAAACATCATTCTCCTGACATCATATTTTACAGTTGAGTATTAAGAGCTATATTTGAGTACATGTATAAATATATTATCTATTTTGTATTTTTTTGAGTGTATATTTATTTGGATATATAAACCCACTGTCTATTAATATATCATTTATTATTTTTCCTTTATACTGATCAGATTGTTTGATAGCTTAAACTAAATTGAGACATAATGTACCTTGATAAGTTGCAGGAGTAAATTGAGATCTAAATCTAGATAATTGATGCGTAAAAATTGAAATATAAACCTTTTTTTCGAATATAAATCAATCTGAATAATCATTTTAACAAACATATAAATTCTTTACAACTTATTTTTTAATCACTATTAAATAAAATTCATTTCACGGTTTTACAACCACTATCAAATTGTCCATTAACACAAACTGTTGTCTTATTCGAGAAAAACATTACACTTTGCCAATGGCCAAGACTTCCTCAAAAAGTTGGATTTTAGACAAAATGAAATGAACAGTAACTTTATATTGATGTATTTCGTAATTCGGAATTTCCATGACTTGACTTTATGATGGGAAGTACGCACTTATCTATTAAATATTTTTAATCAAAAACTTCTATTACTGCATACTTTATGTTATTAAGTCAAGAGTTTTGCATCTATACATTATTAAGTTATAAGTTTTGCATACTATACATTATTAAGTTATAAGTTTTGCATACTTTACATTATTAAGTTGGGAGTTTTGATTACTATACATTATTAAGTTGAGTTTTGCCTACTATACATTATTAATTTAGGAGTTTTGCATACTATACATTATTAAGTTAGGCGTTTTGCTTACTATTTAGGAGTTTTGCATAATATGACATTATTAAGTTGTGAGTTTTGCACATTATAAAGTAAGATTTTTGATTATTCTGAATCATGAAATGCGTAATTCTAAAGCTTAACTTCGTAATGTAAAGAATAAAATAAACAATGGTTTTGGAATAGGGTATTTTGCGATTCTGGATAATCAAAAGTCTTGACTTTATAATATAAAGTTTGCCTTAATAGAAATTTTGACTCAAGAATTCTGTTTCACTGCTAATACATTTTGTAATTGTTTTTCAACATTGAATAATAGATTTCAAATGCTCTAAATTGGCCTATACAAGTCGTATCGTGAAAGTAAACTATATTATTACATTACTGAAAGTGGTAAATACACGGTATTATTGCTAATATAAAGCTTTTTTCTTGCCTTAACTTGCTTAGAGATCTGGCTTACTAAAACAAATCGATTTTACCGTCATTATAACAATGACTTTTCCCACTAAGTTGAAGTATCAATAAAGATGCTACTATGATTTATTACGATAAACTAAGAAGTATTAAAATAATGAAGGTTAATAGATAATTTTGAAAGGCTTATAAAAATCAAATTCGTGATTTAACAACACTATCTTAAAATTCATGTAGCTACGTCTTACGATTGCTTTATGCCAAGGAGAATATTCTGGAATAGAAAAATTGTTTTTCAAGTAAATATTAACAAAAAAATAAAAGATAGGGTCATATCTAATGTCAAATTATAAAGTACTATAAAGTAATCGTCATAATTTTATTTAGTATTAAATACAGATCTGCATCAATTTTTTTACGAATGAAAACAATTATTCAACAACTTAGGATTTCTAAACAACATTAAAAATGTAAGATATTTATGATTTGAAATTCATCATTAATTAAAATAACTTTTTATGCTACAATCATATTCTTCGAATTTCGCTACTGAAAATTAGATGATGTTATACTATAACTGTATAATTATCTTATATGTAATTATCTTATAACTATATAACTGTATAATTATCTTATATTTATCTTTATGCTCTAGTTTGCTTTAAACGTCTTCAATTTCAATGTGCTTTATAAGAAAATGAATAACCATCTCTGATATTGTACCTACACATGTTCTTAATATAAAATATAGTACCATCAACAGTTTTATGTATACAACTTTTACTCTTTGATATTACTCAAATTATCATATTACAATAATTATAGCCGATACTGATAAGTATATACACCCATTTTTCTTCAGTAATGTGACAGGTAGAAACTAATTAAGTTGACAAACAATTTATTTACAAATAATTAGTGCGAAACCAAACTTTTACAGAAAGGATTTGACAAGCCACAAAACTTTCTGTAAATAAACATTACAAAAATTATAACCATTAATGCAAACAGATTAATTTATAATGCCCAAATGACTAGAATTCCATTCCAGTTTGCTTATTTAGCTTAAAACTGAAAGCAGGGAATCACGAATCTAATATTCAGTTTAAATGTCAAATTTGACCAATAGGCCATAATTAACTATAAAGTTTTGTGAGAGATGGGTTTAGTCTCTCTTAGAGTTAATAATAACTGTGTACCGCGATTTATCCCTAAAGGGTTATTAGTAAAGTTAGGTAGGGTGCGTTTATCTTGTATACTTGACTTGGTTGAATGTTAAATTCCTTGAGTGTAATCAATACAGGATAGTTAATAACTAATTAAAGAAGGTCTCCTAAAACTCAGCGGGAATCATTTGAGTAAATATATACCGAACTTATCCTAGAATATTTTAGGACGTGTATTACAAATCCTTCCATAATTAAATACTTGATTTAAAAGTGCGGCGAGCTCTCTATGCCACTAAACGTTATCAAGAGAATTAAAGTACTCGTCATTTAAATGACTTTTAAACCTTGTTTAGACATCTAAAGCTGTCACTTTCAAGCTCCGAACATTTATAAGGCTATCTTTCTGTGGTTTTATATCTCATATTAATATTCATTATCTTGCTAAATATAATAAATATTTGTCTATAATATTACTATTAGTGAATATATGTGAAATAAATTTTACCTAGTAATTACTTTTCTTAACTATCCAGATGTTATTTTCTCATGTCACATTGGCTGAAACATTCCTATCAAAAATAATGTGCTATTAAAAGATGTAATGTAATAAGCATCAATTTAGTTTAAGGAAATTAATTTGAATATCAATAAGATACATTAATATTAATTAATATCTCATAATTACTTATACAAATAGGATGCCAGTAGTTATACAAAAAATTATACAAGTAGGATGTTATGTACCTATACAAAAAGGAAGCCAGACCACACAAATTATATAAATAGGAACCTGAACTCTTAAGCTTTAGTTTCTAAGCTATGTTAAAAAATTTATAAATGGAAACGTCATGTTGGATTTTAATTATTATAACCGGCTCATAATTATAGAAACCACATGAATTAACGCCTCGTTTTTTCTTTGTGTCTAGATTTATCAGTCTCAGAATTAATCCATGTTATTTATTCCCCGGTTCGTTTGAATATCCTAGAAACTGTAAGAATTCTCATATCACGAGTTCCAAATAACTGCTGTTTATTTCACCTGGTCATCGTTCCTTAATCACAAAATCATATAATAACACATTCAAATATTTTATATTGTGTATAATATTTCACAATAGACAACAAAAAAAATAAGTCTTACTAATCGAGGTACAATTTTTGATTCTGATTTACGTTCTATACAGGAAATATAAAAGTTATAATAGTTTCTTACCTTTTCTGCATCTTATAACATACTTTCTAAGTGAAACAATGAAACGTTTTTCAATTATTCGTCTGGGCAGAAGGTAAATGGAGTTTTGTAGTTCGATAGGTCTTCTCCGTTAATTATTGCTATTACCTGAAAATTGTAGAATTATAAATATAAATGCTTTTTAGTAAATTATGAATAGTAAAATAAGTTTTATCGTTAACTTATCAATTTAACAAATAATGGTTTTTAATATATCTGGAGAAGAAATATTTTTCAACATAACCTTTCCTTATCAATGAATTGGTTTAGTTAACTGCCTTTACATCCCATTTCGAATCTACATTCTGAAAGGCTACATCTGATGCACCTCATCATTTTGCACCATGGTCATTAAATAAAAAGAAAATCTGAGGCACTCTAATCGTTCCGAACTGTTTGGAGATCTTTTGACTCTGACAGATTGAAAGTGCAGAAGACGCACTTGTACAGCTGATTTTCGGTACTATCTAGTTTCAGCCATGGAAACCTCCAAATTCGAAGTCAAGACTTCATTGTCATATATAATCTATATTAACAAATTAGATATCTCTCATTCCATCTGGGGAATATAAGAAGCTGCAGATGAGTTTAACCATTTGTATAATGAAACATGATGGTACATTCCGTGCAACAAATTAATTGCTACCGAACGTCTTAAATTAAACGTGCATAAACAAAGAAAAAGCAGAGCCTATTTTTACGGGAAAACACAGATCATGCGTATTGAAGATAAAGCGTTCAGCAGATTCAATAATTGATAACAGCGCTTTATTCCACAGGAAATGTTGGCAATAAAACAAAGATACAGCGTTCACAAAATAGTCCTTACAGAAATCAACATGTAGCAAAGCATTATTAAACAACAATAGTAACATAAAGTACTTTGAACAAAACTCAAAGAAGTTCAACACTCCAAAAACAGACTTTATTCAACTACATTCTTAAGAATCGCTTTACTAAAGGGAGACTTTAGCTTAGCTCAATCTCTTTCAATTCTACCTTTGGAATTTTATAGTTTTCTTTATTGGCTAAAGAAGCAAACTCAAGCCTTAATAGTGGTATCGCTAAAGTTCTCGAGCATTCTAGGGTCATCATTTTTGCCGCTCAAGTAATCAAGATCTGCGCCAAATTTGGCGATAAGGTCAGATGTCAATGACTCAGTATCCAATCAGAAGCTATAATTATATCTTTAAAGCTATGTTTCTTATCAGAATACTTTTTAGGCATAGAAGTCATTTTACAAATTCTTAACTTTTCTGATATGAACCATGTTTACATTGGTAAACATAGCCTTAGGCATATAAACGACGATGAGTCTCATCTACTCTAAGCCATGGATTAGAAGTACTGTTCAAGTCACGCACACCCACCCACATTCATTTTTTAAAATTTATGATCAGTTTCTTTCTAAAGGAAGCACCATGAATTTATTTAAGAAAAAACCCATTGTTTTCATACAAATCTCTATGAAATATTACTGTTACCATGATCCACAAAATTACAGATGCTTTTGATAACGGGAACAATGATTAGATCTTAGAACATCTTTTAAGATAACGTCTTTGTGTGGCATTTGAGCCATCTGACGAGAAATTAAACTTTGACTGATAAGTTATATTCACTATTTTTTGTATAGCGTTCTTGTAGTATCTTTGTGTCTTTTCAGATGTCAGTTTCGGTAGTGTTTTCCTTGTTTGGGCATAGTTCGGATATTTCAGCTTACTAATCTCAAAATGTGAATGAGGGTAATTTGTACAATTCAAATACTGTACATATTGTCTTCGTGTTGATGTTTATACAATAGAAATCCCAAGATGTCGTAGTTTTCACTTTTATTTTCTCGTAAGCGAAATATATAAAGGGAAATTATTAAAATCAACAAAATATTTCAAATCGAGATTTGGATAAATCATTCATTTCCTGATCTGCAAATACAGAGAGGACATTTTTGAAATTATGTTTGTTTATTTTGGGACCGATAACACAAAAATACTTTGAGGTAAACCGATGAAGGTTGGTACATACACTTTTCACTAAATTTGTTCATTTCTAGCATATTTTTAAGGTAATCGATTCAGGGAGAAGACTAACTGTCCGATGAAATATTTTGATAATTACGATACGAAAATGAATAAGCAAAATGAATAAAATTTGGTATGAAAATTAATTATTTGAAGTGCAGGTCCGTCACAAAGTTTGGACCAAATTCGGCAAGAGGTTAACCGTCTTCCCGTCTGTAATTCAATCTCTACTTTTGGCTCACACTCTCCTTATGTACTCGTATATACATATATCATGTTCAAATTTTCAGTCTTTAATAAAATACGTTTAATTCTCCCAATCAAGTTCAAGTAAATTTTTTAATTTTGTAATGGATGACATTTGATGTTAAAACAATTTTTAAAGTATTAATTCATTAATTTTTTATTAATTAATTAAAAACTAATTTTTCTTCAAAAATCTTCATTTCCTCGCCCTAAATAAGTAACGTATTCGGTTCGGTTTTCCTCTCACTAATTAGACTAGGCTTAACATAATTTCAACCTATTATTTTAAACGATTCTGTTTATTTTCATAATGTTTGATGCATTTAAAATTAAACATTGCTAATAATTCCATTTTTCCAATTCATTTTAAAGTACTCTCGAATTAAAATAATACAGGATAAAGAAAATTGGAAATTTCTAGTCCATATTGCATTACCTCAACTGATGTAGAAAATTCACACATTTTGCGCTGCCGCAATCGGCTTTGGATTCTAAATTGGCGTTGAAAATTCAATGCTAGTTTCATTTTTGATCAATTATTTATATTAATTGTAACTGTTAGGTCAAGATGCCTGGTTTCTAGGGCGTTGGATTCGTATCCCTTTACTCGCGAGTTCGAACCTACCAGCCAAAGACTCTCCATGGGTTTTGGACGTTAGATCAGTCATGGTCACAAAGTTCAACATGTGCAGAGTAAATAACACTGGGCTTGCTGAGTAGGGGTGATTTTCTCTTTTCCAGATCTAAATTACGATCTGTGGATGAATGAATGAAATGCATAAATGAAGTCCACCCCGTAAAAAGTTTGTGATGTGTTTGAGCTGGAAGTTAAACTTCTGCCTTCGGGTTCAAGGGTCCATACCCTCAGAAGCTACTGCACCCTTCGTTCCTTTGTAAATCGGAACACAAAAACAACAACTATTGTAATTATTTAATAAAAATTAACTAAAACAAAAATTTTCCTAACTTCCTAAATTTTTCCTAATAACATAAGTGCGCATTGATTTTATATTACTTTTTTTCCATGTATGTGAACGCGTTAATTGCAAATACCTGGATAAATAAAAATTGGTACATAGTTTTAGCATATAAACTTTAGTCTTAGTAAATTTTCAATTAAATCTGTCTAACCATTAACAGTTTGACGGCAGTGTTTTTATATACATGTGATGATGATTACTTATATGATATAAATGAAATCTAATATGTAAATTTTGGACTATAATTGTATTTCAGTATCGAATCTTTGTTTCAACTCCTTCGGGGGAGGGAGGCGTCAAATCACATAATCAACTTTCGCGGTTTTATGTTTTAACCATATCCCAATAGTTAATCCCCATTTATCGCAAGCTGACGGACTTATAAATTCTCAACTGCATGTGGTTAAATAATATACAAGTATTATATTATGTTAAAAAACACAGATATATCAACTGTGAGACTCGGAAAATAAAAGTCTGGTCAATCGTGGAATTAACGGCCTTTTTCAAGATCCGAAACTTATGTGGGTGTGATGAGGGGATAACACATTTACTATAGAGCCTGCAGAAAAGTTTCAGGGAGTCCTTTTGTCACTGGCTCCTTTTAAAAATTTAAAGAATAAGTAAAAAAAACCCCAAAAAATCCATCTTGGGCTGTTTTTATTTAAGTAAAGTTCTTAAGTTAACTTGATTTTTATATAAGACAGATTGAGACTAAGCTGGAAATTGTTTTAGATTGAGAATACAGTAAAGTACACAACGGCTAAAAGCTTAGCAAATAAAGATTCTCAAATACACAAAATGAGTAGAAACTAGAAACTGTTTTTAAAGGAAATATAAGAAATGTGTAACAGTAATGTGTAAAAAAATTACATTAAAAAATCAAAAGTGGATGATTTCTCATCCAAAATTACTTTTTTTATGATAGCTCAATTTTTGGAAAATAAATAATAGACTACATCTATTTTTTGCTATAAAAAATAGTTTTCCATCTATCTTTTTAAATAATATTTCTTCCCAAGCTGAATAATTTGATCATAATCAGCAAAGGACCAATCAAATAATAAAATGAAAGGAAAGAATCTAATCTAATCGGGTTCAATAGATAAATTCTAAGAATTTCTATGATTCGAAATAAAGGTTTTGGTAGTTCTGTAAATGAGAAAAATTGTATTGCCTGTGTTTTCAGCCAATAATTACATTGGTGAAGAAATAGCAAAGCCTGAAGTTTTATTTATCTCCCGGTCTTTTCAGATAGTTTTGGTAAAATATTCTTGATCTAAAATTTTAAACTACGTTCCACATATATGTTTCCAATACATGGTAAGTTATATAGTTTCAAATTTCCCTATTTATGCTAAACCCGATTTGGTTAAAAGCAGTGAATTAATTGGCGATTTTTGGCATTTGAATATTAAATGATGATGTTCATATTCACATTTGGATACTGAATGGTGATATTCATATTACTTTAGGATACTGAATAGGGATATTCATGATGAAGTTTGGATACTGAATGGTGATATTCATACTGACATTTGGATACTGAATGGTGATATTCATAGACATTTAGATACTGAATAGGGATATTCATGATGAAGTTTGGATACTGAATGTTTATATCCATTTCACCATTTGGATACTGAATGGTGATATTAATATTGACATTTTGAACTTTATGGGAAAAAAATTAGTGTGTGGAAAAAAATATTAAATTTAATGGAAAAATTCTGGAGGCTAAATAAAAAGTTTAGAAATAGTAATATTTTAAAAAATAGAAATTTTTGTTTTAAATAACATAAATATCATTCTTAACATATCTATAGCATCTTTTCATCAAAAATTTAAAATTAAAATGTAATAGGTTTGAAATAAAATGCTGGGACATGATTAAAGTGGACATCCTATCTATTCCACTCACAATTTAGGTAGTAGTAAATCGAATGACGAAATTCTGCATCTGTTTCTGAAGTTGGCAGATTAATTAATGTTTAATAAGTTACGTTTCTAAAGTATTTAATACATTTGAGAATATAAAAGGATGAAGGGTATTTTTGTAAAAAGCATTGTATAGATAAATGAAAACCGAATAATTCATTATCGATAGCATTTCAAGTAAGGTATAGAATTTAATTTCCTGGCCCATGAATATTCACTTCGATAACCCGTCATTATGATCATACCATTAATTTATTATAATATATAGTTATGAACATAATACTTCACTCAAGCGTGATAAATGACTTGCATTATTACCGACCACTATAAAATCATGTATATAAATTCAAGCATTCTTTATTGTTCATAATAAATCATTTTTAGAAATTCTTGCATATAAGCGCGTTACATTTTTATCTCAAAGATATATTTATATTTTTTTTTATACTTCATAAATAAATGATGCTGAAAAGTTTATCTCACCCATAGTTTTTCCCTTTTGTTCTTTTATATATATAGAAAGTATTTATTATGTACGTCAAAAGTATCAGCCTCGAGGTTTTTATAAATATCCACTTCATAGATCTCTCCTTAATTCAATGACCTTTTTAAATAAAGTCTGCTTAACTGTTAGGTGTCTGAGAAGAAGTTGCCTGCCTGAAAATAGTAGCTCAAAAAGACAAAGATATGAAATTTGGTATTTGTACAGATATCATATCTTCATATATTTACAGATTAAGTATTTGTAAAGATATGAAGACTTTTAAAGATAAGGTATTTGTACAGATATGAAGATTTGTACACATTTGGTATTCGCACAGATAGAAGATCTGTTCAAATTAAATATTTGAACAAATAGAAGATTTGTTCCGATTTGTTATTTGTATAGATAGAAGATTTGTTCAGATTTGTTATTTATATAGATAGAAGATGTTTTCACATTTGTTATTTGTATAGATAGAAGATTTGTTCAGAGCTAGTATTTGTACAGATATTTGATATGAGTTCATTAATGCAAATTTGTATTTTTTTTCTTCAAAATGGACAAAATTTGTATATGAATTACCTATCTTTTCAATTTATCGTATACACCATGTAGAAGTATAAATATCTTGAAAAACTTCGACGAATCACCACGTTTTAGACCTCTCTGAGTTCAAAAGCCACACTTTTGAAAAATATCTGCATGTCTGTGTGAAACAAAGATAACTGAAAAATTTTTTGAGCTTAACGGTTAAAATTTGACAAAGGGTCTTTGCACCAAATTTGCAGATTTCTATCAAATTTTGAATAAGCTCAATTCAGGGAAAAATCAAAATGAGAAGTTTGTCTACCCGGCTGTTCAAATATAAGTTAACATTATAATTACAAGTAGAAGAAAGCTATATAGAAAAGATTCGGCACACAGATTTAACTTCTATTATGTTATCACATATTAAACTTTGAGCCAAAACCAACTATGGGTTATCCGTCTGTTGATCTGTTCTTTCAGAAATCTATAAACGCGGTAATTCAAAAATGCCTTGATTTGTTGTTGTTGTTTCTTCTGGTACTTGCCATAGACAAGCCCGTTGACGAAAGCAGCGATTTTTAGCTGAGAGAGTGTCTCTTGCTTCAGTAGCACCATCTAGGGCCAAGAGTACGTCTTGCATATTCATACGTCACATTCGCTTTCACAATCCATCTTTTACAGGGAGGGGGGGCACATTCACACACCTCCCAGATGAAGTACAACCATGCCCGAATTGGGAATCGAATCCGGGATGAAGTGACTTAAATGTATCAATTGTGTAGGAAAACTAAGGTGTGTAAGGAAGACTAGGATTAATTGTGTTTTTAAATCCTATTCAGATGAAGAAGGCAACGGTTCTTCATTCGACGGGAAGGTATTGAGGATTTCACATGCTTTGGATGCGCATCCTTTGGGCTGCGAGGTTGAACCCTCCAGTCGAAGACTCTTCGTGTGTGTGGTGGATATCGCACGCTAAATCTATCATGGTCACAAAGACCTCCATGTCGAGAATAATAACACTGGGGGTACTGTATCAGAGGCGATTGTTACTTTCTGTGTATGAATGAATGAATTAAATGCATGAAATAAGTCCTCCCCGTAAAAAGGATTGTAACATGTGTATAGCTCTTAGCTCTAGTTGGCGCTACTAAAAAACAAGAGACGCTTAATCGGTTTAAATCGCTGACAGGCCTGTCAGCTGGCTTGAAAAGTGCCATAAGAAACAACAACAAAATCTTTTCTGTTTTTAAATCAGGTGACTTCCAGCTTTAAAGCGGAGACATTTCTACGGTCACTTCAATTCTGATATTTAAAAGAAGCTAAAGTTTATTTTATTTTATTTTATTTCAAAAAATTGCTCAGACTTATCAAAACATAAGAAATTACTGGTATCCATTCATAATATAAAATGGAACATTTTTAAATGAAAATAACAGTAAGTACATGAGTATGTTTTAGCATCAAAAATCAATATCAATATTTTAAACCAGGTAAACAATTTAAGTACTCAACGCAATTTGAGTAGTTAAAAGTCGTGTTCATGGAAAACGTCAGTGAAGTAATTATGGTAATAAGTACAACCCGGTAAATAAATTAAGTGCTGTAATTACTTTCACGGCCATTATCATTTTATCAGCTGTTTAGTTTGTTATTGTGCATCCAATCAATAAATTATGTAACATGAAACAGCCACAGCGCATATTAGGAACTGAATCTTGTTAGAAGAATGTTAGTATACTTGCGTAGATTCAAGAAAATAATATTGAAAATTTTACCACAAGTGAGTATCAGCATCTCAGTAACTCTTTAAGTAGGAAAATTACCTGAAACTTACTTTATTTTTCACACACTTAAAATTTCCAGGTATGCATTTTTTTGTTTATTATGAAAAGTTTCAAACATTCTTAGAAATAACATTAATTTAAATGTATTTATAATTTTATAATTAAAATAAGAAACTTTTGACATTACGGAGCATACAAATGAAAAGCAAAAATGCATTTTCTGACTTTATTATTGAATTTAAGCCTAAATAGAGAACAAAATGTGAAAAGTTTCAAAAGAGAAAAAACTGATATATCTATCCTGAAATCAAGAAAAGGATAAGAATGTACAGCTTCATTCTAGTACTCATTAATAGTATAAAATATTACACGAACAATATCAATTTTTTATTATCCTAGATATAGGTTAAATAGATGGAAAAATGCTCTTTCTTGGTAAGAAATATCAATTTTATTAAAGAAATTATCTTCGGTGACATATTAAAACGTCTTCCAAGATTATATCATGAATAGTTGCAATTAGTCCTAAATTCTTCATTTTAACTCCTGCATCTAAATATTCAAAAATCTACAAGCCGTAATCAACATATTTTTCCTTAACTAATCTCAAATATAGTTTTATTAAAAATCAAGAACCATCATTTACCTTATCTTTTATTTTTGTATTCATTCAACGAATTGTTTCAATTTTGAATTCTATTTTTTGTAGTTTAATTTCAATTTTAAATACCATATGCGTTACGTTATATGTATAAAAAAATAATACTGCTTTTATACATATAACGTAATCTTGAGCAGATGATCTCCAACTTTCAATTATGCTTAGTTAGTTTAGAACATAAGGCAGGTATTATCAGTATAACAATCTCTGTGGAACTGTAACGTCATACTACATTTAACCGTAGCTACATATTATTTACTACATATCATAAATGTTATCATTTTCAGCATAAATAATTAAAATTCCTACTTTCATCTATTTGCATCCTGAGGAAGTTTCTTTAATGAATTTCATTTCATATATAATAATATACAAACTTTTAATATAAGGCCCTAAAGAATTTTTAATTTATTATAGAATAAATTAAATATGCAAGAGATATTCGAACGAGGGAAAACTATGTGGTTTAATAATGTTTTGGTACACTTCGTTCACTTCACTTCAGAATAGAGGCTCAAAGTTGCAATTTTTATGAACTCTAAATTTTTATATGAGAAAATATGGGAAACTTAATTACTGTCTGGAACACGAAAATTACTATTCATGTCATAATAGAAATTTTAAAACTTTATCTTAGTGTTATAAAACCAAATATTCTCAAAATATTTCGAAATATAATGGCATTATTTATTATCAACTGATATTGAGAATTCAGGAAAAACAGCATTATCATAGGCATAATTTTAAAATCCATAAGTATTTTAAAATTCAGTATTATGATTTTATATATTAAGAATACTTACTATTTCAGTATGAATTTTAGCCACATCACTTAATGTAAGACTAAAACTTTGAGTGGTGCCGAATTGAGAATATAAATAATAAACTTTTCCGCTTATAATTTATATTTATATTTGGTATTTTAATGGTCCTTTAAGTTAAAAAGAGTAAAGAACTTTAAATTCTTATCGTGTGTCTTAAAGAAGAAGGCTACCGTTCTCAAAATTAAAAGATGACATGGTCAAATCCTGTTATATATTGATTGTTTTCAGACGATTTTTCAAGAATAAATGCATCTCATGTATTGTTTTATTAACAAGCTCTCACCAATAATTAAACTAACAAAAATTTGAAAACCGTTGGAGACTGTCATTCAAATCAGGAGATTGAGGGTTAGAATCTTCTGTTGGATCAGAAACAACGAAGCGTTTCTGGATCTTTGCCACTACTCAGTGATTTTGACACGTCATGCAATATTTTTAATCTTAGTTAATATTCAAATGTTACTTTTTTATAAAAATGACAGAAGGACCCTAGCAACGGATAAGACGCCTATCTGACTTCCAATCTGAAGATAGTCGGCTCCAATACTATACCGGTTTGGATTTCTACTCTGCGCTGACTTCTGAAATTTTTTTATAGCTTTTACTTCTTTTCAATTCAGTTTGCATCTAGTTTTCTTGAATTATTCGACGAGGAAAATATTGAAAACTATTGGCGACTGTCAGCATGGCCAAATGATTAGGTCATCTTTATTTGAATCAGAAAAAACTATAGGTCTGGATCTTGCTGAGAACAGGACAGAGTCACGGGTTTCTAGAACTTTATCTTCACACTCTGTTAAAGAAATGATAATCTTAATTATTATTTTATTTGCATTTCTGTTTGAAAACTGGTGTCATAGTCATTCTTTGTATTGTCTGACGGACAAAACCTTTGATTTCAAATCAGATGATTTCTGAATACGAGTCATGCCACTGAAGAGATATCTGTTTTACTTTAATTTCTAGCCGGCTTTCTGGCACAGAGGTATAGCGTCTTCCTCGTGTTCTGGGAGTCCCGGTTTGGGCGTGGTTGTTCTTCTGTGTGATATATAGGAGATGTGTGACTATGTCCGCCTGTAAAAAGGGACAGTGCAAGCAAATAGGGTGAGTGTGTATCTAAGCGCCTTAGCGTATTCTTGGCGCCTAGTTTGCGCTACTTCAAAAATAAGAGACACTCCTTTCGGCTTAAATCTGCTGCTATATCCGAGGGAGGCTTGTCCATAGGCAAGCGCCATAAGTAGCAACAACAACTTTAATTTCAAAAGAAATGTTACAGATCTTTCTTTTTTTCCTAATTTTCATCAATTATTCGATCAGAGAAGTTTGAAAACCAATGGGATTCCTCAAACAGAACTAAAGGATAAACGTTTGATTTCAAAGTAGATAATAGATTCAGTTATTGTTGAGAACACGTAGGTCCTGAGTATTTTTTCAACTACTCACATAAAACTTTGAAAAATATGCATATGGTTATTCCTTATTTATAAATATACTGGCCGCCTTTGGTGACCATTTGGCGAGTCATTGTTAACAGTTGCTAAAACTTTCAATTAAATAAGTTGTGTAATATTCTTAATGGCTGATTCAGCTAAATATCTTTTAACTTCAAGTTTTAATAGACATATAACTAATAATATTTTAGAAGATTTAAACCATTCTGTTGTTTGTGCTATAAAGTTCCATAATTCTTCATCTAAATCTTAATTCATCCATATATATCATAGAGAAGAATAACAAAATCAAAGAATGAGTACACTTTAAAAATGTTCAATATTACTAGGTTATGAAAATAACCCTTAAATGAAAAATACAAATAAATTGGAAAACTCTTATTAAAATCCCGCCTTATACTAAAGCTTACTCAACACGGAAAAATTAACATAATCTTCATATCTACATCACCAACAACGGAAAAAAGGAAGTATGAAATATTATTCAAGATACATTCCAAACCTATTAAATTATTTTTGTAAATCAATTAACTCTTAACTGGGGAGAAGCGGTCAGTTAGACAGCTAACGATGGACTTTCGATCCCCTTTATTCTACTTTTGATGATGATGTGTCCGCTTTTTACCACGGAAAGAGGGGTGTAGTAGCTTCTGAGGGTATGGACCCCTGAGCACCCGAGGGCAGAAGTCTGACTTCTAGCTCATATGAGGATGAAACACCCACCCACTGCCCTTGCACAGCTCCTTTTAACAAGGGGGGGGGCACATTCACACGTCTCACAGATAGAACACGAGGAAGCTTCATGCCCTAACAGGGACTTGAACCTGGGACTCACAGAGCACGAGGAAGACGCTCTACCTCTGTGCCAGAAAGCTCAACCAAATGGATTGACTCTGCAGCTTCCATTTCGTGACCTTCAATAAGTGCACTTTTTAAACCGGTTTCAACAAATGAGTTTAAAAAATTCAGCTATTTTTTCGCGCGACATCTGTGAGACTGTGCCTCCATTTTAGTGGTCCAATGTTAAAAAAAGCTTTGCAGACATCACTGACACTTGGTCCGTGCAATATCATCCAACCTACAGATCCCCTTTATGATCTGTAAAGACTTTTAACCCTTTGCGCTCCGAAAAATAATTAGATGCAAAATTATTCACCTAATACAAAGATTTGTTTATTGCCGTGAAAAATAAATATAAATAATTTTTTGAAATCGAATTTCTTTGAAAAAATTAATCTACATCTCTTAACCATTATGTTGGCGTTTTAAGCAATTAAATTTGAAAAATAAATAATTAAATCGTCAAAATGATGCACAATCTTGAATAGTGAGTCAGAGGCACCATCGGAGTGCAAAGGGTTAAAGGCATTGGATCATTTTTATACTAGCACTTAACCTTTAAGTTTAAAATGTCCTCTAAAACCAATGATGCGGATTAAAAAATTGTTGAATTTTCCATTATATTGTTTTTATATACCATTGTATATTGTAAAAATAAATATGATTTAAAAAATGATATGTAATATGACTTTTCAAGAATATTATTTCTTGTAACATGTAACTTGAGAAAAAAAATTATGTT
>JAOUZG010022948.1:3719298-3735334 GCA_026289955.1 Argiope argentata
TACACTTCAGTTCCAGAATTATAAAATAAAAAAATCTATTCATTCATAAAATATTTAATAATTGTTTTAATGCTCTATATGCAAAGCAGTATTGAAAATAGTACGTTATTTATCAGTTGAATATAAGTATTGGTAAAAGTAAAGTTTAGTGCGCCCCTTGATGCGCCAATGATGCCAAGTCGCCAATAAACATGGCTGACAAAGGAAACGTACAATTCTGCGGAACAGTTATGAATACCCCTTTCTGGAGTATAATTATAATTTTTTTTCAGCCCGGATGCGCTGATCTGTTAGATGCAGAGACAAATTTAGAGCATGCGATGCCTTCAGAATCTGCAGAAGGTACCGGGCAGAATTTTTCAACTTAAAAAAACATCGTCACACTCACTTAAAACACTCACTCTTCATCCATTCTGCAGGTTCGAAATACTGTCCTTCATTCTATTTAGCCGATATCCATAGAACTGCAGAGCATTCCATTGCATCTGACTTTTAAAGAAAGAATGCAGACGATTTCGTAAACTAAGAATTCAGACGATTTTTAACGTGCATATTCATGATTAAAAGTTGCAAAAGAATAAATATTTTCTGTTTGTATTCACATTAAAAATAAAATTGAAGTGTCTTACTAGTTGCAAAGAAACTTTTAATTATAATAAAGAACAAAATTAAAATCTTGATATCGATATATATATATATATTTATTTTTTATTTAACAGTTTCATAAAATAGTCATAGTTCATGTTCAACTTAACCATTGTTAAAGTAGTAAACTAAACAACATTAGGGTTGCTAGAAGAGCGTTCCGTTGGGTTGCCATATTGGCGTTAAAGCCGGGGGAAACAGTTATCTTCACTTTAACCCAGCATATTATGACAGGGATGGAAATATAGATCATCCATTTCTTTAGGAATTAGATAAAAAAATTGTTCATAAGTTATCTAAAATTTTTTAACTAATTTTTATATTAACTTTTTAGCAAGAAAGTTTTTGCATTATACTTATTTAAATAAAAATGAATAAATAAAAAGCATATCTTTTCCAATTTTCAATACATTTCTTTTAACTGGTATATTTTTGTTTCATATGCTCTTTTTCCAGTATTTTTATTAAAAAATGCCAAAAAAGTATTTTATAGCCTTTTTTATAAAATTCATGCTAAACATAGTCACAGACTTTATTAAGAGACTAAAAAATCTGTTAAAATAGAAAAAAAATCAATCTATTTAATGCAAAGCGTTGGAAATCTAATTGTGAAGTATCCAAATTAGAAGAGTGGAAAATTTTCATCTAATACGAACTGCTCTAGTTCTTCGATTTCAGATGAAGTGGAATGCATTAGCGCATTAATAGGAATAGTTGTTAAGGTAACTTCATTTGGTCTCGATTCAGTATTTGTCTAACTGACATTCCTCTCCAGAAAAATTCCGATGTTGAACTAATGTGCGCTCGCAGATGTCTTCGAAAAATATTTATTCGATTAACGAAAGAGCAAAGGAGATGTAATAGGTTTCTTGGCATAGAACAAAGACTTTATAGGTAACTGGAGGTCATTTCCCTTGCCTCTTAGTTTCAGGCCTACTTTTATTTCTTATCTTTTGGTAAAAGAGCAATAATAAAGAAAACTCCTTGCAGAAGGAGTTCTGTTTCTTGAGTTTCCGCAAAACAAACATTGCTCTTTGGCTAGTTTCACATTTATGAAGATCTCCATCCTTTCCAGGGGCGTGTAGTAGAATAGTAACGATGAATGGAGACGTAGGATAAAATGGGAGAGAGATTAATATTTTTAACGTAAATAAAAAGGAATTTATTCGGCTGAACAAATATATTAATATGTTAAAAGAGTGTTTGCTGATTTTGAATAAAAATATGAATATCCTAATAACCAGCATAATGATTTCGAAAAATTTATAATCGAGGAAACTGAATGATCTTTAAAGTATTTCATATCATTAACCAAGGAAAACTGAAAGGAACAAATTAAATATATTAAATTATGTGTGAATGATACAGTGGGGATAGCCTGATTGCCTGGGCGTTGGATTCACATCCCTTGGGCTGCGAGTTCGAACCCACCAGCCGACGATTTTCCGCGTGTGGTGGCTAGCGTACATTAAATCTGTCGTGGTAACAAAGTCCTCCATGTCGAGTTTAATACCACTGAGGGGCACTGTGTCAGATATGATTGTTCTCTGTTCCAGAACTAAATTACAATTTGTGGATTAATAAATGAAGTCAGTCGCATAAAAAGGATTGTGACGTGTGTGACCTAGAAGTCAGAATTCTGGCCTCTGATGCTCAAGGGTCTCTATCCTCAGAAGCTACTGCAGACCTTCTTCCGTTGTAAAGCGGAGCACAAGAACAACACGAAAAACAAATATGAACGAATAGTAGAAAATAGTTGTTATTAAATTAGGCATAAATATTATTTAAGCTATATAATCTGAATTATATTCCCCTTTAGATGCAAAATGAGAAAGGTTTCAAAAGATACCTCCTAGATTTGAATCAAAGTTTAATGACAGCCTCCAATTGCATACCTAAACTCCAATATCACATAAACAAGAGAGTATTTCCCTTTAGTCATTACATATATATTGAAACATCCCACAAACAAGGCTGATTAAAGATGAAAACTGAATTCAAATGTAGACCACCACCACTGCAGATCTTACCACTAAATAAATGAGACAATGTACAGTTATTAAACATGTCCTTAAACATAAATGAAGTCAGCATCAGAAAGTGCATAATTTTTTAAAATAAAAATTTTTGGAATATATACCTGGCTTTTTGCCAATTGTCTCAAATCTTTATGCATTAAAAACCATGAATTCTCTTTAATAAATAAATTTTTAAATATTACCAACTGATCATTAACGCACTAGATATTATCAATTTAGTAATTGATTTATGAATTCACAATACAAAGAATATCTAATTAATGCTAACATATTTTACATTTAATAATAATATTTTTTGTAATGTTAATTTATTTTACATATAATAAATAATGATGCAACACGTTTTATAATTTAGATTAGGCATAAGTAACAATACGTAGCTGATAACTACAGCTTCAATGCATAACAGTAAATTTTCCGTAAATATAATATATCAAAGAGCTTCTGGAATTGTATTAGTTTAAATTGCTTTTAAATAACACAAAAAACTATGCACCAAAATATGGATGTGCAAGAGAATGATTTTCATTTCAAAATGGAGTCAAGAGTACGATCAGCACTTCAAGATGGTGTAAAGAGTATGATCAGCACGTCAAGATGGAGTCAGGAGTATGATTAGGTCTTCATAATGTAAAATCATTTACGGAAAAATTAACTCATTTGTGTGTGTAAAATTTATCAATTTCTCACTGTTGAAACACCTATTTGTGTTTATACTGATAAATTATCAAATTAAATACATTGCATGTACTTAACAAGCGATTGCCTTGATGCGAAAATGCCCCAAAGCATAGAAGCCAATTATAAGGCGAAGAGTCGCTTACATCAACGTTATTAAAACAACATGAATTATAATTCTATACCTCTTGTGAATTCTGTAATTTTCTACAAGCTAGATTATATGATCAAAGTTTTCGCATTAATGTGACGTTTCAATAGCGTGTGATAGTGAATACAGAACCTTTTTGATTATCTACTGATTATTATAATTAAAACCGTAATTTATCCAAGGAGTATTAAGTTTCTTATTCTCCGACAGATTAAATATTGAATATTAATCTTCACTCGGAATATGTAAGGGGAATAAAAATAATCTCAAAAAATGCATTCATGGCATTGACTGTTTCGCATCTGCAAAAGAAAGTATACCATGATCTTGACCCTTGAACACTGGCAAGTTTTAGACATCATTTTGTCATTTATGGTAATCAATAATTTAACAAATGGTGAAGAATATTATACTGCATTATTATAAGTTATAGCCAGATAGGCATTTGATGGCATAAAAATTTGTTTACTATAAGGTGCACCAAGATGGAAATGGGTCGATAGTTCTCGTTATATTAAACCAAACTTTAAAAAAAAACTCTTTCTTTGGGGGATTATTGTGGATATTTGATTTTGTGGTATTGGTAACAAGTTATAAAAAGTGTATAAATGCATCGAAATTAATATGGCCGCGCCATACATTCAGACATATGTGATGTATTATCAAAATATTAATAGCAGACAAAATCACTGGAAACAATTACTATCTAGTATGCCTGTAATTGAATGATGATTCACAAGCGGCCAAGTGTGATTTACTTGGTAATAAGGCGTCCTCTCATCTGTATTATTGAAATAACTTCAAACACATTTTCAATACTGTCACATTCGATTATAATGATCAATTCCATTAATAATTTCTGTTAAATAAAAATGGATAATTGGAATCAGCTTAAAGGAATCTATGACAAGATGTTACTTTCTTCATCCCATCCCTTTTACTCAAGGGCACATAGTTAATATGTATTTTATATTAGATATTTCATGTATGACCTATCCATTTACCAGAGAAATCGCATAGCTCTACCCCAGAATATACATTCAGTCCCATATTCCTTCTTTGATTGTAAATTCCAGTTCAACTAATAACTTTTACAAACAAAAATTGAGCTCCAGAACAGCTTAACGGACCATGGCACGACA
This sequence comes from Argiope argentata, assembly GCA_026289955.1. Lineage (NCBI taxonomy): Eukaryota > Metazoa > Arthropoda > Arachnida > Araneae > Araneidae > Argiope > Argiope argentata. Next base: position 3,723,954 of record JAOUZG010022948.1, read on the forward strand.
TAATTTGCATTAAAGCATCTATTCCCTTCAAGTACATGCCACTAATAACTGTTTTGTACCAGACATATTCCATACCTCCATTTACCAGAGGAATCACAAAACTTTACTTTTTCAAACAATGTTATTTGAAACACAAATCCACTCTCATTCAGATCTCCTATTACATTAACTAAACTTACAATTAATTCATTACATTAGTTCTGTTTACATTTGTAATTAACGATCACTTTATTTGGGAATTTTATTTTTATACCTTTTATAAATGGATAGTTTACTTGCGCTCATGGGGAAACAAAATACTACATACAGTTTCTCTTATTTTATCTGATTAATAAAGTTTTGCAGTAACAGTTCCCTTTTCCTAATTCTAATCATTTGCTCACATATTTTTCATTAAATCCATTAAATAACGATGCCGAATCGATGAATTAAGAGGAATGGAATGAAATTAATCTCATGCAATAAAGCGTAATATAAATGGAGTAAGTGAGAATTAGATTTGACCTGAATGACCTAGAATGAGTGAAATTATTAAAATTCATTATTAACCTCTGATTTTCCCACATGATCGCTTTTATTTAGCATTTGTATGGGAGGTTTAAAACTGTGTTATAAAATTAATGTCAGCTTTTATTTTATATGAATAATGTAGGTTCTATGAAAAACGGACAATTTAATTCGATTTGTGCGAAAATAAATTTAATTCACTTGAGGTAAAGCCTTTGTAAACCAACAATGTGCAATGATACAGTTATGAATCACTTTCAGTGTTGTCCTGTAACTGAACACATACAGTAATCTAACAGCAGAATGTTTTGATTCAATTCTAATGAGTTCTTTAATTTACTGGTATATTTTAAGGTACATAATATGTAAGTTTAACCATTAATTTATTTCAGCATTTTGCATGTGGGTGTTTTTGCTACCATATGAATAAAAGTTGTCAAGTATTTTATAGAATTTACACATCGAGTAATTTTTTCATGCACTTTATAAATAGTAGTTTTCAAAAGTGAGGATATTTTTGCAGAGCTATATATTATATAGATAAATCGTTTATTTTGAAAAATACGATAAGGCTTTTGTGCCAAATATTTGGAGAAATAAAATAAAAAAATATGCGGGGAAATAGAATATAATATCTCCAATAATACAGCTATTTGAGAAATATTTAGGTTAGTTATAATCCAATTAGACAACTTAACTACACGAATTTTAAACAGATAGTCTATTGATTCAATTAACTATTTAAATTTTGATATAAAATTACCTTTTCATAACAAAATAAATATTTGAAATATGTAGCTCGTTTAATTCATATTTGACTTGAAGCTGTATATAATAGTTAAGAAAAAGAATTAACATTTGACATTAGTTCGCTTTATTGAATTATCTCTTGGCTTATTATTATAATTATATTGAAATTAATTTGCGAATATGGAGATTAAATTCATAAGAGATATATACTTTTGTTAAAACCATTATTGCATTTCTATCTCTAACGTTTCAGGGCTAAAATTTAAATTCTTTATTGAAGTTTGTAAAAGTTAATTTTAAATTTCAAATTTTAATTTTCATTTTCATTTTCAAATTTTATTAATTAAATTTTAATTTTAAATTTCAAATTTTATTAATAAAATTTTAATTTTAAATTTAAAAAAAATGTAACATAATTACTTTGTAGTTTAATTTTTTTTTATTTTGTACTTTTAAAACATTTACATTTTGTTGACTTTTTCTAAAACTGGATGTTAGATAACTAGTTTCAGAAAATATTGTTTGCAGCTTAGAGTTAACTTCTTCAAATTCAAATAATGAGGATACCGAGATTTTATGCTACAATTTCATTGCTTTCTTATTGGTTATATTTTTTTTAATCTGATAATGAATTTAATGACAACGAATTTCATTCTTTTTCTATTACTATCTTATATTATTAAAAAAATAATATGAGGCTATTTCATTTTTAAAAATAATTTAAGGTTCAAATTATTTTAATTGATTATTGGACTTTTCCTTTTGTTTAACTACATATACTCTTATTTCGTTTTCTGGAAATAAAAATATTCATGAATGTAATTGATCATAGTGCATAAAGAATTTAACTATAAACACATTTTAGCATTTATGTAACTTTGAATTTTTCACAATTCTATTTTTTTGCCGGCTTCCTGGCACAGAGGTAGTGCTTCTTCCTTGTGATCCGGGTGTCCCGGATTTGAGTCCCCGTTAGGGCACCTTTGCTCTTCTGTGTTCTATCTCTGAGGCGTGTAAATCTGAATCCCTGTAAAAAGGGACTATGGAAGTGAATACCATGATTGTGTAGGTAAAGTCTTACTCTTGGCCCTAGTTGGCGCTACTTCCAACAAGAGACGCTCATTTCGGCTTAAATCAGCTGATACAACAATGGGACTGCCCATGATAGGTGCCATTATTAACACCAAAAACACAATTCTATTGTTTTGCTTTTTGCTTTGTATTTGCTTTTGATTTAATAATAAAGAAGAGTTACTTAGATATACTATTCAATGATTATAGGGATTTTAGTGAAATAATTCAATGTATGCCAATTTTAAGTAACTCTTATTGTAATGTGCTAAATATTTAATTTTTCAAATAATTACTCAAATTATGAAATTGAGAGATAATTCTAAAATTCATTAACAGAGGGCGCCACCCATAATCAATCAAAATTTATTTAATTAGTGTATCAGCTAATAGTTCAGGTTTCAAAGTATTCAAATAATATTTTGCCATCGAAAATGCTTAAGATTACACAAATTCGAAATTCTAAAACATTAAGATGGCAAGATTCGATTTCAAAGTTCGATCCTTGATTCGATTTCAAAAATCGATTTCAAAGTTCCATCCTTGTAAACATGAAACAAACTAACTGAAATAAGAAAAATAGTTAAACAAATACTTTAAAAAAGTTTCTATCTAAAAAAAATCAAAATTGTGTAAGTTACACAATTTTTTATCCGCCTACAAAATGTACTTATATTTTGTATTTATATATAAACAATATTAAAATGCACAAGAAATAAAGCAGACTTCATATTTTCGTCCTGAAGTATCTTCTTCCAAAGAAAATATTACTATCTTGTTTCGAACTTGCAGCAGATTTTACTACTATTTATATCCTCTTGAATTTTCAAAGATTTTCAGGAAAAGATATTTTACAAAATATCTTTTCCTGAAAATACTAAGAAATGAAAACAATATCTTCTACAAATGATATTGCTTTCACTTTTTTGCATTTTTATTTAAGATTCATTATAACATACTAAATAACAGTCCTCTTCTTCATATTTATATATACTACGCGTTCACAAAATTTCAATACAGAAAATTGTAAACACTTGTGAAATAAGAAGGTGAAGGAAATATTCGAAATTCAAATTTTAAGTAGTTTCTTTTTCTTCAGCGTCTTGTATAATAGAGTTTTGAGGCCATAATACCAAACAAGATTTACCTTTGTCATCTTGTATTATTGCAAATTTTGAACATGGAGAACTGTAAATACGTGTTATATAACAAGTAGACAAAAAATACAGACTTTAAATTTTCCATTTTTTCTCTCGTACTGCTTTTGAAGTCCTAATTTGATTCAATATTTTTTTCAAATTCATATCATTTATACTCTTGCAAAAATTTAATATGGAAAGTTAGAGACATATGGGGAAATAACAAAGAAAGGAACATAAATAATTTCAATATTCTATTGTTTCTTTTTCTGAGACAGATTTTATTAGCTATTATTTTATTTCAGTAGTGTTTTAATTGGTAAATCTCTTATGGATATTTTTAAATTTCTTTATAGTAAGCACCTATTACACAAAAACTAATAGTATGCCAAATTTAATATCTAGGTTTCGTGGTTTAGGGTATTCTTCACAAGAGCTAGTTAGTGATATTTGTCTATTATATATTAGCATTTTAATAAATAATAATGAATGCTGAAGTAATATTTTTTCCAATCCTTATCAAGTTGTTATTTTTGTTCTTGTGTTTCGCTTTACAACGAACGAGGGGTTGAGTAGCTTCCAAGGGTATGGATCCCTGAGCACCCGGGGGCAGAAGTCTGATTTCTAGCTGACACACTCACAAACCCTTTTTAAGGGATGGACTTCATTTAAGCATTTCGTTCCTTCATCCACAGATCGTAATTATATCCGGAACAGAGAAGGCTCACCTCTGATCCAATACCCTCCGTGGTATTACTCACGACATAGAAGACTTAACGTGTGCCAATCCACACACACAGACGTAGAGTCTTCCGCTGGTTGGTTCGAAATCGCAGCCCAATGGAGGCTAATCCAACTTGCTACCAACCAGGCTATTCCAGCCCAATTCTTACCAAACGACATTACTATTAAAAATCAACATTTATTGAAATTAATAGATGATAATTTGTTATGAACTAATAATTAAGGTACAAAATATTAACATATCATGTCACCGAAAGTAAATAAACATATATTTAAAAAAATTTATCGCTTTTTATAAATGAAAAATTGATTACAAAAGGTTATTTTTACCATCATGAACACGTTAAAAAAAGAGAATAACTACGAGGTCAGGAGAAATTGGTTCAAGCTTCACTTACACCTGATTTGCTAAACTTGCCAAACTACATAATATCAATGACCATGTTATTTATATTACCACCAAATGGACTGGTTTTCCATCAATGAGTGAAAGACAAGTCAATGGATTGGTTTTCCATCAATGAGTGAAAAACAAGTTCATGCTATTTTCGTTTCGTAGATATATGAGAGCACTGAAAAATCAGGATATTGCAGAAAATAGCAAGGATACTGAGGAGCATTTAAACCACTTATCTTATCTCAAACATGCCCTTACAAGGAGGTATTCTCCATCATCGGTGATAGAATCATTAACTATCAACAATGAAATTACTGTGCTGTGAGATCTTGCTAAAAAATTTCTTACTTAGTGCTGATCTTTTCATCCTCGTAATTAATATATACTGCGATGAATGTAAAGAGAACTGAGATAAATTAAGCACCTCATTACTTACAGGAAAATAATTCTATTTTAGATTACAGGCTGAATCTCTTTTTTTCCATAGAATTAGTTTGAAACTTTATATATGAAGAAGTAAGAAAAAATATTGATTTATTACGTTGTTTGGTAATAATTCATAATATTCAAGCATTTAAACATGAGAATTCTTACTTTATATAATAACCCAAAAAGTTATCAGTACATTATTTAATTACAGACACAGTTCTTTGTAATTCAACCGGTACACATAAAGCATTAAGAGTTAGGTGATATAACAACAAGAAGGGACGATTTATTACTTACTTAGCACTATAAAAATATGAAAAACGGAATTTCTATTGATAGCTACTTGGAAGCCATTGAAAATAAAGAAGATGATTTATTGATTTCTCACGGAAACTTGTGAGTTAGAAATGTGTGTGCATTTTTTTAAACTCAACTTTACCAATTTTTCACTATCTTAATGGCTTTTATGGTTTTATGTTCTTATCGTTCTTTTTTAAAAATACGATAATGTAAAGCTAGATATCAAAAATAAAATTCCGTTGAGGCATAATGTATAAAACTGAAATAGGCTGGGAATACAGAAAAGAATTTCGATTTGGAAGAAAGGCAGAAGTTTCAAGGCAAGGATATGAAAAGAATTAAATGACTTGTTGGTGATCCAAATTATATTATTGGATTAATTCTGTTAATATTTTATAATTCAAAAATGAAACAGAAGAAAATGATTTTAGTTCTTAAAATTGCAAGGTTAACTGTTTATCTTTTTCATATCGAAGACTAAGTAAAACTAATAGTTTTAAATGAATAATATAATGCATTATTATTATTATTTTATAGATGAAATATTGTTTATATTTTAATATAATAGCTTACCTATTATATTAAATGGCCTTATTTTTAATTTTACACTATCAACTGGATTGTGCATCAAGATCCATTAGGAAACCAGGATGGAACATATCAATCGAGTTAGGGAATAATAGCTTTATTTTTAAATGCATTTCAATGATTTGCCTACAGTTTTTTCAGAAGTGATTGTTATAAAATTGTTTTAATCCTACAGCAGTTTTGCAGTAAACATTACATAATATCTTGTAGATTAATACTTTGTACATTTCATCAAAATCGTGGTAGTTATCAGAACATGTATTCTTTTTTAAAGCATTAGGGGTAATTAATTTTGTAAAGAGTGGATTAAAAAGTAATCCATACAAAAAATTTTAGGTTTCACTTATTGAAATGTTTAAATCAATTTTATGTACTATCTTTCCATTTTTTATATGCATTTTAGCCTTCTCATTCGTAAGAGCATTTATTTTCAAGTACTTTCAGATTATTGAAACGCCTGAATTTCACTTTCTAAGATGTGAAAAATTTCCTAATCCCTTCAGGAGCTTCAAATACAGAGTCCCTCAGTGGCTGATATACAAGAGAAGATTCCACTTAGTTAAGTAAATGTACGTTCGGACGTCGTTTGAATACTTATCATAAAGCCTTTTATTTTCCCAAACTTATTAGAGCCAGTAACCTTAATGACCAAAGATGCACTTCGAATATTCAATCAATCAAATTTAAAGCAAAAAAATGTTATATTTACTTATGGCACTTTCCATGGACAAGCCCTCCGCTGATACAGCAGCAGATTTAAGCCGAAAGGAGCGTCTCTTGTTTTTAAGTACGACTTTGCTACACACTCAGCACATTTACTTGCACAGCTCCTTTACACAGGGAGGGGGGCATTCACACACCTCACAGATAGAACACAGAAAAACAACCATGCCCTAACTGGGACTCGAAACCGGGACTCCCAGAACACGAGGAAGACGCGCTACCTCTGTGTCAGAAAGCCGGCAGAAATTTCGTAGATCCCCGGGTGTCCCCGAGAACGGGTGTTTGTTGAATATGCTTTTCAGATATTTCAATACTGACAAAATTATTAATTCCTTTAAAAACTATTCGGAAGAAAGTACTCTGGTTAAACATCTTTACATTTGTTTTAGTATAACAATGATTAATATATATAACAATGCTTTACCTATTGCAAAAGTGTATAGATATTTGAGAATTGTTTTAAATCTCAAATATAGACTCATAATATCTAATTTCAACCTATTAAAAGTCTAGTTTTAATGTTTAGGAAACAAAGTGCATATTTTTATCACTTCTCTGAATATAGTTCAGAATTAATTATGTTTCCTTTCAAAACCAGACAATAACATTAAAAAAATCAATCAATCCGTTATCATATATTCGAGGAAACATACATTCCTACGTGTTTTTGCTTTGATTTGCTGGATTTATTTGATTTGTTTTTAAATCTGAATTTCAAGACCTAATTACAACCGACGCAATTTTAAAGTTTCGTACAATTATTTAACATGCGTTCAAATTGTAATTTGCTCAGCATAAAATTATTTAAAAAAAGTGCAATTAATACAGATAAATATTACAGGAATTAAAATCTTTATTGTTGTAATTGATTTGCTTTTTTAAACAATGTAATTTTTCTAATGAATAAAATCAGCAATCTTCACTACTTATTAGCACCCATTTTAAAAACATGAAAAGTTGTAATAAAATTTGCAATATGTGTTTGAAATTATGATGCACTTTTTTGATAGGAACTAAACTAAAATGTTGAAACAGTTTACATTAAATAATAAATTACATTTACATAATAAAATGTAAACCAAATATTTCAGAAAAATGTTTTTAAAGGCTAAAATATTTATTATAATCTATTTAAAAAATATTTTACATCATACTTAAAAATGGAATTACCAAAATTACAATTTTAAGCAAAAAGCAATTGCTTTTATTTTATTGCAAGCTGCGCATATCAGTGAAGTATGTATCGAAATACTAATTGATCCATACAACATTACGCAAATCCTACAAGTTAGAAAGCTATAAATTTTTAAGAAAACGTTATTGTTATACATTAAGAAATACTGAGATTACATTGAAAAGCAATTTACCAGTTTTATTGTTTTAAAATAAGTATTGTTCTCTTTGATGGACTGCGACAGTTGAGAGAAAAATATTGTTTCTGTGCAGAGTGGTATTATGGGTTCAGCATGGCAATTGTTTTAACCTATGTCGTTACGTGTTATCCATCAATGTCAACCTTTTTCGTTTTCTTTCTTGATAAAACATCGGTTTTCTCGGCTGAACTTTTTATTTGTACTTTCTAGTTCAACACCAACGTATTTGAGAAAGAGAATCATAATGAGAAATTTTCTGATGAAAATCAATTTCTTCTTAAAGAATTATCGGTAATTACAGGTTAAGATGAAAGGCTAGTAAATAGCATTCTTTTTCGTTACATAACTAGTTACTTTTGTTTAGTTTTATATTATTTTATCATCAAAGGAATTTTCTTTTTCCTTTGTATTTGGAAATGAATTCAAGTTTGTTTTTGATTTTGCTCCAAATAAAATATACTACACTTCAATTCTATACATTTTTGCATCATTTAAATACCACAGCATCTTCTTTCTTTCAGAAAGCTTTTATTTAAGTTGGCTTCTTTCATGTTAAGGAATTTCATTGCTGCAAGAATATTACTTTCCAAATGTTGCTAACTAATATTCTGAAAATGTTAAATACTATGCATTCTGAAAATAATACAGTTTTGTAATATTTTAATTAGCAATAGAATAGTACTTAAATATCAACCAAATAAAATTTGTTTCGTTATGAGGAAATATCAGGTAATAAAAAATTGGAGACGTCTAGATAGCAATTTCTTTTAATATTTACGATGATGGGAAAATACATTTTATTAAAGATAGTGAAAAGCAATAAAAAGAAAAAAGTATTTGTTAAAAAGTCTTCATTAATGTAAACAAAAAGAAAGATTTCGATTTAAAAAAAACAAACTTAAAGGTGAAAGCAAAATATAAAGTATGAGAGGAATTAAAAATAATATTAAAGAATTTTGAAACCTCAATAAATATCAAAAGGAACTTTTTTTTTAAATCGGTAAAAATCAAAAATGTGCAATAATGTTATCCAAATTCCAGTTTATTGAGAATATTTACATTATGTCAACATTTTTACTATTCTGTCCAGATCTGTCTTTATTTAACTATTAATTCTATCTTTATTTAACAATTTTTTTGCAATCCAACACAAATGGAATCTTATTAGTTGATTTTTTTTTCAGTTGAATTATTTTAAAATTTATGTAAACAGGCAAGAAATATATATTACTTTATTTAATGGTGTTGAAACGATACCAACAAAACTGAAATTAAGTCTGAATAATTTTATAATATAATAAGAATAATCAATTTATAGTCAAGATTTCTTTGTAAATTTGTTGTATTAGATAAGATGATTTTTATCAGAATGAGGAAGGAATCAATCCTTCTTCATTACTAAGTTGAATGTATCAATTGACTCACTCAAACTTCGAAGTTACACTCTAATAATATGAAATCAGATTACGAATTATTTATTTTTTTCAATCGGAGTATGGCTATACGAAAGGAATACTTTTGTTTACATGTAGCAGATAAATTATAATTTTTACGGCTTATTTTTGGTATTATCAATTCAAACAAGTATTATCAATTCAACAATTCAACTAGCATGTTAGCACCATCCACTGCACTTTCTTCTACATTAAACGGTCTACTCAAGCTAGTAAAGGTTGATCACCATCTGACAGATAAACTTGTATATGCAACAAATGAATCATTTGACTCAAACATTAGATCAAACTGTCTCAAATCTTAATGTTAACCAAGTTTCTATTCATCTCTTAGCACCGACTTAAGTCTCTGAATTTGGGATCTTGGACAGCAACGTAACAAAATTTCTCTTTCTATTAGTAGAGATCTCTTACTACAAATTGTTAGGAAATTTTAGCAGCGCAAGCAATATCTCAGTTGCTCTATTTCTTTCAGTTCTTAAATGCAATTTAAAATCTTTTTTGTAAAAGTTCGAGAATGGATATAGGTGATAATAAGAGTTCATTTGAATTTGTTTGTTTGATTGGTAATCGACAGAAGCTAAGTCTGGTTAACAAAGCAATAGCAAATGACATAATATCGCATGCTGATGATGTGGTTTGCTAAAAATTCATGATGGGAAATGCTCACTGACATAATGAATGCTTCAATTCCTTTATTTTTGAATACATTCGTTCAGTTTAATCTGAATTTTCTTTCTCGAGATATTGTATAACTTCAAATAAAAGGTTTGTGCACCTCTTCTTGCTTTGGAAAATAAATTTTATACGAACAATGCCATAAATATCAGAGGGTATAGAAACAATTACGCTCGGTCAGTGCCATGTAATAAATTGCGTATAATATATTACCTGATTAATTTAGGTTAGCCATACTTTTTAGAATCTATAACTGCGAAATCATAATGTTTGAAACTTCGTAAATTTCCTTTTGTATACCCTTTCTTTTTATTTCCCAGGTTGTTGGATATGACTACATTTATTCAGGAACATAGTAATCTACTTTATTCCTAAAGTGTTGTTTTTATAATCATTGAAAGTCATTAGTGCAACAACTACTCGGTGCTGTTGTGTTGAGGTTAATGGTTTGTACATCTTTTAAATGCTTTACTATTTATATTCAATTTTAGTCCAAGTTCGAATCGAATGAAGGTTGAATAAATTAAGAATTTGAATTATTGGTTACCTAAATTATTAATTAGGTAACCAATAATTTTCTTTAAATAATAAGCATGGTAATTTCTCTTAATTAGCATATTATTATGCTTTCATAGAATGGCAAAAGAGATAGGTTTAAGTAGGAATGGAAAATTTTCATTTTATTCATTTAGTTGCATTATATCTATTTTACAAAAAAAATTGTTCTAGGAAAGCAAAAAATAACACATTAATCGCAGCTACAACTAATTAAAGTGCTGCAAAAAACAAATGCATAAATCTTTCAAACAATTCTGTGATAATAAAAAAAATGTCGCAACTTCTTTTCTCGTTAGCTGTAAATTAAAACTTTGTTGAAACAAAACATCAAGTTTCTACTAAGAAAAAAATATATTGCTTTAAAAAAAAGAGTCAATAAACTCAATTTAAAAACATGAAAACAATGAAAAAGTTATCAATGATTCACACTAGTGAAGAAATTACTTTCCAATTCTATCAGAAAAGATGTGAAAACTATTGGTAACTAAGAAAAATCAAAGACAACTTAAGCACACACAAAAAAATTCTGCATTGTTTATAGCCAAAATTCTTCAGCCCAAAGTTCTTAAATTCCTCTAACCACTTTTACTCAGGAAATCAATGAGTATCTTCCTCAACTCTATTAGAAGAATATGTAAGGATATTTAAAGACCTCGGATACAATGGAGAA
>JAOUZG010022948.1:3735344-3773697 GCA_026289955.1 Argiope argentata
GACACGAACGGTAACAAATACTCTCAATATGATGGACAAATAATGGGGTTTGTTTGCCTATTAAAAATAAATTAGTAGTATTGGGTTAAATATAAATTCTTATTATTTACTATATCTCAACGAATTACATTCATATCTGGTTTTAGAATGATGTAATAAAATATGTAAAAATACTTTTAAATACTTTTTAAGATAAATATTTGAGAACTAGTATTCTATTAATGTAGAGGGTCATTATGATGTGTAATGAAAGCGATAATTCTTTAAAGATACTTTCTAGACGATATTACATACTTGGCTCAACACGAACGGTAACAAATACTATCAGTATGATGGACAAATAATAGGTTTTGTTTGCTTATTTAAAGATAAATTAGTAGTATTGAGTTAAATATAAATTGATATTATTGAAGATATAAGAATGAATTATATACATATCTGATTTCAGAATGAAGTAATTAAATATGTAAAAATACTTTTAAGTACTTTTTAAGATAAATATTTGAGAGCTAATATTCTATTAATGTACAGGATCATTAAGGGGTGCAAATAAAGTTATTATTCTCTAAAAATATTTTTAAGCTTCTATTACATATTTAGTTCATTAAAAATGGTTTAAAAGATTGTTAATATGACGGGGATATAATGAGGCTTTATAAAATAAAAGTGAATTTATACTATTAAGTTAAAAATGAATTAAATCACTGTTATCAAGGTATCTTAGTGAATTAAATATTAAACTAATTTGAAAATGTAATTATCATACGTATAAAAGTACTTTAAATACTTTTTAAGATGCATATCTGAATGGTTATATTCCTTAACTCATATTATGTTTATAAACCTATCAATTTTTAGCAAAAAAAAAAATCTCTGACTCCCATAATTTTTAGTTCAAATTCAGTTCTCCTATTTCAGATATATCAAATAAATACTTCAGCTTTAATTTTCGAATCATAATATTACAAAGCGATAACTCAAAACACTTATCATTAAAGTTTCTTTAATTTCATATTATATATTTTATTTAATAAGAACGGTAAAAAGAGCAATACATATGATGGAAAATAAGAGGACATACGTCTTAATTAAAATAAATTAATATAATAAAATACCTGTTAGGTAGGATTGCAATTTTATATATTTCATTAAATTGGATGTAAAACTATTTACAAATAACTAATCAAAAATAAATATTTAGAAACTTATATGCTATTAGCGAAAGAAAAAAAAGTATTACACTTAACATTCTGTCAGTTGAAATTATTTATTCCATTTATATTTAACAAAATATTTGCTCTGAATTTCGAATTAAAAAATTGTATTATGAGTTGTAAGTAATTATTTTTTAAAAATATTTTTAAAACTTAAATCTCATATTGGTTCAATAAAAATAGTAATAAATACAATTAATACAATATATATTAAAGGGATTTTTTTGTATTAAAAACAAATTAGTGACATTATATATTTTAAGCTTACTAAAAATTTAACAAATTTGTAGGGGAAAGTCAACCTTATTCTATTACCCCCAGGAAGACGAGAACCAATTACCTCCACTGAAGCTTCTGTTCTCCATTTTTGAGTCCCCCCTTTGAATAATCCTAGTTTCACTAAACGAAATTAGTGTACAAATTAGACCTTTTTTCACATTTTAAATTAATGTCACATATGATTGTATAAAGCGGAAAAAAACATTTCATTAACATTAAATATACAAATTAAGCTGTAAAAGTATGCAACGAATCAATATGTGTTATGAGAGAACACATCAATCTCAGAAATCATATGTTTCATGAATAATGTAAAACATCAAAGCCACTTTTAAAAAGTAATAATAAAGCAAAATCACATATAGCCATAGCAACTACAATAAACAAATAAATCCACTATAGTTTTAAATATCAAATAAATTGTATACAATAGAAAAAGTATTATTGAATAAAGTGAGAAAAGAAATATAGCAAAGCAAAATCATAAAGTATCCCTTATCTTTTGATGGGAATATTAATATTAAATTTTATTCATTTTATAAATATTTATATTTATTACTTTACATAACGTTTATATCAAATATCTTATATATTTCAATTTTATATCATGATTTATTTATAGCATTTATTTTAAAAGACAGATATTTAAATAAAGAAATATCAAATCTTAAGCAAATAACCAAATTGAAACGTATCCTTTATTTAAATCATTTTAAAATATTATCCATTATTTATTCCAATAATTAATTCATAGATGTATAAAAAATAATATATGTTGTGAAATTAATGTTGAGAATTTATAGCAATAATTTTTTATAACAATTTGATTTTTTTCAGTCATTTTGACATGAGCAATATACCGAGAAATATATTAGCAAAATAGTTTATTCAGCGGAAATTAAACCTATAAATTATCATATGAATTCATTTAAATCATATGAATTCATTAATTTCAAATTCATTTGAGCAAAAATTTGAATTATTTCAAGCGATTATTTTTTAATTATTTAAGTCAAAAACATTCATTCTTGCATTAAAAATAGATAGTTAATACATGGAATTCTTATTTTAAACTTTAATCAGTTATTTATTTAACAATAAAAATATGTTTGTGAGACATTCAGTAATAAAAACAATTTATTATGCAATGCAGGAAATTGCATATAAGAGCAATTTGAAAATGAAAGTTGACATTTCAAGTAATAAATGAATCATAAGATATTTAGTAAGTGTTTCACTAATAATTATTATATTAATCGATGTAATATAATCATTACACGTTTTTCAAATGTTGAAATTCGTTATTAAGATAGCATGATGATTCTTTTTTGATATCTAAGCATATTTTATCTCATAAATAGTTTTTAAAAGTTAATACTTTTTTAAACAGAAAATAAAAGAAGCAAGTGAACCACAGGGATTAAAAGGTATAGAAAAGATTTAATTTAAAATATGTACGTATGAAAAATTGTAAACTGTTGAGAAAAATTATTAATATTCTCAAGATTTATATAAAACTATGACAAGAATTCATATTTGATTTTATATTATTGTCTCAAAGAAATTTTGAAATTTAATTTAATAAGGATTTTTGCTTTATCGGTTTCCGATTCTCAAAATCTTTGAAAATAATTAAACAAAAATTATAATTTCTGATAAAAAATCTGAGTATTTGTATATAGAACCTTGCGACTATCTATTATTTACAAAGTTGAAACAACCTTGTTTGTGAGTACAATTTTGAGTCTATGGAAAAAATTCAAAAATCAAATTCTTATATCGAAGGCATTTCACAAAAACGTTGATTCTTAAAATATTTAAAGCATATTTTAAGAATCAACAAATTTCTGGCAGATAATAAGAATAACCAAAAGAGAAAAATCTGAGAATGTCATAAACATTAACCAATAAAATAATACGGCTTATTTTACAAAATTTCCAATACTTGCCGATCTCCTCAGTAAAAGTTTTTACATATAGCCTGTTACTTAAGAAAAAAAAAGCGTTTTTTTTGCATACTTTTTTTATTAAACTGTATTCATATTTCCTTTAAAAATACAAACATATTTATTTTTCGTCTATAAACATTTAGAATAAATTAGTAATTTAAACAATTGAATAATTAAAAACACCTTAATGAAACAATACATAAATTTTATTTTCTGAAGTACATGTGCATATTGTAATAATAATTATTATTCAGATAAATAGATAGATAGGTTGATAGACAGATATAGATATGCATATATAGTCAGAATTTAATTACATTCTAATCTAATAGGAATTTTAAAGTTTTGAAGTTTGTGGTTGGGGAAAATTTTAAAAATTCAATAATTGGTTATTCTGATGTTTTATAATAATTATCAATTATAATTTTAGTAATTTTTAATAAATTTGGAATACTGTATAACGGATACTAAGCTGGCTTTCTGGCACAGAGGTAGCGCGGCATCCTAGTGATCTGGGAGTCCCGGTTCGGGCATGGTTGTTGTTTTGAGTGCTATTTGTGAGATTATCACCCCTGTAAAAAGGGTCTGTGCAAGTGACTGTGATGAGTGTGTAGCTAAGTCGTACTCAAAAACAAGAGACGCTCCTTTCGGCTCAAATCTGTTGCTGTATCAGCGGCGGGGGGGAGTGTGTCCATACCAAATGCCATAAATAACAATAACAACTTTTTTTATTTAAATTTGATTGATTGAATACTCGAAGTGCATGCTATGACCATTAGTCGTACTCTTACCATTAGTCGTAAGGGACGCATATCTTCGGCTTAAAATCTGCTCATGTATAAAAGGGCTTGTCAATGGCAAGTACCATAAGTAACAACAACAACAACGGATACTAAAATAAGGTTTTATCTAACTAAATCATTAAGATTATGCGAAGATTAAGTTATACTCATTTAGCTAATTTTGTGATGACTCCCTTGCTAAATTATGTTAATCATAAAAAAATTGTTATTTGGAAATTTAATGATTTTTCAATCTTGAATTAGGGGAATTATTGAGGTTTTTTAATTTACCTGTGAGAAAGGTGCGATTTTATTGATTTCTTGCTGACTACGCGTACTGGGTATTAATTTTAACTAAATAAATATAATGAATTTTAATTTTTATAATTACCAATTATACATTTTTTTCAAATAATCGAATCATTTCTTAATTTAATTTTTTTAATTTACTTATTTTCCGAATGAAATTAACAGCTTTTTCATAAACAAACTTTAAACAAAAATCTTACATTTACATAAAGTATTGGTAATCAGGAAAAGAGTTTGAAATGCAAATTACTTTAAAATCTTCGAGTGAAAGAATTCAACTCCATAAAAAATTTGAAAGAAATTAATCTAAAAGAAAAGCAAACACTAGCTTTTAATTTTTGTCCTGGTTCCAAAAGAAAACTATCGGAAGAATTTACATTACCCTCATTACTGAAAATAAAAAAATAGAATGAAAAAATTAAATCACAAAATTAGATAATTAAAATTCTATTCATATTTTCATTCTTGAAACTGGAAGAAAATTTTTGTCAAACATTTAGCTTCTTCTTTTTTCAACTTGATAGGGAAAAAAAGAAGTTTGGTTTGTTGTTATTTTGGTTTTAAACATTTCTGGTTAGATAAATTTGATTAGCACGAAGAGGTTTTTCTTCTTTGATGAATCTTAGAATTTAATAAGGAAGGGAAAAAAACTTAACTCAAGAAAATTAATATTTTTTTTCTCATTTCAAAAGCAAATGTAAGGAAACGACTTTTAACCCGCAACTTCAGAAACGTTTTACTCGATATTTTCGTATGAAAAAATAATTTAAGTTCTCTGAACAAAATTGTATGCAGCAGAATCTTTTCCTATTTTTTCAATAAAAATATAATAAAACGATTCTGGAAAATACGTCCCTTGTATACATATTTGAGTCCATTAAAGAAAAGTTTATCAGAGTAATTCAAGGTTTATTTTTTAAGATATTTTTTTGTTGCTCGATATACACTGCTCAAAACAATTAAAGAATATTGAGGTGATTTGTTGATCTTGTACCTGGAGAATTGTTTAAATGATTAATAAATTATCGACAGATGTAGTAGGCTATATGAGAAAAAAATAGCACTTGTTTGGCAGAAAACATGAGTTTTATTGAGCATTTGGGTTTAAAAGGAAAAAAATACAATTTGTGCAGATAAGAAAAATAACAAAAGGTGTTTCTTTTAAAGAAAATCATTTTTAATAGTGAGTATGGTTTCCCCAGACGGACAGCAAAGTTGAACACCTTTGAGTCATTGAGTCTATGATTGAGGGGTTGGAATATTCTGTCCCATTTCTCCAAAAAAGTTCTTTTCAATTCTCGGAGAACTTGTGGGGGTGAGAACCCAGTAGTTTGTCTGCCTAGAGTGTCCCAAACATGCTCTATTAGGTTCACATCAAGATAGTACGCTGTCCAATCTATTCATACGACTCTTTCCTCCAAAAGAAAGTCCCTCACCAAGTAAGTATGATTTGCTCAGTAATATTCCTCCGTTAACATGATGTTATCTCCAACTCCCAAGTAAGTATGATGTGACCTGTAATATTCGTCCATTAACATAAAATAATATCCAATTACGGCAGCGTAATGGACTACAATAGGTCTCAGGATCTCATCCCTATATTGGCGACTGATCAGAGCTATATTTCGATTGATATGGAAGTAGGTGAGCCCATCAATGCAAATGCCAGCATAGACCATCAATTTCCCACTGACACTTTCGTGTACGATTGTTTCTAGTGAAATTTTTCTTCCAGATGAAAATTCTGTTATTATCAGGATGAACAGAGAAACGAGACTTGTCAGAGAAAAGAATACTGAACCATTCATTTCCCCTTCAATTCTTACGCTCAGTTGCCCACTCCCTGTGGACACGACTCTGCCTTGCTGTTAAAGTGACATGCACCATTGATGGACGAGCATACAGATATTCAGAGTGAATGTGGTTTCGGTCAGATTGAGTCGAATCTGTGGTGTCAGTAGCCGAGCAAAGGTGTTGTTGAAAAGGAGTTATTCATATTTCATTGCCTCCGAGCCATTAGCATTAAATAACGGTCTTCATTAGACTTTGCTTCACATTTAAGCTCTTGACCTGATTTCCGTTCTGCATTTCCAGTGTCCAAAAAGGGTTACAGATCATAGAAATCACACTTTGCAAGAAGGCATTGGGAAACTCCAATGGCTTCTGCTACTTCGTCTTATGTATGCATCCCCCCCTAACCGGTCAACAACTCTCTAAACTTCTCGTTGGTTAAATGACTTTGTTGATACATCACACTCATCGAAATAACACGCTTAGTAAATGTTGATAATTCTTTTTCGCTTTGTATCACATTAAGTTGAAAGGCAAATCAAATACGTTGCCTCTAAAGCATTGTCTTTAAAGTCAAACTCAAAATTTGCTTACTGCGAAGTTTGAAAATAAGAAAAAAATGAATTTGTGACTTTCTTCTTCCATTTAATGCAAAAATACTTATATTATTATTTTATACAAAACCTACAATATCCTTTAATTGTTTTAAACAATGTATTTCTTTTCGAAATTTTTTTTATTATAATAAACTAAATTAACATAGATTATTTATCCTTACAATGATATTTTTATTAATTTTTTAATCGATGCATGCACAAATAGGAATTATTTTACGATAAAAGAAGAAAGTATTAATCATAGAAAAAGGTAAATTTCAGTTCAAGTGACAATTTGCAAGGACTTTTTTTTAATTATGTTATACATTCATTCATGCAATAAATAACTCAGTCTAAATGTCATCTAATTCAGTCTAATTAACATCAATTTTAATTAATTAATGCTATTAGGAGGCACATTAAATTCATATTATTATATTGACACATGTATAGGATTAGAAAGAAGGTAATATTATTCTTCGTGTTTAACTAAAAATATTAATATGTGGTCACATTTTTAAATATGAATCTACAAATGTTGAAAACACCTTAAATTGAGTCTTTGAATGGCGAGATATCTTAATTAGATCCAAAGAAAATTGAAAAAAAGGCATTAATTGTGTTGTATATTATATATATATATATATATATATATATATATATATATATATATATATACAGAGAGAGAGAGAGAGAGAGAGAGAATTTGAGCAGAATTTTTCAATTATACTCAAGTGCATGATATATATATGAAGTAGTATTTGGCAAAAACTTCAGATCCATATATTTATTCATTTATTCAAAATTTTCATTTATTCGTAATTGAGCGTAAAATTAATTTTCACCTACTAACAAGATATGAAAAAAGAAGTTGCTTACAATACATTTTAAAAACCTAGTCTATGTGACGTAATATGAAAATCAAAAATGCCAAAATATTTATACCATATATTTTTATTATTACATAAATAAAAAAATATTATAATAAATTCAAATACAAATGATGATTGGATAATCGTAATAAAACCAATAAATATCTCTTCTTCTCATAATCAAATGCCTCAATAGTCGCATCAAACACCTAACGAATGGAATTTTAGATTCTGCATATCAGTACAAATTTTTTATCAATTATTACGAATTTATAATTAAAATATCTGAAAAAATCATTAAAAATATTAATAAATTAAACAAATATTTAATATAATCATCTCATCTTATTGTTAAAATTTTCTTTCAAATTTTCTTTTATCTTTCTTATTTGATTCTTTAAACAAATAAAAAATTTATAAGTATTATATCTGACATGTTGAATAATTATACTTGCTATTGTTTAATGTTTTTAAATAAAAATAAGGCACTTGACGCGTATTGGCTGTACTCATACATTACAAATAAATTATGGTGTTGTCTTGCTAACACAAAATGCTTAAAATGATTGTCACGATATCTGTGGAATATTGTAATGTATTTTCGGATATTGTACAATATTTTTTGCTAATATAAGCCAATTTTAGGTCTGAAATCCATTATACATTTTGTTTGTTGTTGACAAACTAGCGACCAAAAAATAGCCAAGAAAAAATAGGGCATTTGTTTTTGATGAGAATAAAGTCATATAGGATTTTATTATATAGAGTCATATAAACAACAAACATTATGAATGTGAAGCTACAAAATTAAGCCGGCTTAAATAATACTAAATTGAAATGTGATAGTTAATATTAGAGATTCAAATAAAATTATATGTTTTGAAAATTAAAATATTATTCATTGTATATTTTTGAGAATATGATAAAGTATGTTGCAAAATAGCATTAAGAAAATATATAGATTGCTATAGACACCTGAATGAAACCAAAGATGAATAAATAAATAAATAAACAGTTTATAGAAGAAAATATGAGTTATACTTTCACCGGATCGGTTGGAATTTTTCATTCTTTTCTCACAAATTATATGCATCCTTACCTAAATGTCTCCAACTGCGACAGCCCTAAAGAATGTCGGTTTCTCGCCTTACTTTTGATCCATAAACAAGAAATAAATTTAATATTTGTTTACCTAAGAGCTCTCAGAATTCAAATACTCATAAAGGAAAACGATATGAATAATGCACAGCCATCTTACTCTTGGCTTATGAATACGAATATATTCCTAATGCAATATTTATATCTCCCAAACGCATCACACATTGTTACCTTTGTTTGAATCTGGGGACCACCCTGTGAAATAAAAGTTTGAGTATCCCCTTGATGGTGGTTTAAAATTCAGCTTTCATTCAGGTCACATTTTCTGCTCGGCCACTATGCGAAATACATTTATAACTGAAATAAATATTGAATTTCCGGAGAATCAAAAATTTTGCATTTGAAACTGCGAGAATAAAGATTTGTTTATATTGAAAACATAATAAAAATTCAATTTATTTTTTAAAAAATTAAGAGAAACTTCGTGCGAAAGAGAAATCAATAAAGGACGTTTAGTTACATAATTGAAAGCTAGAGTAAAAACTTATTTTGTCCTTCTAATATTTCATAAAATACAGATAATAAATAAGCAATTAATTATTCAATTCCTACTATTATTTCAGATTTTCCTTATATTTATATATTTTGTTCAAATTTTCAATCATTAATAAAATACTTTTTATTCATCCACTCAAGTTCAAATACATTTTTTTGAACTTGCAGTGGATGACACTCGATGTTGATACAGTTTTTTCAAATATCAATTCATTAATTTAATTAAATTAATTTTTAATACTTCAAATAGAGTTTTACCAGTTCGTAATGAAAATTGAGATCAACAGGCAGTAGTTCAAACGATAAATTGAAAGGGTTTCAGTTCTTTTTCCCATGAAGTTGAAAAATGCGAGTTCAATTCTTGCGAAAATCGTAATTACACATCGTAATTGATAAATTATTTATATTAATTATGATTATTTAATAAAAAAATAAAAAAAAATTTCTTTGTTGATCTAAGTACGAATTAGCTTTAATTTTTTTTTTGTATTACTTGTTTTAATAAAATATTTATAATCTGCCCTTTTTGTTTTGCTACATAATCAATACATAATATAATCCTACATACAACAAATAAGCAGCTAATATTTTCATTAAATATAAATAATAATAAAACTCTAAATATCTTTTAAAACACCAATTTCAAAACACTAATTCATTTAATTATCCATTGTATTTAATTATTTCTTAAATAAGTTTATTTTATAACATAGTGGTCAAATTTTCAAATGGATTAAGCCGGGGTAACTAGACATTGAAGATCCGGAATTGGACAACAATTGGATAACAATTCAGACGTAAATTAAATTTCTTATACCTTTTTCGCTAACACATCAAATCAACTAAAGTAAATTCAAATAACAGACAATATTTTAAAATTATGTCCATGGAAATATTAAAAGATCAGAAATTCCAATAAGCGTGGAATTTAAATTTAAAGTGTTCATACTAACTAAATTTTATACCAACACATTAGAGATGTAACATAATGCAGTATTTCAACATATTTTTGAAGTCTTGATTGAGTTTTGAAATCCTAAACCTCGTTTCCAAAATGTCAGAAAGGTTGAAAAATATTTCATCTTCTCATTAGAAGAATTTTGATGTGAAGCGTCTGAGGATGAACTCATTAATTTTAAAATAGCTTTTAATTCAATCTAAATATTTTCTGATGTGAAGGAATTTGAAGAATTTGAGGAATAATTTTCAGATTTAGTCAGACGCAAAATAATTAGGAAAGTTGTATGACTTTGATAATTGCAGCATTCGGAAAAATTTTCCGTTTCCAAGGAATTCCTGGAATTATATTTACCTTCGTATATTGTTTACTACAACCACTAAGATTTTAACGACTAAAGTAGTATGGACAAATATTTATCAACTATAATGTAGTGCTACTCCATAGTTACGCTATAAGTGGGGCCGATGAAAAGCTAAGTTAGATTTCCATAAGCCTCGATCTAGTTTTGCATAAATGCTTGGACACTTTATAATTGGAATCTGGTGCTAAGGAATAGAAAATAATTATTTGATTTAAGTACTAAATTTATAATATATCTGATGATGGATTTCCAATATGAAATATCATTTACATTTGACATAGCAATTGAAGTCATTTGAAGTAATTGAGATTGATTTTTGATGAAATTGTATTTTTTTTCTATTTAAAAGGACTGTAGGGAAGAAATATAGTCTTATAGTTTAATAAAGTATATAATTATGCTCCATAGGCCTGATTAATCCTATTTTTAAATTGAGTTAGGGATTAGCCAGTTTTATTTACTATTACAATCATAGCTGGTTTCGTCATATGGCCTACTACTCCTAAAAATACTGGGTAATTGGGAACACACATTTTCATTTCTAGTCCCAGTAATAATTTTTTGAGAATATATTTATAACAATAATAAACTACCTAATTGCTTCAGAATGAATTTTAGCACCCATTTCCAATTACTCCTAATGATTAATTTTCTTCTGCTTGTCGATAATAATACTCCAATTTCATGAAAAATAACTTATAAATTATTATAATTTCTGAAACATTCAATATGGAGTAATTTTTATTCCTTTTATCTCCAGGTTTGTTGGAAAAAATAGGAAAATGAAGCCTTTATAAAACCAGCAAAAATTGAATATTATAAGACTTATATAGGAAATATATAAGAGTTAGAAAAACATTTTAAAATGTGTACTGATTAGAGTTTGGATTTTGTAATAGGAAACATAGTTCGCAATTCAAGCCAAACGTTGAGTCACCAATTCTACTGATTTTTTCTTAAACATTTATATTATTAAAAATAATTTACTGATGATCTGACCTCAGAGCTTTTATCTGTCCGTCGTCAAACATAAGCTATCATTAACCTTTCAAACAATTTTTGATATAATCAATCTAACGCTCTTCAAATATGTCACCTTCAACTATCCACCGTCAACTTTTCCAATTCTTCAAACGAATGTTGAATGGGCATAAAATCTGGGAACTGATACATAATTGATAAAAAAATATACGAAATTTTAAAAATTCAACCATTGGTGAATCAAAATAAGTGACTTACTTCACCTCTGCAATTCTCGTTTCATATTTATTGAGTCAAAATCTTCGTTTTCTTATGTCTTCTTCAACATTCAACATTTAGTACATTTTCTTGTTTTCTTCTATTCATGACACTAAACAGCATCACATTATTATTAATATACGACATCTATATATGAAAAATATTTCGCGTGCGGTTTCTTATAATCATTAAGTAGATTGACGGTAGATTCTTTAAGGAAATCAACCTTTAATTTGAAATAAAAATAAACATTAGTGAAGAAATGAGGTATTGTCATATCCCAAGATTACAAAAGCAGGAAAAATACAGACTTTTATTTCATTGAAATCGGTTCCTAATTACTCCATTATGAAAATTTTCGGAGTAATTGAGAACCTTATCATGCTTCCCAGATAAAAACTCAAAAATGAAAATTCAATTTTACTCATAAGAGTACTTCAAAGAAGTCGATTGTTTCTCAACATGTAGAGGAGTACTTCACAGTTGAGAATGGTTGTCACATCTTTCAATTACCCTTGCAAACACTACGTCTAAAAATGTTGATTTTCTAAAGAGATCATGGCTAAATTTTTTAATAAATTATTTACTAATTGCATATGAAATATTTTCTTTGTAACTTGGAAAAATATTCCATATTTAAAAATAAATTTAGTGCAAAATTTTTAAATATCAAAGTGGGTAACAAATAGGGAATAAAAAAAAATTATTGACAGTAGTGAAAGATATATTAAAACGTTTTATTAATTGGAAAATAATACATTATAATATAAGATAATCAATTTAAGCAACATCTAAGATAAAACAAAATTAGATTGGTTCTTAGTCTATGGAAATAAAGATTATAGAATGCTGAATAATATTTATGCAAATTGCACATTTATTTAACATTGGAGTAGTGAACATCGATGTTAGTTCATTTTTCTACGCTTTCTTTTGCTTGGGAAATAGTTCGAGTGTTTCTGTTATAAAATGCTTCAGTAGAGTCAAAAGCTTCTGTTTCAAGGATGCTTAGGATGATAGATTAATATAAACTTAAAATTAACCTTGAGAAACTTGGTTTGATTTATATTAAAATCTGTTTTGCCTCATTCTTTCTCAAGTAATATATTATTACATATATTTATCGCCTCGTTAATATTTTATATTTATCGCTTAATGGACATTGGTGAGATTATATATGTTACGGTAAATGTGATTAATCCGGTTATTATATATAATAACCGATAATTATGCATAATCACCACTAAATTTCGTAAACATGATAAGTTTTTGAAAATTTATCAAATTAACCTGTTAGCATAATTCTCCAACACGTAATAGTAAATGTGATAAAAGTCCCGAACTTTACGAAAATTATATGAGTTTGCGCAACTGCTTGGCTTTTATCAACATAATTAAACACAAAAGTTTGAAAAAACAATAATATATCGGCTTAATTTGTTTTTTATATGTAACTGTTTTATACAAGTTCCCGTAAATTTTTTTTTTTTTTTTCAATTTTGCAACATCTACCAGTCCCTTATTCAAATTTCGTTCAGGCTAAATAAACATATGTGACTTAAAATAAACATTTACTGACTTTTTAATTGTGAGATATAAAATATTGTAATTCGGGGTCTCTTACACTACAATATATTTCTAAATATTTTTTTCTAATTAGTAACTACTAAAAAAAACTCACTCTCTTTTTAGTCTTTTCTACTGGCCTAATTAGTCATGATATTTATTACATTTACCGTTACAAATTGGAAATTATGTAAACAAATCGGTTAATTTGATAATTTTTTCGAAAATTTATTATATTTACGAAATTTAGGGGTGATTATACATAATTATCGGTTATTATATATAACCACCAGATTACTAATTTTAAAGTAACAAATAAATATATGAATCCATTTTTGTACCTCCATCTTATATTTGCAATTTTCTTTATCTATAATACTACATCTCTAACATATAAAATGAAACAAAAAATATTTTAAAAAACTAACGCAAGAAATAATTCCAATATTTTTTTAAATATTAAAAAAAATTGTATGACGATTAAATGACTTCACTTAATTCATGCAAAATTTCTTCATGCAAAAAAAATCACCTTTTACAATATTTCTTATTAGATTATATTATATCCTGATCCCTTTTGCAACCCTATCAATTGTCATTTTCTATTTAATTTGAATTCTCTTAAAAATAATAGAATTCACTATACATTCGTGAGAAAATTGCCATGTGAATAGATCACAATAAAAATGCATTTATTAATCATTTGCATCATTACAGTAGCCAGTATATTAATTTCATTTTTATCCAGAAAAGAGAGTTGTTATCCATACTTTCCATTTATCATTAAAATAGAGGTACAATGGAAAAAATTTCTTGTAGTAAATAGACAAAAATCATTTCTATTAAGATAATAATGCTCATAAACGGAAATGTCATCCTGTATATGATCAGCCAACGTCTTTAGTGAATGCCTTCTTATACCTTATCGCCTTAAGGCAAACGGAAATGTTCGATGAAAAAGAAACCACCGCTGAGGATAATTAGACCTCCTACAGAGCTTACCACAGAAGCTATTTCCGTAGACCGATCATCCCTCAACAGAGAACTCAAGGGCGCGAAATCGGGTGTCTGTGGTGATAGCATTGGAACCACCTATCATGATGTTTTCACCCACTTTTTCACCAGTCGGGGAATAATGATCCCTCAACAGAGAACTCAAGGGCGAGAAATCTGTGGTGATATCATTAGAACCACCTAGCACCATGTTTTCACCCACCTTTTCACCAGTCAGGAAATAATGATTCTTAATGCGTCAGTTCAAGAATGCTGCATCCAGTGATTTGTCAGGAATGAGAATAAATTGGTTTGAATTCTTATGCTATTTTTTTCTTCAAGAATTCAATAAGGGAAACAGAATTAGGGTTAATTGCTTTATCTTAATGAATTTCAATTATTTAATTTTTTCATACTTTTTATGTCTTAACTTTTAATTTTTAATCATATGAAATTCCAGAAATCCCTAATAAAAAGTTTGTTTAGTTTCTTTGAATCGAGTTTTTTAACCTTTTTGTTAAACATAAAATCACTATAAATAGTTTTTATCCATCCAAGTTGCCATATTTATTCCCCAATTTTTAGCTGATAAATTATTCTTATAAAGAATGCTACTAACGTTGTATTATTGAGCTCACTGCGATTTACTGTTGCTGTGCTATATGATATCTGTTTTGCAGTCTGTTTTTATTGTGCATAAGGCTTGCATTTACGCTGTAAGTGACTGTTGACTGCTGGATTGTTTTTATCTGAAGTTTTACTTTATCAAGTTATCCTGTAAATAGTCCCCAATAAAAGTTCATTCCTCAAATAAAGTCCATTCAATCCAAACCCACTTCGCTAAAAAAACGTAACAACATACAAATTTTTGCAATTTTTATCTATATTTAACAAATAATATGCATATATATTATGTATATACAAATATAATTAGTCATATATTTAGTAAACAAACAAGTTAGGCATGCATCTTTTTGTTTAACTTCTTATTGGGATATACTATGTTAAATTTAATAATTCTTAAATTATTTAATAATTCGAAAAAAAATCTGATTTTAAAAAAACTTTTTAAGCTATTCTTTAATTTTAAATCTAATTTCATACAGGAAACCCCTAGTCAACTTCATCAACTTCTTGTTTTGATACTTTTACAGGTGCAAAATTGTAGCACTTATACAAACGATCCTAAATTATACATATATAAAGAAAATTCTTATAAAAGTATATGAAAAAAAGAGAGGAAAAATAGAGAACATATGAGAAGCAATAATCTCTAATTTTCTGTCGTAAACTGCTGCAATTCAGGAAAAGGAAAATTTCAAAATATGTTTCCATTTGTAATATTGATTTACAATTTGTATCTATGTATTTATTTCTATCTATGTATAATAAAATCATCTATTATTTTAGAAATATATACTGCTCTGTGCAATTCAATACTATTACAATAATTCCCAGACCTGGTAGAATTTATCCTAAAAATTGATATTTCATTTCAAATATATTCGTCTAAGTTCACTTCTTTTTAAAAATACTTTTTTAGAATTCTATTTATTAAATTAAGGATTTTACAAGTGTAAAAGGAAATGTTTTGAATTTTCTAGCAATATAATAAATTAATAAAGTTAACAAGCTATAATAAATAAGTAAGTTAACAATCTGTAATAAATAATTAAGTTAACAAACTATAATATATTATACAAGCTATAATAAATAATTAAGTTAAGATACTTAAATTAATAAAGTTAACAAGCAGTAATAAACAATTAAATAAATAATCTGTAATACATAGTAAATTTCACAAGCTATAATAGTTTATACAAGCTATAATTAATAATTAAGTTAACAAGCTATAATAGATTTAATGCACATTATATCATAAAATAGATGCAAGCCAAAATGTCTTTTATCGAAATTTAATAGAATAAAGACGTAATTTTGATTAAATCTCATTAAAAATCTAAACTAATCCCAATGACGAGTAATATCGAAAATTTTCGTTATTTTCCTTATCCATACACTGGCTAAAGGATATTATCTTTTATTCTTGTAAAAATCTCCTCTCCCTTTAACTATATATTTCATTAAATTCCTATTTTCAAAGTACCCCATTATTGATGAATCAAGAAAGAGACAGTAAATGATATAAATCACTTTCAAATCAATAGTAATAAATTTTTTAGGAGAATATTAGGCACGTAACCTACGAAATTCTGAAATATCATCAGTGATGCCAAAGTCAAGTCGAATATAAATGACGAATTAGCCCAAATATATACCTAGAATAGATCAGGCTTCATTAGAATAAGAATCAGAATTCATAATTTATATCCTTTCAGAATTAATTGCTTGGTAATACCTAGATTCTAGACCTTACTTATTTATATGCCATTTAGTTACATTATCATTTTAAGTCATGAACTTTGAATACGAAAATTCAGATTTATAATGAGCCTACTTTTAAGCATAATTGTCTCAAGTGATAATTTATGAAAAATAAAAATAATTCGAATTTCTGAATGAGTATTTCCAGCTAAATTTTGAAAGAGGGTGATATAATTCAAGATGAAATACGCAGTTATTTAAAAACAGTAAATAACGCTTTGTGACGAGTTTAAGTTTGATTTCCAGAGGTTGCATTGTGAATGATTTACTTAAAGAAAGTCGATTCTGATTCTGCTATTTTAGGCAATCACAATGATCTGAAACCTATGATATTTGGAAGTTTAAACAGTGGGACTTTAGTATCATCCTCATAACCTAATTGTGGTACAAGATAATGAGACTCTTCCCATAATAACCACAATGTCTCTTTAATCCATTCGAGACGGTTTATTTTTCTGAGATACCACATTGCAATGATATTCTTTGCACATACGGTATACAATTCTTCTCAAATGGGCTCAACGGAGATTTAATTTAAGTTTTTAAGGTAAGTCTCATTTTTGGGATAAGAGAATTTCGTGACTCGATTGTACTGAAGCGGTGTCCTGTATACAGGTTATGCACATATAGAATTTACCATCATGGGTAAAATTCCTCCTCATGTAATTTGATTACTTTAAAGATTATTCATAATTTTTTAATATTATTCATTAGTTTTGCATAATAAGATTATGCGTTTTACCAGATATTACTTCTAAGTTATTTTTTTCACGTAATCCACTAAAACTTTATTTTCTTACCTTTCTTTTAAATCACTATATTTTTTATTTAAAAAATCAACTATACCGGGTTGACATATCTGAATTTTGACCAGAGATATAAAATAAGCGATATCTGACTTCTGAAACTGTTTAATGTTAAATAATTGATTAATTATTTTAATACATCCATAATTTAATAAAACTGATTATTAACTAAATGTGAAATAAGTTTGTGGTTCTCGTGGTTGTTTCTAGTGGCACTTACCATAGACAAGCTTTGTTGATGCATCAGCGACTTAAGTCGAATGAGCATCCCTCGCCAACTAGAGTCAAGAGTACGACTTAGCTACTCAAGCATCACATTCGCTTTCACAGCCCCTTACAGAAGGGCACATTCACACACTTTACATATAGAACGCAGATAAACAACCATACCAGAATCGGAACTCGAGCCCGGGGCACCCAGATCACGGGACCAGTACCCCTATGCCAGAACAACGGCTTTGAATAAGTTTGTTGTTTTGGCTTATGGAGTAGGCGTTAAAATCGAAATGATGGTTAATTATTTAAATGCATTCATAATTCAATGTAAGTGGATATTAACTAAATTTAAAATAAGTTTGTCGCTGTTGTTTCTAATGTCACTTGCATGGACAATCTTTGCTGGTGCATTAGTGATTTTAAACCGAAACGAACTTCTCTTGTTTGAAGTAGCGCCAACAAGGACAAAGAGTATGAATTAGGTACTCAGCATCACATTCATTTGCACAGTACCTTTTTACAAAAGGGCACATTCACACACCTTATAGATAGACACACCTTAAAATCAAACATGTCCGAATCGGGTTCGAACCCGGAACGCCCGGATCATGGGGAAAATGCGCTACCCCTATTCCAGAAAGCTGGCCTTGAATAAGTTTGTTGTTTTGGCATATAAAGTAGGTATTAAAATCTAAATGAATGAGGAGGAATTGGCACCAAGTCTATCTGATATACTATCATATGATATGTAAAATACATTTCGATCTTTATTACCAAAATTCTTATCTTTATTTATATGTATATTAGAAAGAACTTATTTCCATCATTATATTTCTGATAATACTTTAAAAATGTATTGCATCACGCTGCAATACGCATGGTAATTTTACTGTAGCAACGTTATTAAAAGATGAGTTAATAAAGGTTCATTCGACAGAAACTAAAAAAAGAAATCCAATAGAATTACTGCAAAGGTAAAACTGAACACATGGGATTCCAAAGCTTCTCTTTAAGTGCTTTTCTTCATCAAAAAATAGCTTTCAGCAAGCACTAATTTGAATAGATAGAATAACTGTCCGATTACAGCAAGTTTTTCTCAATTAAAATTCTGCTAGATTTCAAAACGTCATTAATTTTTCTTCTTAATCAGCTCTGCTAGCGCTCTAATCTTTCGGATTCTCAGCGATTTCTTTTAAAGACAAAGCCCATTAAAAATGTACTTTTAGTAGAATTCATTCAAATGATTTGATCAAGTTATTTGAACGCTTAGACAAATATAAGAGGAGGAATTGATCTGCACTTCTCGACAAAATCAATTGACGTAAAAGCAATTTCTTGTACCCATCTACTAATTACTTCAATACTTTGTGAGACTTTTATTTCACGACAATCTTCGTTTTGATATGCTAGTGAAAACGTCAGTAAGAATTAAGAGGCGAAATTTGATTTAAGTAATGAGTGGAAGAATTCGCTGAGAGTAAAGAATTAATAAATGCTGATTCCGAAATTTAAGATTTTAAATAAAAGAACGTTAATAAATCAAGGAATCAGGATTGTGTAATTATTCATTGCACAGATAATCCTTTATATTTTAAAAATACCTTTACGAAAAATTAAACTTGTAATTTGGCGTTAAAAACAACACGAAGAAGGCTATTAACCATGCAACAAAAAAGAAAAAAAGGACAGTTGAACATATTTAAGACTAGAGTTCATTTAAGTAAAACAAGATAAATTTTCTTCTATGGTATCACAAACAACTTTTTTAATTCTTAGTGTTAATGTATAATTAAAGCAATTTTGATTTCTAATTCAATAACAGAATGTTTGAATATGATATTTGATCCAAACTCAGCAATATCTTGCTTTTCACACAAATATTAAACATAATTAAGGATTTTAAAAATCGTTACTGATGAAATTCTTAAGACAAAACTAAACAATAAAGCAAATTAACATGTTTATTAGTTTCAAGGAATCTATCTCTAAAAAACCTTTTTATTACAACGTAATGAACACGATTTCGTTTTCATGCATTTAAAGATAAAAGAATGTATATATTTTTTATATTATAAGCTAGTTAATTTTATACTTAAAATTTTATTCTGCGATTTACAAAATAAAAGGATATTTTATAAAAATATTGAATGATCTAAAATGTTTCACAATATTTTCTTGGTGATCAATTGTAATTTTCTAAATTTGTATTGCTATTTGTTCAAACAGTCTTTATTGGTCACATAATTTTTTTTTGTCTTTTCAACTATTAAATAGCATCTGTCTTTGTTGTCCTCTATGGAAGGTATTTGGTTAATTGAAACAATTGCAAGATGGCATTTAGTTTTGAAATCGAACAAGAGACAGCTTGGAAAGGTCTCAAAAGTTTGAACCCTCGCCAAATGAGTAGGAAAACTCCTATGAGAGAATCCATTTTTCAAAATTTTCCCGTCCCGTAAAGGAGAAGTAGTTTCATTTTAAACACTAATTTAACGAAAATAATACAACTGTCTTATATTTTTGGCTTTTATTAACATTTATGAACAATAGTCAAATCGGTAATCATATCGAAGCTATCCCACTCTCCTCCAAAGAAGATTATGTTCTTATTGAATGGTCACAGTTGAAAAAGCACTCAAGTGCAAATTACGAGTGAAATGTAATGGTATTCATCGACTACGATGTAATCCATCCATTAAAGATACGTTCCATCGTAAAAGTCGAGGTAAGATTATCCCCTGGCTTAATAAACTCCATTCAGGAAAAGAGAACCAGCCTCCATATAGGAATCTACTCATTCCCCATTGTAGTTATTCCCCTTTCTGGTGAAAAGGGGACATGTTGTCGGTTGAAATAATTTGTAAGACGCTCTACAATCGAGCCGTGAAAAGGATGCTGAAATATTATGGCATAATACAGAACCATAGTCATACGGTTGGCACTTTGACTATGGTTGGTGGCATAGAAAGATGGCATTTTTCTTACCTCCGAATTTTTCAAACTTCTAGTCCATTATAACTTGACTATGCTTAACATACCGTGATAAAATTAATTTGATACAAGCCAAAATAAGTGACCAATCTTAGTTGCAATTTTGTCTCATTACGCAATCCTCCAATCCAGAAACCGAACACACAGACATTGCCCATCCAGTTTCTAATTGAAGTTCATCGGAACTGTTGCAAAGCTCGCTAAACCTTCCACATCAAATGCACATATTATGTGTGACACATGCAACCATTTTTAATTGAATTTTTCTTCTCATTAGATTTTTATTTTTCTAGATTAATCAGCAGCAAATTAAGCAAGGAATAAAGAATCTATTTTCCATTAATAAGCAATTTAATGATCCATACAGTCCTTTGTAGGAATTTTCTAATCCAAGAATATACGTTCGTTTCAGAGCATACTGTGTTAAATATTCACGTTAGTACATATTATCAATTGAAAGAATTCAAGTTTATCTCAAATTCATAGTAAATTTTTAAAACTTATGAATCTTCGTAGACATAGACACACCAAACTGCGAAATTCTTACTTTTACATATTTTCTTTCAATTATTCAAAAAACTAAGAAAAAAATAAATGTAAAATGCATTTAAAATTAATTAAATTAATTCTAAATTTAATCAAGTTCTTTCGTACGTACCTTCACATTTTCGACTTAAGTTGAAACTAATCACATAATTTGATTTATGATAATTTGGATTAAGTACCTATATTTACAAGCTGAGATTTTAAATAAAATTAGTTTTTTAAGGATCTATCAAAATCTAATTACCAGAAATTCTTGATCGGGTTAACTAAATTAAATTCCACCCATTGAATAAATAACCAAGTAATTTTTTGGTGTAGATTTCTCCAAGAAATACCTCGTTTCTTATATTTCTCTTTCCGTGATTATTTTCATTTTAGAAAAAAAGATTTCATAACTATATGCAAATAAAGAAAATTGAAACATGCCTAAAATACAAAGGCGGATAAATAAAGATTTTGCGTTTTTGAAATCGTATGTCCCCGATGATTTTGAAATATATTCCGTAAAATTTTGTTTATTTAATAGGTACGTCTTTCTCATAAGAGAACAAGAAAGAAAACCTATTTTTCGAGGACTGAATTCTAATAGGAAACAAAGGCTCCGTCTTTCTTTTAATCAACAAAAAATGTGGGAAAGTTTACGTTAATTTTCATTTTGAGAAAAAAGGCTTAAAGTTTGTTAAAATAACAATAACGTTGATATTTATATTTATCATTATAATGAATAGAATACAAGTTTGTCTATTAATAATGTCTCGGAACGTCATTTTAGAAGCCTGATGATAAAAAAATTATATTTAAAAATAATGCGCTAGATTTTCTATCTGTACATTAGAAATACAAATTTCAACGTATATAAATTCGGAAGGTTACCATTACACGAATAAGCATTGTATTTGTTTAAGCGAGCGTCTAAGCCGGCATCCTGGCATAAGGGTAGGGCGCCTTTCCGTGATCTGGGCGTCCTGGGTTCAAATCCCAGTTGGGGAATGGTTATTCTTTTGTGTTCTATCTGTAAGGTGCCTGAATGTGTCCCCCTGCCCCTTTGAAAAGTGGTCATGCAAGAAAATGTGATAAGTGAGTATCAAAAGTCGTACTCTTGGCCCTAGTTAGCGCTATTACAAAACAAGAGATGCTATTTAGGCTTAAATCTCTGACTACCTTAGCCGGCTTGTCCATGGTAAATCTGTAAGGTGCATGAATGTCCCCCCCCCCTTATGAAAAGGGGCCATGCAAGAAAATGTGATGAGTGAGTAGCAAAAAGGCGGACTCTTGGCCCTAGTTGGCACTATTACAAAACAAGAGATACTGATTAGACTTAAATCACTGACTACCTTCGCCGGCTTGTCCATGATAAATGCCCTAAGAAACCACCACCACCACAACAGGGATTTCAGGTCAAAATATTAATCGGCTTTCATTCCTCAAGTATGAAAAATACATAATTAAGAAAATGACAAGCGCATTAGTATCACATAATTTGTTTAGCTGTAAATGTTGTCATACATTTATACGTTTGGAACATTTTAAGCATATTTGCACTAACTGAAATGATTCAATGAAGTGACTAACTTCTACCTTTTTAAAAAAGTTTCATTTTTTAAAAAAATTATATTGTTTAAACAGTTTTGCCTTACACATATGTTGTTGTTACTAATGACACTTGCCATCGACGGCGTCAGCGATTGTAAGCCGAAAGCAGCGTCTCTAGTTTTGAAATAGTGCCAACTAGGGCCAAGAGTACGATTTAGCTACACACTCATCATATTCGGCTTGCAGAGCCCCATTTTACAGTGAGGGGGGCATTCCCACACCTCACAGATAGTACACAGAAGAACAACCATAGTCTAACAGGGATTCGAACTCGGAACGTACAGACTCGCTACTTCTGTGACAGGACACCGGCGTGTTACACATATAAATATTTCAACTGGAATACCTTTTTCAGGACATTCAACTAACTCTTCGGTAATTTTTATAAGGTTTGTAATTTATTATTTCATTGTTGCCATTGCTTATGAAATGAAATTTTTAAAAATAATTGTACTTATTATAACCTAAAAATTGCTCTCATGATAACCTAAAAACTACACTTATTAAACCTACACTCAATTATATCCTAATTGTAACACTTAAATTATTAAAAATTTATATTTTTTCAATAGTATATCTAATAAATAATCGCGATATTTCATGTTGATGTCATGTTCAGGATGTGTCCGCTGATAGGTTAAAAGTATAGAAAAAGGATAGAGCTGATAGTTATCATCTTCCTATTTTGCTTCTCAATTATTTCATGCCAATCGATTGGACCAAGATTTAATCCAATAGATTACTAGTAGACATGTTTTAAAATATATAGCGATACAAAAAGCGCGTTTTGCATTTACTATTAACCACTTCGCGTACAATGACGTGTCTGACACTCCTATCGAATTACTGAATTTTTATTTTCAAGTCTGCAATTAAGCCACAGAATTAAGTACTGAAATACGAAAAAATCAATATGAAACGATTTTGTATCCCAAATGATCCATATATTATTTAAAAAAATCAAATTAACAATAAATTACCAAAATACAATGAGTTATCTAATTAGAAAGTTCAATAACTTCATATGTCAAGTGGTTAAGAAATTTTCATAATGAAAGATAAATTTTCATTTTCACTGAAATAAGAAATTTTGACCCTAATGTTCCAAATATGGAACGCATAATGAACTTATCACTTATTACATAATGAAGGCCCAAGGATGCCATAAATGTCAATTGCGATATAACATTAATTTTCCCTGTTCCTGGTCTCAATGTTTTAAATATGTCTTTAAAAATGCAAAGCAATTGCCAAAAAATATTATCTGGGTGCATTCTTTGGCTAATTCTTTGGGCATACACCTCATGCCTATCCCACGCTACGACACTGTTCACTGTGATTGAAAAGAAAGCCAGAAGTTTCTAAATTGCTTTCTCAGAATATCTTAATTTCCTTAAATTCTTAAAGGAAACGCCATTGTTGCTTGAAATTAACCACTATCTTTCAGGCACAATAGAATTTGATTAAAATAACATGATTCTTCATTAAGGCGTTTTACTCAAAGTACCTTACTCTATCAAAACAGCTAAAAAGGTAACTGTTTACTATATAAGCAGATTAAACTTCAACAATTTGCCACTCTTTGACATCAATTTACGTCTCAAAGAACGTCGAGGATTTTCCAGGTTTACGTTACCCCAGCTACAAAGTGAGGATAACGCTGTACCCTAGCAAGCATTTTTCATCAGTTTAAATGCCAAGGTAATAACTCCAGCACTTTCTCAATAGACCAAGAAAATTGTTTACCTCCTCAAATGAACGGGATGTTTGAAGGACTCGGGAAGTCTTTATTAGCCTCATGTTTAAATTTTAAACAAGTACCAGAGAAAATATCTCTGCCGGTTCTTGCTATGTAAAGCTACCGCTCTTCTCCAGTTAATCTACTTTGTGGCTCGGCCTAATTAGATATTTTTGTCTACAATGAATCTTTCTGATTTGTCCTTTAATCTTGATTGCTTGAATAGTTCTTAAGACTCCGCATTAAACTTGAATGAAAATGTCTTTATTTAAGTTCTTCTACTTAGAGGAGAATTCAGCGTTTAAGTAATTTCCTGAGTGGAGAGCCTCTGTTTATTTTAATAGGCCAAAAATTAGTGAGATGATGATTTTCTTAAACTAGTGGAAGAGAAAATGGCCGTGTATTGAGAATGAATTTTACCAATTACCACAATGAAGAATGTTGGAAAGTAATCAACAGGTTTCATGACACTTTTAATGCAATAATTTTTTTCAGATCACCAGAAATATATTATTTATGATGACGGAATAATTTAAAGATATTCGTCAACATTGTAAAATTATTTTTGTGCTCCACTTTTCTTGTCTCAAAACCAGGGAATGAAATCATATCGTGCACCGATAAAATGTCTCAGCTATGCTCTGCCAGATCAGATTTGGATTTTGGTGAACATCTTGCAGGGGGATACAGAACATGACAGCACATCATAATGGAAAATAGAATACAGTTAGAGGACATGACTGTAAACGCCACGGCTTCTAACTATACTTTATAGTGTAATTGGGACGTAAGTCTCATGCGATTGTGATTCACAAATGTGCATTTCTAAGAAATCCAGCAAGTGATATAATTTTTGTCCCAAAATTCGGGATGATTAATGGGGCAGTAAAACGAAATGAAATCATCCCTTTTCTAGAAGTGGTTTGCAAAAACCATCATTTACTCTTAGATTTCAGCTATGAGCTCGAAAAATTCCGGATCGGGGTTTTGCAAAAGTGAAGATTTGGGAAGTCTTAGTTCTTTCGGTTATAATTAGTGTTAAATACCATCTTTGAGGACGCAAGAAATGAAGAATGTACAACTGCAATATGTCATCTATGACTCGCTAGATTAATTTAGG
This sequence comes from Argiope argentata, assembly GCA_026289955.1. Classification (NCBI taxonomy): domain Eukaryota; kingdom Metazoa; phylum Arthropoda; class Arachnida; order Araneae; family Araneidae; genus Argiope; species Argiope argentata. Next base: position 3,761,302 of record JAOUZG010022948.1, read on the forward strand.
TATATGCTGAACAACTTGAGGGGGAAATAAATGGCGCAGAACATACTGAAATAACGAACAATTAGATAGCATAACTTTATGTTGTTGTTGCTTCTTATGCCATTTCCTCGTGATGGACAAGTTGTTGTTGTTGTTTCTTATGCCATTTCCTTGCCATGGACAAGCTCGCTGAAGTAGTCAGCGGTTTACGCCTAATTAGCGTCTATTGTTTTGTAGGGCCAACAGTACGACTTTTCTACTTAGTCATCACATTCACTTGCACAGTCCCCTTTTACATGGGACGCACATTCACATACCTTACAGATATAACACGGAAGAACAACCATGCGCTAACCGGGACTCGAACCCGGGACACCAAGATCAAAAGGAAGATGGATTAACCCTATGCTAGAACATAACTTTAAGTTCTGTCATGTGACTATGGCATATAGATAATTATAAGTATTTATAAAATATTCTTCACACACGATTTCCATGAAATATATCAAACATTTTTTTTTTAAATTTTACTACTTACCTAACATAAAAAATTGCAAATAAAATAAGTTTTTGCTCAGGTTGTTTGATATCCATTTAATCTAACTAAGTTTACGATTCATTGATAGTTGTCTTTCAATGGCATGACTAAAAATGTAAATCAAATCATACCTTTTAGTTGAATTAATAACCTTTCATATGGAATAAGCTAAACTAATTTTATTCATCGCTATATTTCCAGAGTTCCTACTTTTGTATTTTCTGTAAATATTTAGTGGATATTTTTTAAATTATTCATTAATATCTAGTTTTTAGGAAGTTCTTTGTTTGTACTCTTCTTACATTTTATTTATTTTAATCGCTGATGTGTTATTTGCCGAATAAAGCTAATTCCCACTTTTCCTTGATTGTTCAGTAAGTTCAGGAATAATATTTTGACTGATATAAAGGTGCTATTCGTTTTGACACATTATGTGAAACATATGCCAGCAGCATATCTGCTTCTAATATTCAAATGGGAGTTGATGTATCAACTTGTGGCATTTCGGAATGTTAGTAGAAATGAGGATTTATGAATATATGTGGGGCTATTGACTAATACATTAAATATTTGGTTCCGACACTAACCAGATAGCATTTGTCAAGCTATTCTGTCTTTGATCAAGATACCAAATTCTTGATCAAAAGCATTCTGAATGTTATTATAAAGGAATTAAAGATATCCAGGAAAATATGCTATGAGTTATAGTCCTGCCTGATAATAACAGAGAGCATTTTAAATCTAATACAGCAATTCAATGTAGATATCTTTCTTAACTGTTAACCAAATGCTTTCAAGTGGAAGGGACATTCGCTTTGGAAAAGAGTTAAAGAAAGATTACATACAAGAAATGATTTCAGAAGGTTAACAAATGCTAGTCAATTAATATTACTAATTTCATAGAAATCGTAACTGAAAAATATATTTTTTAAGGTTAAATGATTGAATATTTATAAAATTACATTAGAAGTCATCAAAAACAGCAGCTATTACATTATATATATGTATTCAATTAATTTTTAAAAAAATTCTTACTAATGTTGTAATGAAAATCGGACATATTGGAGTGCTGAGATTTTGAAATAAATGTAAAACTCCATAATTGAATTACAGTTGTGGCCAAAATTGTGAAAAACATTTAAAAAAATAAACAGTTTCGAGATTAGAGTATTAAAATAGTAAACAGTTAAAATAGAAAAAAAAACCTTAAACAGTAAATATAACAAAATTAGATATTCTTTTCAAGATAAGAGAAATAACATAAAATTATAGATTAATTTCAAGATAATAGAAATACCCTAAAATTATGTATTATTTTCAAAATAATTTAAGTATGAGTTTTAGAGAATAATTTTCACGATAATTATAGCATTAGAACGGCAGTTAGAAGAAGAAAAACGAAGCTTAGGAAAAATATCAATTTCGAAAATTTTCAATTATAACAGTCAATACTTAGTTGGGTCAGAAATAGAGTCAATTACAGTGTCATTATCAATGCATTAAATTCCTCAGCTGTGACAATAAGATATCATGATTTAATTATTACCTTACCTTATTGGATATTAAATCTGAGTTTTTCTGAGAAGAAAGTTTATTTAGTCTCCTTCATAGAGTTTCAATTCAGTTAAGAATAGGTTTAATCACAGATCATTTTAGTAGTGATGAATCTTTTTGAAATGCAAATTCTTCATTCTGGGAAAACAATATGAGCGAAAGATAGCAATTTAGTAATGAGTACCCATTCATGTATTTTTAGGCATATGTATTCCAGTTATTCATATAATTTTTTCTATATCTTTGGTTGTTATTAAATGTTAGATCATATCACTAATTCTCTATTTAATAACAGTGTTGTAATACATTTCAGAAAAAAATATTTTTTTATTATTCTCTTTATGTGTTTCATGCCTTTACTACCAAATAGTGAGATTCTGGTCTCATTAAGGACAAGTAATAAAAAAACCCAATTTTTTAAAATCATTTCCTACTTAGGTTAACAAAGAAAAATATTATTTTAATTACTTTTTATTAAGTAATTATAATTAATATAAATATGACAGAATCACAATATTAAGATGCAAAATAGAAAATGAATTTCCATTCTCCTTTCTATATTTGGTGTTCGAACTCGCAGCCCAAAGCATGTGAATCCAACGCCATACCATTGAAACTATTCAAACCTGGCAATTGCAATTAATATAAATAATTGATCAGAAAATTATACTAGCGTTGAAATTTCAACGCCAATTGTGTGATTTTTTCCACACCAGTTGAAGAACGCAATACAGATAATTTTTTTTAAATTTTCTTTGTTCTGTATTATTTTAATTCGAAATGAATCGGGAAAAATCAATTCATTACAAATGTTTAGTTTTCAATGCATCAGACATTATGAAAATAAACAGAATCGTTTAAAATAATCGGCCGAAAACATGTTAAGCCTAACGTCGTTAGTGTGCGGGAAAAACAAACTGAATCCGTTACTTATTTGGCGACGGGGAAATGAATACTTTTGGCTAGAAAGTTAATTTTTAATTAATTCATAAAAAAATTAATGAATTAATATTTGAAAAAAAAACTATATAAACATTAAATGTCATCCACTACCAGTTTAAAAAAAATTACTTGAACTTGATTAGATAGTTAAAAAGTATTTTATTAACAATTGAGAACTTGAACTACACACACACATATATATATAGGGAGAGTGTGAGCTAATAGTAGGAATTGAAAAATTACACCCTCTCATTAATTCAGTGGAGGTTTTAGTGATTTAATCTTTTTAAATTTTTTTGCGGATTTATAAATGGCTTGGTTGTAGAATTCTTAAATTTAGGCAACATTCTTTCAATTTAGAATGAATGATACTCGCACTCAATTTCACTCAACAATATGCTCTTTCATTTAGTAATTCCCAGATGACTTTCTTCTATCTCATAGATAGTCTTTTAATTATTCAATCATTTCTTTCTGTTTCGCAGCATTCACTGCTCCTAACAATTTGATTTTCTAAGTACCCAGCTTTCTAATATTTCTTCAAAAATTTAGAAATCAATTACAAGTTAAATTTCAACCAATTTCTCTACCATATACAATTTATATATTATATTTCAGAAAATTATTTCCTTCACTATTTAGTGCAAAATGAACCTTGAAGCCTTTTCCCACAATTTTCACAATTAAAATGAAAAATTTGTGCCTAAAAATACATATAAAAACATGCGATGCTATGCTGCCTATTTTATATCAAAACATATATAAAATTACGCCTGTACCAGATCTGAAATATTATGGGTCACTGAATTGGGTTTGAAATTAGATTATATTATATAAACTCCATCATTGTTGTTACTTTTGGCACTTCCCATGAACAAGCCCTGCTGATACATCAGCAGATTTTAAGCCAAAGAATAGGCATCTCTTGTTTTAAGTAGCGCCAACTAGGGCCAAGAGTACGACTTTAGCTACACACTTACCACATTCGCTTGTACAATCCCTTTTTACAGAGGAGCACATTCACACATCTCACAGAAAACACACAGAAGAACAACCATGCCCGAACCGGAACTCGTACCCGGTATGCGCAGAACACGAGGAAGATGCCCTGCCTCTGTGAAGAAAACATGCAAACTCCATTATACATGATATATACCCCAAACATGCCTAGTGCCCTTTTTACCTGCATCATCCGAGGGTCAAATGCCCTTTTAGTAATTTGGCTTATAATTTTGGAGTGAAAGATCAGGTTCACGTAATGTTTTTATTATCTGACCATTTCTCAAACAATCCTCTTGTTGCTTCAAAATAAAACGTGAATGTAAGCAAACAAATTTAATCGTGAACATTCGCCATTTATTTGATATCTAACAATTGTTCTATCTATATTGCTATTATTTTACTTTGATTTCTGAAGTGATGAATATTAAAAATCCGTATTGCAAATTTAAATTGTTTTGTATGCTATTCCAAATATTATAATTTTTCTCAATAAATATAATTTTGTTGATATAATTCCGCATATTAGTGCCAATGAAATAATGCAACGTCTCTAAGACATTTGATATTATTTTGCCATTCTATTTTTTTGAAATATTTGATTTTATTCTTGAAAAATAATTTGTGGTATCTATATTCTATTCTGAAAAGCATTCTAAGCTAATTATAGTTATTACTAAATCATTTCTCTCAAAATGAAAAGTACCTTAAGTTATTAAAAATCTGTCTTCAAACTACAGAAGTTTTACGCAAGCTTGTAAACCAATATAAAATGAAGACACGCCCTTTCAAAGGAAAAGAAAAATATATGGACTCATTCCTAAATGAATAGGAAATATAAAACCATAAAATCCAGTTTTCTTTTGTGTTAAAAAAACAGCTTTTTTCACAAAAAAGAATACTTTTTTTGTCTACATATACGGCGGTATTCATGGACGAAATGCTTCTAACACTTTTACCCTACATTTATCTTAGAATAGAAAAAAAAGAGAAATTTTCCATCTAGGTTTGTTCTATTTCCGAGAAACCAAATGTGATCGTTGCCTCTTAGATGTCAGTATATTTTTGACTCCAGAAAATATTTCTTTTGGTTGAAGCGATTTTCTGTTTGGGATGTTTGATTGATCTTGTCATTTATTTTCTTTCTCATTCTGCGGTAAAAGTATCTAAACGAATGATTCTTCTTTTGTTATTTTGAGACTTTAAATGATGATATTCTTAAACTTGGGAATCTTTGGTATTTCGGTTTATTATTTTACACTTAATATCGTTTGATTCAGAAATGAATATCTTTGGCATTTTTAATAGAAAAATAGAAAATGAAATTGATGGTTACTTCTTTGTTTTAGAAATTCTGATTTGATTCCGCAACATTTGTTTTATGAGTATAATAAAAATGAGGAAGTAGACCGTAAATATTTCTATCCGTAATTTTAATCGTAAGAGGTAACTATATATTTTGCTGGTGGGAGAGTGTTTTATATGATGTAAATAGTTACTTTTTAAGTTGTTTGAATCAATAAATGCTTTGATAAGTAATTATGAAATCTCAAATTTTGTGCGGTTATTACTTTCTTCGGTTATTAGTGTTATTTACAAAAAGAAGACAACATTTTAAGCAAAAATGCTACTATGCAACTGAAACTGACTCCAAAGACGATTAAATATTATTTTTATGGCAGTAAGTGACATCCTCAATGGAGTGACGACTTTTAATTGGTAGATCATCTATGACGCAACAATTTATAGTCTAAGTAGTCTAAAGTAGCATAAATAATAAAATGTTAAAGTTTTGTTGTTCCGTCACTTTTGGTCGACAAAAAGTAGAAAATTTTTGGTTTAAAGCGCCTGTGTCAAACTTTTTTTTACTAAATAGTAATTGACTTGATAACTTTTCAAAAACTTATTTTATTACATTTTCCGTAATTCTTTTATCAAAACAAACAACATAGAATAATAATTCTTTAAATTCTATAAGTAACTATCCTTTTAAAGTAAACAAAACCGAATAAACCTAAACGCATTTCTTGAATTAAAATATTAAAATATGCATTCAATTTAGAGAGTTCTAATGCTGCTACTACTAGAGCACAAATGAAAAAATCTAAATTAGCAATAAGAATTAAATTTAAAGCAAAAATCAAAAGGAAAAGTACGATGAATCAGGCATGAAGACTTTTTCAAGGGTCGCTCTCAAGTAGGGATTCAAACCAGGGATTTTTCTGTGAGGAGTCTAACAATTCATTAAACAATGACCTTCGTGATCCAAAAATCCCAAGACATTTCCAAATTTCCAGGAATTTTGATTTTTGTTTTATTTTAATTCTTATTGCTAATTTAGTTCACTTCCTACAAAGTACTCTTCCATTTGGGAATTGATGTCTAACTCTGGCAGTTCAAAAACAAAACTTGGAGCTACAGTTAAAATAAATAACTGGTAATTTCTGAACAGTTAACGGAAATCTCAGCACATAATCTATGGAACACTTTTATTCATGACATATTTTGTCGATTTTTACTTCAGATTTCATGTAAGCCTAAACAGAATTACAATTTTTATTTAATATATAATTTTTATTAACACACTTTTAATGTGGAATCTTTATAAGTTATTTTTATTGCAAGTAAATCTTTAGAATTTCTCTTTCCAAGGCATAAGATTCTTATAATGTTAATACATAAAAACAAATGACGTAGCACCTAACAATCAGCATACGTAAAGAATCAGTGTTTATTAAGTATATCAAAAAGGAAATAAATCAATATATGTATTGTAAATATTTCTTAGAAAAATTATAGGATTAGGTTAGTTGAAACAAATTATATTCATTCCATTTTGAAGTAACTCGAAGGCTGTTTTTTGTTCATAACTCATATATTTAAAATTTGATTAATTTATTAAGATGAAAGATTCAAGGAGGGGCAAGTAATAATGTTGACTATCTAACCTAGAATCCTTTTATTCTGTTGTCCAGACTTTATCATCAGGTCCCTATGATCCTAATATTACACAGCCGATAGCATTATAACGAAGTATAAATGGAATAATCAATTGCAAAATTATAACAATGAATTCTAAAATATGTCTATGTCATAATATTTAGTTATCAGATATTTTGTGTCCTATCTAGGAAGGCCAATATTAAGATCATATATACATGTATCTTTTATCTGAGTCTAAATCATAGGTTAAAGATGTCTCAATAAGCAAATATTCAAATTATCAATTTACCTTTAAAGCATTCCAAAGTTTTGCAAAGTTCTTAGTTAGTTCTTATCATTTCAATTTATCGACTCTACATGGCTCCGTAAAATCGATGTTTCTTTGAAAAATTTGCAATTTCAAAAACTTTCCTTTCGGCATTTAGTTTCTAGAATCATGGTTTTGTAACAATCCTATATTTATTCAAAAGGAACTAGACACAATAAAGGAATGGGAAAATACAGTTGTAAGGTAAAGATTATTATCATTATCACATACCAATAAATTAGATTTAATTCAGCAGTAAGTTTTATGCAAGAGTGTTGACACATTGAATATATTCGAGGTTTTCAATGCATAAACCTTTTATTCAATTTGAAGTTGAGAGTAAATAATTTTGTCTCCTAACTGATTTATATTTGGCAAAGTCTAGCTTAAAATTACGGATTTTAGTAAAAAGTCTGTTTTGCAATCATTTGCAATATGGTTAGCAGATGAATTTTGATTTAGTAGCTTAGTAGAAGCGTTTTAGCACAAGGGAACACAGCTTTAATTACCTAAGCTCTGACTTAACTTGAGTTTTTTTCATATTTCTATAATAAAAAAAGTTCTTCATTCATATTTATTTTATATTTTGACTTTTAAAAATGCGCACAATTGTGTGCTTCTGATGACAATTTAATGCTCTAAAATTTTCCGGACTTAGTCAAAAGTTAAATTATTTTTGATACGAAAATATTGATGGAATCTGGTAGAAAATAAGAGAAAAAAGATTTCGAAATTAATCTATATTTATAATGATGAATTTTGAAACAAAGACTAAAGAGCAGAAAATAATAATAAAAATATATTTAAAACCCGTTTTTTAATGAGTTGCTAAGTAGAAAATATTTTTTTTCTGTCTTGTATATAAAATGCAAAGAAAATATTATCAAAAAAAATTCTAAAGAAAACTTTTGGGGAATCTTCAAGTTTCGGGCCTCTAAGTTTAAAAAATGGTTTTGTGGCATTATATTTATCTGTTGGTGAACACGATAACGTAAAAACATTCTGAGATAGATGAATGAAAGTTGGCACATGGTCTATAAAACCACATTTAGTAGATTTCCATCAGATTTTCAGTGGAATCCATTTGCAGTTAGTCTGTCTCTCCGAAAATTTGATAATCATAAAATGAAGAAAATTAAGCGACTAAAATTTGGTGCACAGATATAATATATAAATTGTATATACTTATTAAATTTAGAGTTTAGTATTTGATTATTATAAAGTGCTCACAATTTTACGCTGGAGTTGGATAAGATGTTCATTAGAGAATGTTTGAAAAAGCTTTTGGGAGAACGCTACTGCTGTTAGGTACTGTTATATTTAACGTCTGGAGATCTATACTAAATTTTTAAAAACATGAGCACTAATAAAATAATATATTATTATAAGAAAATTACATAAGTGCCGGCTTTCTGGCACAGAGGTGGCGCGTCTTCCTCGTATTACGGGAGTCCCGGTTTCGGGCATGGTTGTTCTTCTGTGTGCTATCTGTGAGATGTGTGATTGTGCCTAACAGTAAAAAGGGGCTGTGCAAACAAATGTGGTGTGTGTATAGCTAAGTCGTACTCTTGGCCCCAGTTGGCGCTGCTTCAAAAACAAGAGACGCTTCTTTCGGCTTAAATTTGCTGCTGTATAAGCGGGAGGACTTGTCCATTACAAGTGCCATTAGTAACAACAACAACAGTATATAAGTAACAAAAATTAAAGTCAAAATTAGTATTATACTTAAATAATTCTTTAACATTTACAAAACGTTTATTTATATTAAAAATATCATTGTAATTTCACCTTACGTATAATATTTCCTTATCATCAAGCTCATTTATGATCGTGTTTTAATGTCCAGGTTTTTAATTAAAATTATTTTTCATACATTTATAAAAATCCTATCTTAAAAACCTTTATTCTTATTATTCAGTTTTTGAAGTACATATTAGAAAAACATAGGCAAAGATTTACATGAAAAATTATTATATTAAAATTGATTTTTTAAAGATAAATTTCTTCCAAAATATCACTTTTCTTAGCAGAAATATTTTAGCCATATAGTACAGATTCTTGTCACTGGTATTTATTCATAGTATCCAAAACAAATTTATAAAAGTGTTAATAGTTAGAATTGGACTCACAATTGAGAAGAATATGAATAGATATAATTAATACTGGATAAATTGCATTAACATTTTAACGTTTTTCAAGCAATTCTTTAAAACAATTTCTTACTATTGCAACAGCTCATTTCATTATAGTCATTTCAACAACTCTCTTTCATAAATACTTTATTTAATAAAATTTTCCTTTTAAGAACTAACATAGAATTCAACATTTTCGAAAATATTCTCACTTTTATAAATACTTTTTTTATAAAAGTTTATTTTCTAATTACTTATTTTCCTTATTACCTGTAACTCAAAATAATTCCTATTCTTACATTTAATTATATATTATACCATAGCAGAAAGGACGAAATTCGAAATAAATTTGTTACAGTTTACAAATATGTAAATAACTTACATTTTTTGCAGAAACGGTAATGCGGAGAAAGAGCCTATTAACTTCGTAATATTGTATACTCGAGAAGGTCTGAAAGTTAAATGGTTACTTATATTATTTCCCCTAATTATTTCAGAAGCAATCAGTATCTTTACTTCTGACCTTTGTAGAAATATGAAGTGAGAAATGAATGCTGAAACATTTTCGAAAATGAAATAATGAATTGTTATTTAAAAGGATATTTTATATTTTTATATGATCTATTATAATTAATTTTCTCAAAGGTGTCGTAGCAATTAGCAAGATGTTACGCATTACGTTTACATTCTTTTCGGAAACATTCGCATTTCTTTCAAAAACCTTTAAATTCCTTTCGGCGTAGTACTACTTGAAAGTTAAGTTTGTTTACTGATAATATAAATGTTTCTAATTTCGGAACTAAGGGTCCCAAAGGAGATTTCAGAGATAGTTTATGTTTAAATATTGTAGCCACATAGATCACAGTGTCATACAAAATATCCTTTTCTGCTAGTAATAACAAATGTATTTTCAATATTACAGATTTATTTCGAATGTAGTTATTGTAGAAAAAAGTTTATAAATCAGAATATACGCTACATGATAAAACAAAATCACGGCACGAGTATTGGATAAAGATACGGATTTGAAAGAAAAGAGATACGAATTATAATAAAAAAGATACGAATTTGGCAGTAATATCAGAATGATTTAGATGAGTTCAGTATCTTAAATGAACGGGATTTTACGGCCATTTTGAATGTATCATACGGTATCATTCCGTATTGATACATTTAAAATAAATATATATTAACAAAAACATAAATGGATATTAATTTAATTAATTAAAATTAGTAAACAGTTATGTTAATCATCATATGACTGTTTGCACTTACATCTAGTTATGTATCCGAAATACATAGCCTGTAAGTATAAGGATTCGCAAGCATCATCTTACGTATTTTTTATGCATGGGTAAAATAATACTTGAGTAAGAAGTTTGAACTTTTCTTCCAAAACTTTTAATAATGGAATGATGAGTACATTGAGTTCAAAAGTCAATGCAATAAAAAATTTCACCATTAAAAAAAGAAGGGATAAAAACACGATAGTGTATTAGTATTAAATGATCTTGCAACATTACAAACAGATTTTTACATTGTATTTTCCAGTAAAAAAAATAACTTTTTTTTATTTCCAAAATGATCCACTGAATATATTCTCTTCTAACTGAACACTATGAACACTTTGAAGTAAGTACTGAATTTACAGCAGTCATGAAGAAAATATATTCAAAACAAAATACATTTCGTATTTAAATTAAAAATAAAAAAAAAACTCTTACATTAAGAAACACTAAAACTAATTAAATTCATTTCGTTTAAACTGCCGCTTTTCTATCTTTTTATTTTCCTTTAAAATAAATGTTTTTGCATTATAACAAAATTAGAAACCCCCCAAGAGTAAAACAATTTCTAAAAAAAAATAAAATCGAAAAGAAACAAAATTTTCTTTTAAAGGTATTTCTGTCGTGCATTAAAATTCTACTTTGCTTTCAAAGTAAAAGTATCAAAAATGAAAAGACTTTCATTTTCATTTTTAATTACTTGACATTTTTATTAAAAAATAATCAGATTGAAAAGAAAAGAAACTTTTCCGCTAAAGACCGATAAAAGTTGTAAACTCAGCCTCGTCTGTTCGATGAATTGGAAAATTCTTTTCAAAATAAATTGATTCTAATGTTTAAAAAGTTAAATTAGGAGGAAAATTGATGAAGTTGGAGAGAAATGTGGGATAATCTAATTGCTGAATCGGAACTAATAATGTTTTTTTTACAAGACATAAGTTTAGTAATTTTTTTAAAACTTTATTCATTTCCTATTCAGCCTTTCTGTTATCAGATACTTTAGAAATAAGACCAATTTTTTAAAAAAAATATTTTTATCCCTCTCTTCGCCCAGAAATTGTTTCTTATGTGTTTCCCCTGTTTTTTGAAATGCTAATTTATTTAATGATTGCAAATTTGGTTTCAACTCGGATTAAAAAATGCATGATTCTATTTCCAATTGATTGATTCGTTGGGGGGGACTCAAAAAAATCAGTATTCAACATACTAATTTTGCTTATTTATATCTAACCTTATAGAAACACATTTAATAAATAATTTCTATAAATCTCCATTATTAAATATTTACTATCAATAATTATTTATTATCAAATATTTATTACCAATAATAATTTATTATCAAATATTTATTATCAATAATAATTTATTATCAAAGATTTATTATTAAAGATTTATTATCAAAGATTTATTATTAAAGATTTATTATCAAAGATTTATTATTAAAGATTTATTATCAATAATCATTTATTATCAAATATATATTATCAATAATCATTCATTATCAAATATTTATTATCAATAATCATTCATTATCAAATATTTATTATCAATAATCATTTATTATCAATAATCATTTATTTTCAATAATCATTCATTATCAAATATTTATTATCAATAATCCTTTATTATCAATAATCATTTATTTTCAATAATCATTTATTATCAAATATTTATTACCAATAATCATTAATTATCAAATTTTTATTACCAATAATC
>JAOUZG010022948.1:3777426-3886832 GCA_026289955.1 Argiope argentata
GTTTCAAATTTAATCGATCAAATAAGTAAGTTAGAATAGAGCTAAACATTTTATACTTATTTTATTAAAATTATACTTATTCCAACTTAAATAAAAATTACGGGATGATAATTGTTACAAAATTCAGCAATTTTATATATATATATACTTTATAGATCTTGTATTATTAATGCTATTGTAATATTTTTTTTAATATTTGATATCATTATCTTCTAATAAATATATAATTGTTTATTTAAAAATTATTTATAATCTTATCTAATGTAATTATAAATTTTATTCTTTATAACAATTCATTTTATAAAGTTTATTAGAACATTAGAAGTCAAGAACATACAACGTGAATTAAAGTTGACATTGTTCTTAAACTCATAGCTTACACTGTAGTTATAGAAAAACGTATAGATATTATAACCTCAATGAACAGAATTTTATATAAAAACACGGAAATCATCGTTAATGCGTATTAAGTTATTTTTAACTGGAAATCTCTTAAGCAACTCTCATACTGCAGTAAACATTTGCATCTATATGTAGCAATTCACTTTTGGCATAATTTAATTCAGTTATACCAACATTTCATTTAAAGCTGCTTGAGGACTATTTTTGTAAAAGTCGAATGATTATGAACAATGATCAGATGACGAGGACAAAGGGGGAGTAATGTTCTTCGTTCAGAAGAACATGACGCCCCTTTGCTCTTCGCCTGAATACCTCATCATACCTCATCTTTGCTCTTCGCCCGAATAAACATCCATACGGTGCACATACATGGCGGACTAGACGTAACAATTATTATAATAAATAATAAATATTTGTTTTATCAAATTTTTATGAAATGAATTATTCAACAATAACAACAAAAAACCGTATATCCAAAAAACTGTATTGAAAACTATATTTCCATTCAAAACCAGTATAAATATAGATTGCCCTTCTATTTCCGTCCTCAACACCTTTATAAATGTTTTTTGTTAACTATTTCAAGAAGATTTAAAGTTTTCATTCTTCTATAAGATATTTCTAGCATTGAATAAAATGAACTTCACCCTGAATCCCATGCAATATGCTATTTGAAACGTATTGTGTTAAATTTAGTTTATCTGAATTCACTGATACTTGAAATAAATCTTTTCAGATCATATATTTTATTTCATAGCTTCAAATATTGTTGATCTTTATTAAATGGAAGATCTATATCGAACCAGAATATTCAAGTGGGTTGAAAACAAACATTGATTTACTATATTTTCAACAAAAATCTAAAATTAAATCCCTTGAAAGTAATTGTTTTTCTCTCACATTTTTGTGATTTACAGAATCATTGCCATTAGACGATTTACAGAAATGTCTAGTGGCAATGCTTTAGTGGTAGTCTAGACATACAAACCCAAGAGAATCAGATTTTGGAATCAATTTTTGAAGATAAGCCATATATGTAGGTGTGATGAATGTTGAATCTTTCTAGTCAGACAGCTTTAAATTTACAGATCCAAAAACCTTTTTTCAAAAATATATCCATAATACTTGGAAGCCTGAGGCATGTCAAATCTGATGCCTATAATGAAAAGAAAATAGTGTACAATATTCTCTGACATAGACAATGTCGTGAATATATCGTAACAATGACGTTGGGTATTTTATGACAGGAAGGACGCTTCTTCCGTTGATCAATTGTAATGTGTGGAGAATAGAGGTTTGCTCAAAATTACGTATCCAAAATAAATTCTGCGTAGTTTCAATTGGAATTTTAATATCAAATTAATTTATCCTTTTACAAAATTAGCTTATCAAAATCAAATTAGCTTTGCAAAATCATTTTTCCAAAATTATCTTATCAAAATGAAATTATCTTTGCAAAATCATTTTACAAAATTAGCTTTGAAAAACCATTTTAATAAATTAGCTTATCAAAATCAAATCAGCTTTGCAAAATCATTTTACAAAATTAGCTTATCAAAATCAAATTAGCTTTACAAAATCATTTTACAAAATTAGCTTATCAAAATCAAATTATCTTTGCAAAATCATTTTACAAAATTAGCTTATCAAAATCAAATTAGCTTTGCAAAATCATTTTTCAAAAAAAAAAAAATCCTAAGAAGTTACAAAAGGAATTTTTATATGAAGCGACAACATTTATTATTTTCATTTTTTTAATATTATAAGACTTTATTGCTATTAATAAAAATTAAAAATATAAAATTAACATCTCATTTCAAAATTTATATAAGGACAATTTTAATACCTCTTATGATCAACACTTCAATGCCCTGATTTACAAGAATATTAAAATAAAATTAAATTCCCTGCCATATAAAGCTTTCTAAGAATTTAAAACATGAAAATAGAAAGTTCATGGGAAGTTATAATATATAAATGGACCCAAATATTTACTTTAAAAGTTCGAAGCACCTTTACATCTTACTTTCTTCAAAGCAATGCTCTTTTGATGGCTCATGTACTTAAAATATGATGAAGACATTCTTCTCGCTGCAACGGTCTTTTAAACAAATCTCGCATCTGGTCTAAGGTTTTCTTGAAAGGAAAGCAATAACTACTCACTGCTGCACAAAGAATCCTAATCGATTAAATTCCGTGCTTGGAATTTAATCGATTCATAAAAGGCATCCGTGGCTAGTCTAAAGGTTGTTACTCTAAGAACCCGAAATGGGCTACAGTAACATCGAGTTTTATCCGCGCATTATTCTCTTGTGACTTTATTTTGAGATATCGTGATATGTTGTTCACTCGGTCAATAGCACTGACTAGGGTATATAAATGTACTGATGTTGGGAGATTTTGTGCTCAAGAAAGTCTCGGGAGTAAAGAGAAAGTACTTGGGAAAAACCGATGAGAAAGAATGCTTTTTTCTAAGGAAAATATTTACGAAGATTTTATAGGAGATTTTAGCTTTTTTTTCTCTGCATTGAGGAAAATGGATCAAATCTTTAAAATAAAAATGCCCAAAAAATGCATTGCGTGTTAACATATATTTTTCATCTTTCATAGTTTTTATTAAATCGATAATATTAATTCAAAGCCATTACACGTAGTATTTTGGATATTGACTGAATGTATATATAGTATATCAGCATTTTTCTTCATTGGACCATTCTAAAAATATTCAATGTAAGATATTAAAAAATCTTCTAAGCATCCAAAAAAGAAAGAATTTTTTAGTATTTAACGTTGTAGCTTGAGGGTAAAACATGATGACATTATTTAAGCTCAAAAGAATAAAATAAAATTGTTTCTTTTTTTACTATTTCTATGAAGTTTAAATAGAAGCAAAAAAGCTTTTAACAAACACAGATTGAACGATTTATAACTTTCATTTTTAATTTTAATTTTTAGGTCTTTGATTATTATATCTATATAGAATTAATTATATAATTATATACAAACATAGTTCATTCGCCAGAAAAATTGAATTAACTGTAAGAAGAAGGAGATCAATTAATAAAGTTGTTATCGGGAATAAACATTTTTTTCTTATTCTTTTACATTAAACTTTTAAATTTATTTAAAATAATAGTTTAGTTAAGATTTTCTTGCTCATTTTACTATTAACCCCTTAACCCGTTTGCCCGTACGCCGTACGGGCATCGTTTTATCGAATTCTGATAGTTGTAAACAAAAAAAATAAAACATTCATAGCAATTATAATTCAATAGTAAAAGGACTTCGAATACGGAGATAAACCAAGTATTCATGGTTTTCCATTAGAATCAAAATAAGAAAATATTCCCAAAATAGAAGGTCTCATCTTATTAGATAGTAAGGAAAATAAACAGGTCAAGATGTTAACAATGATTGTTTAAATGATAAAAATTGTTTTGCACACGTGATGCTATTAAATTGCAAACTGCCTTTAAAACTTTTTATTCCATAATAATAAAAAGTATATATTGTCACTTGGGTTTGCATCCTGATTTCCAATTATCATAAAGTTTCAAATCAATGTTGTGATAATCCTTATATTTTGTTATAATTCTATCTGTAACTGCATCTGGATTAATTAACTCTGATAACATACAGAATAACAAACCATTATTTATTCAGTCAGAGAATGTTTTACATTTAATTATCTTACCTAACTTCTACGATAAAATTAATATTTTTTATAATCTTATTAGAAGTTGTCATAAGTAGAAGGACATTAATTCCATTTATGATTCGTGATTTGATAAAAAGAATCATTTGAGCGTGTATATCCAATTAAGCTTCTTGTGCAGTGAAACATTATTAATTCGAGAATTTAAATTTAGAATCATATTCGAGAATTCAATTTCAATTTAACTGAAATATCTCGCATTAATCGTGATTAAAATTCTTTCGTTTATAATATTTTTAATGTAAATACTGATATTGTATAAAATATTTTAATGTACAAATTCCTTTTATCAACTGAATTTTTTTAAAATTCAAATGAAAATATCAATTCAACCAGAAAATTTTTCGAAAACCACAGATTGCTAATTTTCTTAGTTGATGGTAATGCTACGAATTCGAAATTTTGCTTTCCGGCAATTAACATATATTTGGAATGGCTGCTGACTGGATTATAGATCAATGATTTCAGACCTTGGCAACAAGATAACAAATCTGCGATCTGAATGAAAAAAAAATGGAGTATCAGGAAAACACAAGAAAATGGAGATGCATCTATTGTGTCTTGGATTCTTCCAGAATATTTCATGCTTTTTTGTGAAATTATGTGGAAATTGACTGTTTGGAGTGGTGACCACACAACAAGCCTTTAAGTTATAAACTTGCATTGATCTGTTAAAGAAATATTAATTTTTTTAATTTAATTTTCACTTGTTAAATGTTTACAGTGATAAGATTTTGGGCTTCACTTTTTGTTTTTTCTCATTTCTTGGTGGACTTGAAACATATAAACCCAAGTGTTTTCAATGAAAATATACTCTGTTTTAACTTTTTTAGAATGTTAGTAACAGTAAATCCTTTAAAACAATTACGTTTTGATACGTGACGCGTACCTATATGTGAATTTTAGAGATAACTAAGTTAAAAACTCTTTAATATTTACATTTAGTCTCCTTTGATGAGCTGCTAGTTGGTTGGGAATACTAGTTGAGATAAATATTAATTAAATCTGTTGTTATTTCTCATTATTCTTTTAATGAAATAATATCAGGCATTCAGCTAAGAAAAACGTTGTTATGTTTTGGTTAGTGTTACATATGTTCCATTTCTTGAATAATAAACAATGCAAAGGAAGTTCAAAGTTTTAAAAAACAAAAGTTTTCAGATAATCTGTCTTCTAACTCCCCTTTTATACACATAAACTGACTGAATAATGAATTGAATTTTTAAAAATTTATTATTAATTGAAGGAAATGAATTAAATGACAATTTCAACACTTTAAAGGTCAATTTTTTCGAGTTATATTATATTACAATATTTTTAGAATTACGAGGGACTTAAAAAAAGCGATTCATTTAAATTATTAGGTAAATTCAATTTGGTTAACTAATAGTAAGCAAAAAATTAAGACACATCAAAAAAGAAAAGGAAGCATATAAGTTCTGTCTTACTAAAAAAAATTCTGAATTTATGCTAACCTACATAACTTTATTCAAAAATTGACAAGATTGATGACAAGTATATATTCCATTGCCATAAAAATGGTTAAAACTGCGTTTTTGACTATTTATAGAGCAATTATCACTATAATAGAAATATTCTTAAAAAACAGTTTTTACCAAAAAAGTTATTCTTTTAATACGTATTTATCACTTCTTCTCTACCATACTTCCTCAGTAAAAAAAATCTGGTTCTTGTATTCAAAATACCAAAATCAATAAATTCCTAGAAATGTATAAAAAATGTGTATGTATGTTATTAAAATAGACGCAAATAATTTGTATTGAAAAGTTTAAAGAGCCGCTGTTTTATCGCAAGCATTTGTGGTTTTGGGGGTTTACGCAACTTTCAGAGCAGGTGAGGACATACGTGTGGTCTAAATGGGGGAATGTTAGTCTATTGACATTGATGGATTTGCGGTTTGGTGGAGACTTGTTGTGAAAGTCAAAGAACACAGAATTAAGGAGAATGAGGCGTGCTCGCGTTCACGCTTCAGAAAAGCAACTACTTTGAATAATTAAGTGTTAGAAAAAAAGTCCAGGTGTGAATTGAGCATGATTGCTAATGGAGATTGAAAATAATTGCGGATAATATTTCATATTGAAATTTTATATGCTTTTTTATATTCATAAAAAAAACTTGACTGGTATTATTCTTGTAATGATGAAATGATGTGAACGCTTTGTCTGTCTAGTATTACAATTTTTTCAACGTTTAGTTTTTAGTTAATGAATTAATTTGATTTAATTTTGAATTTAATTATCTGTTTTCTGGGAACGCCAATTTGATTAAATAATTAATGTTTCATAATAATGATAAATAATATTATAATAACGAATAATGAATAAAATGTTATAAAGCTGACAAATATTAAAATAAAATTAGGTTTTCATTGCACAAAAAATCTTTTTTAGAAAAAAATTATTAACTCATTAACTAGCTGGAACGTAGTAAGCCGTTCCAACTGATCTTCAGAAAACCGGCTGGGATGTAGGCAGTTACTTTACCAAAACTGTTTTAAGTTTTTTTCCAAACCATAAGCAAGTAATCAAGATTATTTAATTTCTGTTTAGGAAATAATAATTTAATATTGATTTTTTTCTATGTTTTAAATGTATGATTTAACACAAATTATGATAAGTTGAACTGGATATAGTATCAGCCTTTCCCTACTTTAAACGTTTGCTGTTGACTTAATGTGGTTACCACCCAATACGTTCAAAAACATATTTAATAGTCTTTATACCTGCCTGTAATTTTTTATATTAGCAAAAAAATTAAAATTAAATATAATTTCTAGCCTTATGAAAAATAAATACAAGGAACCAGAGAGAAAAATTTATCACTATCAACAACTTTGAGCTAAAAATGTTTAAATCAGCCAAATTTCCCTTTGTTTTTCTTGATTCATCTGATGAGAGTTTTAAATCAAACCTCCAGTAACCAAACCCCATTTAATAACTTTGTTCGTGTACAATAAATTCTATACTAAAATGTTTTATTGTATGCTAGTAGTACCCACACGGCGGTACCTATGACATAGAATATATAATCAAGAATATCTACAAAACAATTTTTTTATAACACACATTCAGAAATATTTACATTTTTAAACGGTAAAAGTATATGTCCATAATACAAAATACAGGCGATCATTTTGCTCCTCAGGAGATTCATTCTGTCTCCGCAATTCAGTTGCAATGCGATTTAAAGAAAGATGGTTATTTTGCTCATCAAAAGACTCTACTTTCATAAGTAGGGACATTATTTCTCTGATATTCGCTAACCGAGCATTTCTTTCATCTTCTGGTCAAGGTTGAATTTCATTTTAAGGAAGGGGGCATAATGTTTTATGAATCGCTGTTTAAAATTAGACTTCAGCAAAAATGTTTCACATATGTATACAGCAGCTCTTGCTTTTTGCACTTGTTCAGTTTGAGGTTTTCGTGCATGCGGGGACAAGTGCAAAGTTAAAATCGCAATTATAAAACTCTTTTATTTTGATATGATTTTAATGAATAAAATCTTTACCAATAAGTGCTATATAAAATGGTATAAATATCTCGTTCAATAATTCTCGAATATCTGGGGTTCAAACATACAGACGCTTTCAGGAGACTTCATTTTATACTGTGTAGAGAAGAAGTGCGAAGAACAATTTAGTCCTTGTTCAAAAAAATTGACCTAGAGAGTTTTATGAATCAGCAAATTATAAACATCCTTGTAACCGTAAACCCATTTTTGGAATTATATTTGCCTACGAGAAAGATAGAAATATAAAGAAAAAAGAGAAATCTAGTCGGTCAAAATTTAGTAAGAGATCTTTTTCAATAAAAAAAAAGGTACATTTCTATCCTAAAAAGGAAGAAATCCATCTACCTACCTACCTGTCTGCGTAAGGGGGAAGACAAACACTGAAAAAAAAACTAAAAGCTTATGTATGAAATATTTATATAGTATTTTCATGTCAAACTTAACAGACCAGTGCTTGATTTTAGCTTATATTTGTCAATATTTTGACTGACTCTTTATTCGTTCACATGTCAACACAACAGCAAGGGTTAAAGCATAAGTTTTCGAGAAAATAAAGGGGTGACGCTCCTGCTTTGATATATATGTTTTTGATTTCTGCAATTGTGTTTCAAATCGCACTATAAATCAGTGTTGAATAAATTTATATAAAGTGATAAGGTGGTTTATTTTATGCCAGATAACAGAATTACAAAGCTTCTAAAAATAATAATAATGAATGAAAAACGTCTTTACAAAAATTGAGTTAATTTTTTCCCAACATTTTAGTTTATTAGAAGATTAAAAATTACTTTTTTGAGAAAGTAAATCAATATTAAAACTTAACAGACCAGTACTTTTATTCCATCACATGTATAAACACGACAACTTAAAAAAAAACTAGATTTATAAAGGTACTTAGATAAACAGTTTTGATACCAAATGAATAAATGCTGGTCAAATTTTGAATACAATCAGCCATTAGGAAAAAATACGAAATTCATACGCAGTTTCATTAAATATATTAAAAATCAAAATACAAAGCGTGGGTTAAATCATAAGGTTTCGAAAAAGTAAAGGGGTGACTCTCCTGCTTTGATATATATGTGTTTGATTTCTGGAATTGTGTTTCAAACCGCATTATAAATAAGTGTGGGATAAATTTATATAAAATAGTTTATTTATGCCTGATACCAATTACAAATAACATAAATTTGAATGGAAAAAGTAGCAGTAATATATAAAATTTGAAAGAAAAATTTAAAAAAAAACACCTTGAAATCTGTGCATCTATACAAAATTGTAATGTATAATTGTTATTTCCTAGAATAATATATAGACAAATGATGTCTATATTTCCCTTAATTTAGAAAAAAATTAAAATTTAATTAAAATATTATTTTGTTTACAAAATATCTTTTTATACACCAGAATGTAGTTTTATGAGAATGCATTTACTTTGAAACAACATAATTTAATATTTATTGAATTATAGAATAAATATATGAAATAAAATGATAAGTAAATACAGAATAAAACAATATGAATTCTTAATTTTCGTATTTCAACAAATATTAGAAAATAATTAATGTCATTATATACTCTACATTTAAATAACATTGTATTAATATAAATTAATATAAATATCGGATTATTAATATAAATATAGGAAAAAAACAGAAATTCATTAAATTCATGACAATGATAATATTGTTATCTCTAACGGAAAATATGCTAAACTATATAAATTTCTGAAAAAGTTTTAAAATTTTTTGATTAAACTATAGCAAATGAATCGAAAATGCTTTGAGTTGTTTCAAGCACTTCAAAGTTGAAATGAGTAATTAATTTTATTTAAATTATATTGATATCGAAATTCCGACACAGCAGAAGGGTTATTGGGGAGCGATTCTTCTTATTTTAAATCTTTATTAGGAGAGAAGGAAATATGAGTCAGTTAATACCATACCAATAGCTTTGAATTCATTTTTTTAGTTTTCTTGATTTTTTATTTGTTAAAACATATAACAATTAAGGAAACTAAGAAAGAAAACGCCTTTTTGCTTTGATTTTAGTAGAGTTTTTTTTTAACAATTTTTATATCGTTGTTTAGATGCATAATTGCATCGAAATAGATGCATCGTTGTTTAGAGGAAATAAAATGCTACAACAGACTTCAAATTCATTTTTTTTCAGTATTTTCTTCAATTTTCTAAAGATATAAATATATAAAAACGAAATTCCCACAATCAACGAGATTATTTATGTGGGAATTACAAAACTTCTAAAAATAATAATCAAAAAATTTAAAAAGTCTTTACAAAAATTGAGTTAATTTTTCTTTCCAATATTTTAGTTCATTAGAAGACCAAAACTTGCTTTTTTTGAGAAAGTGAATCAAATTTCTTTCAATAATCTGTTATATGATCGTACGTTACACCATGCTGATTTTCTATTCTATATATACTACTAGATGATAATATATATAAAAATATTTCATGATTTTTTTGCAAAATACAAACACAAAAATGTAAAATTTAAATTTTATTATTGTGGTTAATTTTAAATACAGAACAATTTGATTTTAACGGCAGAATTATTTTACATATTACTTAATTTCTTCTGAATTTCTAATAAAAAAATTAAAAACAGTTCGAGATAATTAAGATATTTTTCTTTTTAGAATGAAACTATTTCACTCGTATAATACATTAGTCACCTAATTTTTCTTTAATTTTTTGAGTTTACGTTTTCAGGGATGTATATATGCTATCCTGATTTTTTTTAAATCAATCAACAAATGCAAGAAAATAGAAAGTTTTTAATTTAATAATACAGATTAATCTCTAATTATGGTTAAATAAAAAAAGAGCCTGGAGTCAAAATGAATACATTTTTCTGTTTCATTTGTTGTCCAAGTGTGGAAAACTAATTTTTTTCAACATTTTAGTATCGTCTTTTCCTCAAAGGAATAAGTTGAATATGATAAGATTTCGACAATAGGCTTTTATAGTAACAAATGGGTATAAAGGACTAATTTAGAGGTAAAAGAAATAGCGCTTTTTTACAAAAATTTAAATTTAATTAAAAGAAAAAAGTAAAATAAATAAATACTAATATTTAATTCTATGCTGCAGAATATTAATACCATATTTAGGCTTATCACACATTTATTTTGTCAAAAAATAAACTATTAACCCTTTTAGTGCCAGACGATAATATATATGTGCCATCGCTCGTAAAACATGCGAAAAGGGCCAACGATTGTTTATTATTGTACATGTGATGCCAGCTTACATGACAAATGTTGAAAAACAGTTAGTAATCTAGCTGCTCAAGCTCCCAGCAGCTGTCCAATTTACTTTATCCCGATCCTCCCAATTTACTTTATCTTGATAAGAAAAGGATAATCCCATTTTTTCTCATTCATTCATTTATTTTGTCACTGGTTTTTCTTATAAAGTTCAAACAAGTTTTTCTTATAAAAGTAAAAATATGAGAGAATAGTGTGTGTCTGTTGATGTTTCATGGATGAAGATAATATCAAGGCTCAAAAATTCATGCTAGGACTAATTTGTACGAGCTTCAAAGAATTTCGGCTGTTTCTGTTTTTACAAGAACATAAATATTGTACACCATTCAAGTGATATAGGTCCAGAATATTATGAAAAACATTCTGAAAATATCACATTGTTAGAAGATGCAAAAACTTAATTTTGAGTCTTAGTCACCTTTAATAAAAATCACAAAATCTGGACATTTTGTAAAAAACTTTTGTGTATAATGAAGGAAGTTTGAAGATGAAATAGTATGGATAAATTTTTATGAGAGATATAATTGTGTGGAAAATTAATACTTTTTTACTGCTTATTCATTGGGTAATAAATTTAAACTTTAAATTTTATTTGTATTGTTATTTTATCAGAAGATATGTGACAAATTAAATAATTTTTAAATGTTTCAAAATACTCAAACGACGTAATTTTTATTTTTTTAAAAGTTGGGGCATGTCCCATCACGCAGGCTTACACGTACACGCCAATTGAAGCAAGCTTTTTTGGGTTAAGAAATCATGATTTACAATGGTTTGGTACATGTTATCCTCGATAATAAATCTTAGGCTCTCTTTTTGATATGCTGCTGTCATTTCTGTTGAGGAGGATTGAATCAAGTATTTTCTTAATCCTACAAAAGAAGTTTGTTAAAATAGAACCACACCTGATGTCGAAATGTTTATTAGAAAAATCAGCTAAAAAGGGAGGATTTCTATCAAAGATTTCACAATCTTGAAATTATGGAATAAAAGCCATATTGCTCCACTCTAACTTCCGGAAACATATATTATAATAAAAGTAGTATTTCATTATCCAGCTAAGATCAAAGCTAACGTACTATTAAACAGCTTTGTGAATAAAATTTTATTCTTACAAAATTATTGTTTCTCTACATTTTAAAATTATTTGATTAATTATAAGCTATTATTTTGTTATCGTAATGCAGAATTAATTTTAAAAACCCTTTTAGGGAAGCCTAAGGATATACAAAGATTCCATCAATCTGGATCCCTTCGTCCTCAACCAATTCAAGATAAAGATAGATGATGGATTCTGCTATATATTTTTGAGAATAATTCTACATTACGAAATTTTTTATGCTAATGTATTCAAATACAAATACATCAAATATTTTTAAAAACTCTTTTTATAATAAAATGTCTCATTTTTTATAAAAAATAATCATTTCAAAATATTACAGGCGACGTAATTTTATTCTGATAATATTTACTTATACTCATATAAAAATTTTTCTCGTACAAAACTTGTTTATTTTACGTTTAGAAATGCCCGTGTATCACTAAGTATCACTTACAGAAGTAGAAAACACATTACATAAACACATCACATACAAAAAGAAAAATACAAAATGCAGACAAATACGGACTGAGAAATACAACACATTACATAAAGATATGATTCACACCTCACATTTACTTTCACGGCCCCTTTTTACAAGGGGGCACATTCACTCATATCACTGATAGAGTAGATAAAGAACAGCCATGCCAGAACCAGGACTCCAACATCGGCACAAAAATTGGTTGATTTAACAAGTTCAAATTACTATAATAATTATATTTTAATATCTTGATATATTCACATAGTATATTTTTATATGAATTTCATAAGAATTTTGTAATTTTTCTGATTTAAAATTATGTTTTTACATATCGAAAGAATCTAAACTCAAGATAAATTTTCGGTTTTCTCTTATGTTCTTCATTATTGATTTCTTTAATCGAAAACTTCATTTTCGAATTTATGTAATTTCTTCAAAATCGGAAACACTTGGAATATTTCTAAGATATTTCCATAAAAATTAGAAAATAGTTTTCAGAAAAAATAATTAAAACATTTATTCCTCTAAACCTTTCGAACATTAAGTTGAATAAATAATTCATTTTAGAATGCATTTTATTTGAATATAAGCAATTGATAAATTTTGATGGTGTGATTATAAAAAAATAGCTAATATTTTATTCATTTTTGGTAATTTCAAAATTTATTGTTCCTTTAATTTCATTGCACTCAAAACTATGTGAATGAAAGAGAACAGAACTCATGAAAGCTCTCATAAACATCACAAGTTCATGTTAGAAAATTGTCACATCGGGGAATCGATTGAAAATCAATTTTTAGACAAGATTTAATGCTATTTCAGCTATAGAAAAACTTCCAAGGCAAAAATTGTTTATTGGGATAAGACAATAATACACTTAATTTTAATTATCTTTTTTATCTTCAATAGTAAGACAAGTTTGGGGGAAAGAAAATCTTCTTTTCATAGCTCCGTATGATTTGTATAACTAACGAAGGGATTCATCGAAGATTTTCATCCGCTTAAAGATATATTTCTTGTCCGTTTCATTATGTTTGGATACCATTTTAGATATCCAAACATAATGAAGTTAAAATGTTGTACGCGTGCAGGACAAATGCTTTTTATGTGCTAGACTAGGTTTCAAACATTTATAATATGTTCAGTTTTGAAAGGAATATCCAATCAATATCATATGTTAATGTATTTAACAGTCATTAAACTGAATTATATAGCAATTAATGTGTTACATATCATTATAGAAAATTCTCCCCAAGAAATAATGTAAACCTCTCAAGTTCTCTATGCTTATATCGTGACATAACCAACAGGCTTCCAATAGCAAATAAGGACATTAAGGACAAATAAGGACGCACTCAAGTAATAAACAGTAACATTTCCATCTAATATTAGAAATCAAACAGCGCAACAGGGATAAGCAGCTTGAAAAGCTCAGAGAGACAGAGTATTTACTAAAATAATAAATTGATCTGAATTCAAATGACTAACTCTACAGTCTTTTATAATTCTGAAGAGAGTTTATGAGGTTCCCGAAAGTTCAACTTAAATTGTGTCCTAATAGACATGTCGCCAAAATTCCTGAGGACTGTAAAACCTTCCACTTTGTCATCAAAGTAATCAAATTCCTAAAAACTATAAAATTTTTCGCTTTGTTTAAAAAGTCCCCAATATTTTAGAAGGTTGTAAAATCTTACGCTTTGTCGCAAAAACTTCCAAATTCGTCTCAAGTCGCCAAGTTTGTTGCCAAGGGCGATCGTCAATGATCCGGCATTCGTACAGGAATCAACTGCACTATCATTCAAATTGGTTTCCTTGCGATGGAACTATTGTTATATATTCTTTTTAAACGTTTTAATTCCATCTATTATAATTTTTTTTGAACTGTTGAAAATGAAAGACAAAAAAATGTAATTGAAGCAAGACGTGCATACAATTTTAATGACTAATTAGATGTAATTATTTAACTGACATAAATTCTGAAATTTAATTAGTGTAAAGTTAAAAGTCCAAGCAAGATTTTACAACTCATTAGTCATTCTTTAAAACTTACGTTCCATGCAAAAGTTTAAATTAACATCCTCACAGACTATTAACTGCTCAAAGAATATTTTGACACCGTTATTCTTGAAAGTAGAAAAGATTAGTTAATTCCCAGAGCTTCCTAGTTAAACAAATAGGAAGGTTAATTAAGCTAAATCAAACTGTTGAGATTCAGAACGAGAGTAAAGAGTTTCTAAAACTGTTTTGCAGGTGATGACAAAATTCTGTCAAAGATTATTAGAAATATATCCGAAGTGAAAACAATTACTGAACTTGATGAAAATTACTTCTTTCTTTCAACTATACACTTAATCTATTTTCGAAGAGAAAATCTAATTAGTTAGTTCAATTCAGAGAACACGATTCTTATCATTACTAATAATAAAGGAGAATGTGTATATGTATTGGCTCTATGGGACAAACTGTTTGACCTAGAGCTACCAAACTTTGTACAAATATAATATCGTAAGTGGGAATGTGCACTTTTGAGTAACTTTTGAAATTTAAATTAACTAACAATTAAGAGAAAAGTTGAAATTTTTCCGTGATAGTCCCGAAAAAATTGCAAAAAACTGACTTTCCCCATTTTAACATTAAAAATATGATCTTGAACCTTTTCAGCCTTAAAAGACGTATCTGTCCCGAAAGTCATATTTCTCTCTTGTGCATTTAGATCATACTTTTATAATGGACTATCACAGAAATGGCCATTTTTATATGGTATTTAAAAATTTTAATCATTTAGAATTCAATAAAGGAAGGTTTAAAACGAAACCAAATTCCAAATTTATTGAATTTTGGGAATTATTTTAAAAACTCTTCTGCATAATTTTTATTAGTTTAATGAAATTCAAACCATTATCAATATTTAATAAAATATTTATTCGAGATATTCCTTCCAACGCTGAAATTTAAGTCAGGAATATTCTCTATATAATAATTACAGTTTACATGAAGAATTAAAAAATAAAATTATATTAATGGAAATGGTCAAAAAATTAGAACTAAATGGATAGTGTACTTAAGTTTTTAAAGGCAATATAATGGACTTTAACGTATAAAAAAGATCAATGTTCATATTAATCAGAAGAAGTAAAATAAAAATATTACGGTTATAATGTCTGTAACAAATTAATGCTGAGAATATAGTACTTTCTTGAGAAAATTATGAGCATCAAGTTATGTAAAAGTGATTTGAATAATATTAAATACAAGCAATATTCTTAGTGAATCAGCTAGTTGCCAAAGACGCCGAGTCATAAAAATAGCTGTTTGTTGATCTCGTTTTCCACTTTACAACGTAAGTAAGGGTGCAGTAGCTTCTGGGGGTATGTACCCCTAGCACACGAGAGCAGTAGCCTGTCTTATAGCTCTCGCACGTCATAAACCTTTCTTACTGGGCGGACTTCACTCATGCATTTTGCTCATTCATAATTTAGATCTGAGACAGATAAATATCACCTCTTAACCAGTTATCTTAGTGGTATTACTCTCGACATGGAGGACTTTGTCACCACGACCGAATTAACATTCGCCACTCACCACACGGTGAGTCTTTGGTCTACGGGTCTGAACTCGAAGCCCAAGGAATGTGAATCCAATGCCCTAATAACCAGGCTATCGTGTAATGTAATAATAGTTAGCTGCATGAAACTCATTGTTTATAGCCATTATCAAAGAGGCTCTTTGTAGAATTAATATAGGTTTTAAAGGAAAGTTAAAACACATTTATGATATGAGGAATTGTGATTTTTAAGGTAACTATTTGCTCAGAGTACACATAATTACCTGATAATGATTTTTTCAACTACAAAATGATTAGTCTAAGCTAATGAAGAACAGAAGTTTTTCTACTTATTCAAAAATATTAGTATCAGCAAATTTAAAGACAAAATAGTTTTCCATTTTAATAATTAAAGAAAAATACGTAAATAAACTAAGTCTTTAGAGAAAAAAAATCAATTTCGTATGAATATTGCAATCAAATTTCTGATAATATTACCAAGATAAAGTAATTACTTGCACAAAAAGCCCAATAAGGTGTAATTTATTGCATCGTAGTCCTGTGATAAAAAACTTGTTTTTTACTTATTTGAAAAATTCTTTTGTCTTTATTACTTTTTCACTTTTCGATAATTTATATTTGCCGTTATTTATTGTTTTGAGTGTTAGAGAATCTTAATACTAACACTTTTTACAGATGGCTATATGGCGTCAAATACATAAAATCCAAATTTAATTAAAATTATCTGGTAAATACAAAAAGAAAATTAGAAATTATGGTCTTGTTGTTCGCAAAATAGCTGTGGAAATTCACAGTTTTCATATGCATTAAGGAAAATTTGAAAGCGTTTCACAAAATTCCATTTTGGAGACATAAATCATGTCAAAAATTAAAGCACATAAAAATTGCCGTATGATTTTTTGCTACATACTATAGAATGTTCATACAAGATATAACCAAATTGTAACCTGCCATATATAACAATAATGCTCATACATTTTTTTAAACATCAAACTCAAGTTCTTCAATATATTCCTTAGATATAAACTTCGAACACTTTAAAACTCAGTCACTGTCAACAACATTTTCTCAATTTATTCGGGAGAAAATATGAAAATACTGCAAATTGTCCTTCTTATCTTATCTAAGACCGTCGAAACGCACATTCAGCTAGTCTTATCTCTGAAAAATAATTCCTTTGGCCATCCGACCAAGCAACGTAATAAGTCTTCGAGATCCTTTTCCTCCAAAAAATTTATGCCTCTCTTTTTTTTCTTCATTGCAAAGTCAACAAAAAAATACCATCCCGTATAATAATACATTAAAGGACACTGTAACAAGTTCCCAATAGGAAATCTTATGACCAATCGCATCAAAATCAAAAACTAAGTGGATTAGAAACTTTCCTCAGTTAAGTGAAATGTACGAGGGACATCGGTGGCCGATCGAATCCCCTTTCAATAACGAGGTGGTTCTGCCGTATATATGACCTTTTATCTTTATGAAGAAGATTCGTTAATGAACCAAGATCCTTTGAAGTTCCACGAGTATAAAAGATCTTACCCAATCGTTCTTTATGGATTCATTTTACGAACTTTTTCTCGGGAATGTTTTTAATGTCCTTTTGGGAATTTCGAACCGATATCTTTTTTCTCTGTCTGCAGATAGAAAGAAAATGTTTCACTCGATCGCATCAAATTTTTAAATCTTTTTTTTCTCTGAAGTCCGCGTAATGCATAGATGGAACTACAGATACAAAAAAAATTAAAGGGACGTAAAGAATATCTAGATATACACATACATGGTATTATTATCCAATACTGGGAAGAAGAGTTTTGTGAATGAAGAGATGGAAAAAAGGGGATTAAAGATAATAAGGATTTTGGTGATAAAATGTTCCTCTCTTTTATTCTTTTTTTTTCATTTTCCTTCAGGATGAATGAGTCTTTCTCAGCACATTCTCACTTTTTATCATATATTTGTTATGAAAGATTTAATCAAAACAGAAGCTAATTATGTCTAGAATACTTTGAAACTTGCATTAGCAAGAACTTGGTAAGTATGAACTTTATCAATGTATCATTAAAACCCAAAAAATTAGCATTTTTCCTGCTTTATTATGGTTAAAGAACTCTAGAAGAAAGAGTATTTTTAATTTGTATTATTTTTTTATTTCATCTGAATAGTGTTTGATAGAATATTTTGAAAATACACTTCATGCTGGGATTTTTTTGAGGGAGAGTATCTCTTTTCGTTTTTTATGTTTTCCCTTCCATTTGAAAGTATATATAAACAAATAGGCAAAATGATATCATTATTTTTTAAAATATTTTTTAATGTTTTGGTTGAACTTGGTATTATTCCTATCAATACTGAAAGGCCCTAAATGCATTTTCAACGTAATTAAGGCGGATGTAAAAGATGCCTGGCTATCATTACGAAATTTCCTTCTATTTCCTTTAAGTGGGGTGGATTGAATACTCAGGGACCGTGCTTTGTTCATTAGAGACGCTCGTTTCGACTGATTTCGGGGACCATAATATTTTCGGAGAACTCTCAAAGAATATCCGATCATTTATTTGCTTAATATACATCAACTACGCCGATTCTATTTTGAATTTTAACTCTTTGAGAACACGATGTGTTATTCTCGATTTTTAGAAGGGTATAAAAATTTTCTTGCCTTTGAAAGAGAAATAAGGTGTTTCAGTATTTTGATGTAGGCAACTTAAATTATCTTAAGAATGAGTGGGAAAAGGTCTTCTTTTATGGGATAATCTGCAATTAGCACTCGATTGTCAGATATTTTAAAATCGCTATTTAATAGCAACATGTGGAGATATAGGTAATTACTAGTAAAAAAAAGGTTTACCTTTGCCTTTTCTACATTGTGAAATGTTGTTGAAGCAACAAAGATTGGCAATCAAAAATACATACAGGGTTATCAAGAAATAAAGTTATCCACTTCAAAGGGCTCTAAAATGCATTCTATTGAACCAAATGAATTACAATTTGAACTGCAGATTATAGAGATGATGCGCTTTACATTTATCAAATAAAAAAGTACTACAAAATTTCTCCGTTAGATGGTATTGCAATACACATGAAACCTTTTAATATGGCTACTAATCGTTACATAAACTAAAATTAAAATTTCTCATTATGCCTTTCCTTTTAAGCACTATACTCTAATCGGCGAACAATATTTTCTGTAGATGACCGATAAGAGCCTGCTGGAATATTAAGAATGTGGCGTCGAATGCTGTTCTTCATATTTGGTAGATATGATCGCCTTTGACGGTGGATATTGCCCTTCAAATAACCCCACAATCTAAAGTTGTATAGGGTGACGTCTTGTGAGAGAGGAGGTCATGTTATTGGGAAAAGACGGTTCATTACTCGTACTTTCGTGAAATGCCGTATTAACAATCATTGTACGCGACGATCAATACGAGATGGTACCCCATCCTGTATGAAAATGATGTCTTGAAGGCACACACGCTGTAGAAGAGTTGGGATTACAAAATCCCTCAGTATACCATGATACGGTTTTCCTGTGACAAAACAGGTTTGGAATACATTTGAAATAATATCTTTCAAGAAATACGGTTTATGATAAATGCAGATCTAAAAAACCCCATGTTGTCACTTTTTGAGGCTGCAATGGTTGTTCTTGGATGACGTGAGGGTTTCCCTCTGTTCAAATTCAACAGATGCGGGTGTTAACTTACGTATTGAGGCAAAAATGGGATTCATCACTCCACAGAACGTGAACGTTGTGTGTTTTGGAGGATTTGTAGCATATTAAATGAAACTAGTATTGGTATATTATGACAAAGGTGAAAAGTAGTTACAAAGCATCGATATTTGGCGATTAATCACTGGTATGTGAATATACAAAACCTAAGAAAATGAAGGAATTTTCGACATATTTATTTCGATGGATTAAATTAAAAACTGGACATATAACTAAAACTGCATACACTGTAAAGATTTTTAGTTTTTTCCTGAAAAATACGTTATCTCTCTTTAAAAAATATGAATTATGACCAAGGAAAATATTTTGCAGATTATGTAAACACCTATAACTATTCTGAGTAACTAAAATTTAAAGTTAACTTTATATATATATATATATATATATATATATATATATATATATATATATGCAGAGGATATATACATAAGATGTTTATATAATATATTAGTTGCCTAGAAATTTTATATAAAATATTTATCCGGCTTACGGCAGAAGATTTGAACTTTCAAATGATAACAAACTGGAATCTGACGGTTCATTTTTATGCTTACTTTGTGTCTTCTTTCAAAATCTTCTCGGACGGAGCAATAATGAAACAAAAATTGCTTTTTGCTTTTTGTTAGAATTTCTGTTCACCAGGACAAGCAGAGAAGAGATGATTTAGTTGCGATTCTGCTGCATTATTGTCAAAAATGTAACTAAGTTATTGAGAATTTTTGAGTATACAGAGAAGTTTATCTTCATAGTATACATTCTTTGTGCAAGGAATTAAGTTTAATTCTAGCTTAGTGAGAATTGATAAGATATCTTAGAAGTAAATTGATGTGCTATTTTCAAAATGCATTCAAGTAGCAGCTGCAGTAAATTATCAAATCTGATCTCTGATTTCTTGTGATTTAAAAAAACTAAATAAATTTTACATTGATATAAAACTATGCTTAAAATAAAATGCAAGATATTTGAGAAGTTTGGGACACATTTCATTTCAAAATTACATGAAGCAAACAGTAGAAGTTATGGAGAAAAATATGCTTAATAGCTTACAAAAAACGACTAAAGTTTAAAAAATCTTGACATTAAATGTTTTCAAGCAATATTCATGATACACAAAGTTTGGTAAAGTTATGGATTAAGCAACTATAATACTTTGCTTTAAATCCCGGAAATTAGTACAAGGTATGTTGCAAACAAAAAATTTCCAAAACCCAACAAGAAAAAATCCAAGGGATTCAAATATGGAGATCGCGTGACATGGCTAATGATTAAAATTTTCCCATTCACTACTCCGAAATTCAGACATAACGCCATCTATGATCTTTGAAAATAAGACTATTTTGAAACAAAATTTCCCAATTTTTGTTAGAATTGCGTGACACCAAAAAAACGCTGTTTTTCTTAATAGACTTTTGGTTCGTAATTCTGTAATATGGCCAAGATTTCTTGAACTCCGTGAGTAATTTTCAGGTATTTCAAAGTATTTAATATGTTTCGTTTCAGTCAGTCAAATGCATATTATGTTTATATTTCCCATTTTCATTGTAAACCTTGCGTGCATTTTTCATTACTTGTCTAAAATATATTTGAAAATAACTAGCGAAGGAATGAATTGGACAAGTGGGAAAATAGCTGATTCTAGGTAGATACCATTACAAGGGCGATTTGCCATATATACGGTCCTGGTACATGTTGTTGTGTGTGGTGTCAAATGGCACTTGTCATGGACAAGCCCGCTGCTGAACCCAGCAGCAGTTTAAGCCGAATGAAGCGTCTCTTGTATTTGAGTAGCGCCAACTAGGGCCAAGAGTACGACTTTGCTACCCACTCACCACATTCGCTTGCACAACCCCTTTTTACAGGGAGGGGGCACATTCACACATCTCACAGATAGCACACAGAAGAACAACCATGCCCGAACCGGGACTCGAACCCGGGACCTCCAGAACACGAGGCAGACTCTCTACCTCTGTGCCAGCAAGCCGGCCCTGGTACATGCTAAACCCCTTAGTGGTCGTATCTTCTATTGGTTTTGTGACTAAACAGTTAGTACAGAAAGCTATCTGTTCAAATGCTCTTGTCTTCATACCATTCCCCAAAATGATGATAGTGCTCTCAAGTTAGACTTCAAGTAACTTCAGAAAGTAGATTGTTAATCTAACTAAGCAAAAGCAAACTATTCAAAAAAAAATTCCGATTCAATATTACATTACTTTAAATCGTTGCAGTACATTTATATTTTATATTTTGAAAATTAATACATTATTACTGAATAAATTAATATAAAATATGATGCTGATTTGAAAGTTTTATTTATTTAAAAGTTCAAGACACTGATTGCCTCATTCATTTATAAAATAATTATATACATAATATTTTTTAATAGCACTGTTTTACTTTTTATTATTTTCATAGTCCATTCAATTGGCATTGAGAAGTAGAAATTGAATAATTCAGAAATTAAAATTAAGAAACAAAAATACATTTAATTTTTATTATTATTTTGAGAATAAATTTTTGTATTTTAGACGTATTTCATTTACGTTCATGGGAAAGAATGACAGTTATTCAAACAAATTTTACGAATTTGTTTCATTATTTCTACAAGTTTATTTTAGTTCCTATAATGGCATATTAAATTTTATAACTCCAGTGCAATATATTTCGTAGTTATCGTGATCACTTACATTCGTATGGAGAGACAGACAAACTTCCTCAGAATAGATTTTGTTCAAATTATGTCGAAATCTAAAATTTTAGTGTTAAAACCATATACTAAATTTCATAAGTCTAGCTAAAAATGTTTTCAGCTGCCTTTTTCATAAACAACACATAATTGAAATTCTTTTTGGACGCTGAACATTGAGAATATAGATATGAAACATTGAGATGACCAAATTCAAATATTTGGAGATTAGAATACTTCCTATTTATGTACTCACGCACAGGAGAAAGTAACC
This sequence comes from Argiope argentata, assembly GCA_026289955.1. Taxonomy (NCBI): domain Eukaryota; kingdom Metazoa; phylum Arthropoda; class Arachnida; order Araneae; family Araneidae; genus Argiope; species Argiope argentata. The sequence continues at coordinate 3,800,205 of JAOUZG010022948.1, forward strand.
GATAATAAAAATTTTTTTATCTCCCTTTTCTCTTACATTCCTTAATAAATCTTATCCTATTCTTCCGTATAAATTTGGATAAAACAATTTATACCTTGCAACTCATTAACGAACAATAATTATGAAACAAAATTAAACTAAAGTTAAGAAAGATGCCATACTTTTATTAATTAAATTAATACATAATTCACAATCACAATTTATATATATACTGGCTATAATATGCAGAATAATTGATCACATGCGCACGTTTAGGCTTTAATGACAGGGAAAGTTCCTTGCATATATCTTATGTTAACAATCTTAAATATCAAGATTATATTCCTTTACCAATCTTTATGCATCCTAATATGATAGAGAAGTGGTTTGTTCTCATGTTATTAATATAAATTATAAAACTACTCTGCTGTATTAGCACAATATATTTTAAGATATCTATACGATGTTGCTAGATATTCTTATTGGCATACAATATCGTGAAGATATCGAAGCAATATTTTTGAATATTTGGGCTAAGAGGATGAGCAGAAGATGAAGCTTCACAAACAGCAGAGAAAACCACTATTAGTTCAACAAATGAAACTAAAAATAACTGCAGAGTTGAATATATTCAGTGATCAGATAAACAGGAATAGGATATTATAATTATCTTAATGAAGATATTTGGAAATATTGATGAAAATAGCATAATGTTTTATGAATCATTTACAAACTTTGGAATGGTAAATGATATATATATATATATATATATATATATATATATATATATATATATATGATCAGGAAACTGTACTGCTATATTTTATTCTGGTGCAATTTATCTCTGAAAAATCTACTAAAAGGTTTCAGTGATAAAAAAATAATAGAGAGGAGGTTTAATTTGCTCAAAGGAAATAAAATATGAATATAATATAATAAGAATAATTCTAGTAATACTAATAAAGCATGATATTGTAAGCAACATGATATACCATAATTCTTTTTCTTCTTTCTCACGAAATTTTAATAAGAGAAAGACGAGACATGGACAGAGTCTCTATTAGTCAGTCTATATAATCAATTATACACAGCGACCGTATATAATTTTAATAATTTACTAAAATATCATCCAGATGAAGATGGAAACCTGATCTTTTTTTTTCATTTTCCCTGGAATAAACAATCAGCTTATATCCATATTCTTTTTCAAAAGCTTAACATAATTCTCCTCTGCTGAAAGGCCAAAAAGTAATCTATATAAATCATACTTCTCCATATTTTATAGATGCCCGAATTAAATGCTAATGTATACTTCATATGGAGAAAGATGAAAAGTAAAATCTCCCCCCAAAAAGTGAGACAAAGAATGCACCTGGCTTCAAAAGAATTTATTACTCTTTTTGTTCATTATAAGCTAATTAGATCTCTTCACGAAATCTGAGACTGTTTAAGAACACGGAGGGAAAAATAAAAAAAATGTATGTATGCGAACGAATAAATTGACTTCATTATCATGGGAAACTGAGATTTTTTTCACGAGTCTCCATTATGAATTGCGAGTTTGAAGGAAGAGCGCCAGCCCTTCTCTAAACAAATTATGATTGTTGAAAGGAACGATGACGACAGAAGGAATGAACAATCATTAGGAGATCTATTAATGATGTTTTTTTTCTCTCTCTTCTTTCAGTCAATATTTGAGAAAACGGATGCTAGATGTATTTTTTTGTTTGTTTTTTAAGTTTTGAAAAGAATTATTCGGTTCCTTAGAGTATTAATAAATAAGCTCCGTGTTTCTGAAATGATGCTGATATTTGGAAAGCAAATAAAGAAATATTCAATAGAATCGACATATCGGATTCGAATTTCTAAAAATATCAGTAAATATGATCGATCTGATTCATTTTATAAGTTTATAAAATTCTGAAATTGGATTTAATTTTTAACAAATAATTTTTTTATTTGCTTTCCAGATATCAACATCATTTCAGGAACATGGACCTTATATCTTAATGTTTTAAAGAACGGAATAATTATTTTCAAAAGTTAAAAAACGAAACAAAAAAATCTGCCTAACATCTTTTTTTTTTAAATATTGAATAATAGTAGAGCAAAAACTATTAACAGATCTTTTAATGATAGTTCATTCCTTCTGCCGTCATCGTTCCTTACAACAATAATAATTTTTTAGGGATTTAATCCATCATATCAGTTTCTAAAATAGTGAAATCGAACTTTAATGAATAAGTATATTGTTTTTATAATAAAGATTGTAGTACATTTTGCGTGCTTTCTGAAAGAATACCCGTTTTTTAAGCTTCAAAATATAGCTTGCAGAGTATCTTAAACTCTTAAAATAAAAATGATACTACAAGCATTTTTAATTTCATCGCCACTTCTTTTAAATTCCTTTCACTAAAACCGCACATACAAAAATTAATCGAAATACAATTAACAAAATATATTTATAAAAAATCGTTTTCTTTTAATTTTTTATAATGCTTTAATTAAATAAAAATCGTTTATCTATAACTTTTAATCATGTTTTAATTAAAACAAAAATCGATTGCCTATAACTTTTAATCATGTTTTAATTAAAATAAAAATCGTTCGCTTTAACTTTAATAATATAATACTAAAAAATTAAATTTTATGAACATTTAAGAAAAGTTATAGGCAAATAATATCCAAAAGAATCCAATTTTTGATGAACATTTAAGAAAAGCATAAAATAACAGATAAAACAAAAAAACCAAGATAGGATAAATATTACTACTAATTATTTGTTTTTCCAAATGTCCGTTGATAAATTTATATTATGACATTTGCCGAACATACATTATTAGATATATGTTTATATATTTGTATTTATTAATTTAACAATAAAATTAGTTTAGGATAAAGCTACAGTTCTCTACTGGAATCTATATAAAGGCATTTTACCTACGCCTTTTAAAATATTTAGCTTATGTTCATGCAAAGGTGTGAATGGAAAAATAAATGTTGTTTATTTCGAGATTTAGTTCTATTTCGGAACCTACGCAAAGACATTTTAGTCTATGTCTTCCTAAGCATTTAACATATGTTACGCAGTTATATCAATGCAATTGATAACAAAATTGGCTTCAGCGAAGTTGTAGAACAAGTTGCGAATCTAGGGAAACTCATTTTAGTCTCTGCTGATTTAATTTGAATCATAACTGCAGTTCCAACACGTGGAACTTACAATTCATAATAAATCATTAATGATACCAACAGTTTAACCCTTTGTAGTCCGAAAAATAATTAGATGCAAAATTATTCACCTAATACAAAGATTTGTTTATTGCTATGAAAAATAAATATATATAATCCTTTTAAGTCGAATTTCTTCGAAAATTATATCTACATTTCTTAACCATTATGTAGGCGTTTTTAACAATTAAATTTTAAAAATAAATAAATAAAACGCCAAAATGATGCACAGTCTTGAATGACGAGTCAAACTCGACATTGAACCGCAAAGGGTTAAAGGAATATGCGAAGTTTTTAAAAACATCTGTATTTTGGAAAATATAAAAGCATCAGTAATATATGCATAGTTATCTATATAAGTTTTGATATATCTTTCATACTGATTCTTTTAGGTTAATTCAGTAACATTTCAATCAATATGTTAATATTTAAAAATGAGCTTTACAAACTTAATTTTTGATGATGCAATTGGAAAAAGATAATTTACAATACTCTACAAGGAAGAATGTAGGTTTCAATGATCTTCAATTTTACAAAATTCTTATAATGAAATATTAATGAATTCTTACCAACTTGATCCATTTACAACTGATTAAATAAAACATATAATTATGTGTCAAAACATCTCTTATTTTGTTTGAAATTATACATTTGGATATTTATATTATAATTAATTGTCATAATTGCTCTTATTCTGCTTCACTTGTCTACAAAATACATGCTAGCGTCCTGGTAGCGCGTCTTTCCCATGACTGGACGTCTCGGGTTCGAATCCCGGCTAGGACATAGTTTTTCTTCCCCCAGTGCTCTATCTCTAAGCTGTGTAAAAGAGCCCCCGCCCCATAAAAAGGGGTTGTGAAAGCGATTGTGTGAATGCCATCTTCATATGAGCTATATGCATAACAAAAACAAAATAAATATTCTTATTAAATTTAGTTACACTAACATTTCTTTTAAAAACAACAGGATATTCATATTGAAGCTACTCCCATAGTTTTGAAGCCCAGTCAGATGGCAAGGATGACACGTTAGCTGTCAACCTCCTTCATAAAGTTCGTACCACACCAGCAGGTTCGACGTCAAATTTAAGGTGATCGAAATACAAAGGCATGATGGATACGAGTTAATATTAGGTTACTACAAATTTTAACCCTTTGCAGTCTGAAAAATAATTAGATGCAAAATTATTCACTTAATATTTATTTATTTATTTTTATGAAAAATAAATAAATATAATTCTTTAAGTCGAATTTCTTTGAAAAATTAATTTACATCTCTTAACCATATATAGGGGTTTTTAACAATTAAATTTGAAAATAAATAAATAAATAAAACGTCAAAATGATACACAATCCTGAATGCTGAGTAACACTCGATATCGGGCCACAAAGGGTTAATATTCTGGATTAGGGATTTCGAAAGCAGACCAAATACTTCAATTTCAATTTAAAGGAAGCATGCGAAAAGGAAAAAAAAATATTTGGATAACTTAAATTGATTTATGCATATAGATAATATTAAAGCGTTTTAAATGAAGGCTAATAATTCAAAAGGTTCAATTAATATGATGTCTTGTTTGAAGTTCATATAATAGGTTAAAAAATTAACGATAATACGTCTTAAACAAATTTACAAGTAAGAGAAATGAGTTTTAGAGGGTTTTTGACCTTGTCAAAATGAATTCCAAACTTCATTATCCTATTTGCCATTCGTGATCTTTTAGAAGCATTTAAGCAGAATAGGATTTAATAGTTTAAATTAAATAATTATCACATGATTATTAAATCGTTTAAATCGGACAAAGTAGCAATGGCGTCTCAATTATTCCATACATTTTCGCAAGTTACTTTATTACAGACTGATTTAAATGAATTATACAGCCACAACTTTGAATTATATTTAACTACTATAGAGATGAATAATATTTAAATGCTACAGAGTTTAATTATATTTCACAATTATAGAAGCGTATATGAATGGCAATTCACCTCGCTTCAAAATTATTTAAAATATTCATAAGCATTGCATCTGACAAACAATTAAAAGTCACTTAATGTATTTAAGTATATTCATAAACATAATTTCGTCAAAATATGATTTAATTCTGTGCAGAATGAGAGTTAAAAATAGAAATGATGCTCATTAAAATAAATCTTGCTTTATGTTAAATACACGAAACGTTTTTCATAATTTAAACTGTATTTTTTAAAAAAAATATTGAATACAGCTTTAAAAAAAATAAAAATCCATATTATATAATCGAAATCCAGAGTTTACAAAAACTGATTTATAAAAAATAATACTAACCTTTTGTGGTTGGAAAAGTAATTCGATGCCTAATTATTCACCTTATACGTAGACCTGTTTATTATATCAAAAAATAAATACATGCAACTGCTTTAAGTTGAGTTTCCCTGAAAAATAAATCTGCATCATTTTAACATTCTGTAGATGTTTTCAACAATTAAAAATTTAAAAAAGGAGTAAATAAAATGTCAAAAGGATGCACCTTCTTGAATGGTGGCTCAGAGTAGGCATACGACCGCAAAGGGTTAAATAGCTCCTGGTACCTGGCGTGCTGCTGAAGCTAAATAAATAATTTCGGAAATATTGTTTGAAATTTGAAATAGCTGTTTTGTTTAATTAGGAATGATATTTATTTTCTGTTCGATGATAAATACATTCATTAAAATCGATTGATATAAAAATGAGAAGTATCAATTATATTTATTCTACTTTTTTGACTTTATTATTCAAGTGTACTTTAACTCTTTGCGGTCCGATGTCGAATGTGACTCGACGTTCAAGACTGTGCATCATTTTGACGTGTTATTTATTTATTTATTTTTCAAATTTAATTGTTAAAAACGTCTACATAATGATTAAGAGATGTAGATTATTTTTTTAAGAAATTCGAATTAAAAGAATTATATATACTTATTTTTCATATCAATAAACAAATCTTTCTTTTAGGTGAATAATTTGCATCTAATTATTTTTTGGACTACAAAGGGTTAAGGGTAGACAATATTTTGTTTTGTTTGTCTTCAATGAAATCAAATATATTTCTTGGCTGTTCAATACTTGAGTATTCAAAATACAAAAGACCATGTAAAAATAGACGCAATTTCTAAGTTCAAAGCAATAAGTTGGCAAAGTTTTATCGCCTTCGAATGAACACTACGGCAACGTATAAAATACAAATAAGGAAAATATCATTTTTAATATATATATTAGATTATTGTATATCTAATAATCTTAATTATTATAATTATTTGTTTTTTAAACTGCAATTAAATTATATTGGGGCACGGCGATCGGGTGGTAAGGATTATGAGCTGAAGGGTTTCAGGTTTGATGCTCGATTCCACTGAAGAATCGTCTTATAATGGGTGTGTGTTACACGTTAAAGCCATCAAGGCCAAACATATTCCCTTTGGCGTGATGTGGTGTGAAGAAGAGGGTGCCAGCTCAGGTGTTGTCCTCGTCATCTGAGCGAGGTTCAAAATTACGAGTTCCGTCCCAAAATAGCCCTGGTGTCTGTCTGTTTTTTACAATGGGACGTTAATATAGCAAAACTAAACTAAACTCAATTGAATTATTAATTAAAACCATATAGGTAACATATTTTAATACATAATATTTTATCTATGCTATATGTTATAAGTTTTTTATATGCTATATATAATTGACATAAACAATTTGTTGTAAAAAAGATAAAGGTTTTTGTTTATGCTTTCACAGAGAATAAAATTCGCATCAATCGACAAACAAAAATGAGAATAATTTTTGAATAAAGAATTATAGATCACATCAAGAAACGAGGATTTATATTTATTTTTAATTGCTGTAAATATTCATGTTTCAATACTTCACCTCTCCTCAAACTATGCATGAAATTCATTTTTATAAATAATGAATAATGTTAGAAATATGCTTAAAAACCGATCACAAGTTTTAAATCATATGCCAATTCAAGAACAATTTTCCCTTTTCCACATACAAAAATCATTAAAAAGTTATTTTTGTTTGGAATACCATTTTGCTGTTGTCCAACTATGAATTTAATAAAAAAATTTTTTTCTATTTTCATAATAGCAGCTGTGACTAAAGCTTAAAAAAAACAGAAATGAATGTTTTTAAATTCAAAATTTCTTATCAGAAAAGCGGTCGAAATGTTGAACTTACCCCTAGGTACGGAGGTTCAGTGATAGCCGAAAGAAGATTACTTTTCAAAGTTTGCTTTTTCCTTTCTCGCTTGAAACTTCCAGGAAGGAAAGAGTTTCCATGAAGACTTTGGATTTAGTTATAAGTCTCCGAAGCAACCAAATAATGTTACAAGAAGAATTTTTTAACTTTAATCATTTTAATAAAAAAGTTTTTCAATTTTGTTTCAAATAAAAGGGCGATTCTTCTCGGTATCGTGTTCTAGTTTAATGAGATGTTCTGCCAAGTTTATGGTTTAAGAATTATTACAAAAAAAATCTAACAGAATTGGTATGTTTTTATATCATTTTTGAGTTGTGAACAAAGTTTCATTTCTCATAAGGCTCGATCAGAAATAGGAAATATATTTGGACACATTAAAAAAAATTCTACTAAAATTTATGCAGTTATATGTTAATTTTATATGTGTTAGGCGAATGTTTGTATTCCATTATTTTCAAATTCTTAATATAGGCTCACATTTACCCTATATATATATATATATATATATATATATATATATATATCTTGTTCAATTTTCAATCATTAATAAAATGCTTTTTATTCATCCAATCAAGTTCAAGTAAATTTTTTTAGCTTGTAGTCGATGACATTTGATGTTAATACATTTTTTTAAAAATACTAATTCATTAACTTTTTATTAACTAATTAAAAACTAATTTTCCCACCTTTATAGTATGCTTTATAGTAATTATAATTGTAAGGTCGGAATAATCTGCTTGGTAGGGCGTTGGATTTGCATCCCTTGTGCTGAGAGTTGGAACCTGTTTGCAAAGTTCTTTATGTCGAGAGTTATGTCACTGGTGATCGTTATTCGGGTGCTCAGAAATCTATAACGTCAGAAGCTACTGCATCCCTCTTTACGTTGTTTCGTGAACATCAATTGTAATTATTTAATAAAAAGTAACGAAAATAAAATTTTTCCCTAATTTCCAAAGAAGATATTGATTTTTTAAAAAATGTTTTTACATTATTTGTTTTATCCAAGATTTAAATATCTGAATTCTTTTTTTCATGAAATCATAGCCATTAATTTAATGAAATAAAATTATAATTTTATACAATTTTTACATTTTTTTCCCTTGGATTAAATTGCAATAATAATTTTTTTACAAGAATTTCCTTAAGTTTTTCTGTAACAGAATATAGAACATTTATTTATATTTTGATGCTCTAAATTTGATCTAAGATCAAGAAATATATAAACGTTTTACAGATATTGATTCAACGGAAAAGAAAATAGATAAAGTTGTGTAAGAGTAAGTAACTAAAGTAAGCAATTAAATGGAAGATTAAGAGGCTCAATTTTTAAGTAATTATTCGGATGAGCAAGTATCTAAAGTAAATAATTTAATGTATGAGAAGTAATTCTTGGGTAATAAAATAATATGTATTTGTAGCTGTCAAAATAATAAATAGAATAATATACATAATAATATATAGAATAATATATAGAGTTCAAGAGAATTCAACAAAACTTTTACTTCATTTCTTACACTCTATAACATTGCTATTCAACAGCATAAAGAATAGCAGAATTTAGTTTTATTCAATATATATTTGTCTAGAAAAAGACAAGGATTCTAATTTAAAGTAAAGGAATTTTGTGATACCAAAAACCGAAAACAAGCCACTTTAAAACCCTCAAAATAAATAAACCCAACCAAAAGCAGCAATAAGGAAAACCTATCGTCAGAGCAAAACTTGTCTTTGGAAATTCATTCAGAAATTTTCTAAGCGAATGTTTATCTATATTTTAAATATGTAATCGGCTTTGCTTTAAAATCATTTCAATTGCTTCAATGTGCGAAAAAGAAAATATTCAAGAATATTTGATGAGCAATTATGATGTTGCATATTATTGCCTTTTTATTTCTAGAATAATAAAAACTGAAGTAATTTCTCTTTGGAAGCAAAAGGAAATAGATTTTACTACATTTGTAGATTTTTATTACATCCTAATTTTAATTTAATACTAAAGATACCTGCTTTTCCCATTTTTTGTATGTTGGCTAAATTAATTGACCTAATTCATTGCAGTTTTTTTTTGTGCGGACTGATAATCATCAAACAGTAATTTATTAAACTTTTACTGCTCAACGATTTCTATATAATTATATTTTTATAGGTTCACAATTTTTTATAAATACCATTAGGGCATATGAAAAATATTCTTCCATTTCAATATTTACAGCGGAGGCCAATAATAATACCCATCCTCAATTTTGCAATACTGGAAACCTCAGGAGATAGGCACAGTCTCATGAAGAATAGCGAAATAGCAATGATTAAATAAAATTTAGATTAGCATGATTTTGTATTCAGGTGTCCCTATTTAAGTCCAATAACTATTCAATCCTATTAGTCCTAAATCCTAAAACTTATTAGTTCAATCTTAATTTATCACGCCACATTCGAATAAACGAATGCATGAATGGCAATTGAATCTTGTGTGATCAAAATGTGAAAATAAGCATGCATTGCCAATTCATCAATAAACATTTTTATATTAACCCCTTAACCATACTGTCCATATGTATACTTGAATCGATATTTCCCAAAAATTATAATCCAGATTCGATTATTAATACAACCTGATGCAATCATGCTATAAAATGTAGAAAACATTACACTTAATTCACAAAAACCTCAAGTATTCTATTTATTCTAAATTTTATATATAGAACAACGCAATGCCAAAACAGTGTTATTTAATTAGATAATAGATGAAATAAACTATTCAAGAGGTTTAAAAGGAAAGAACGAGAAAAATCGTTTGAACTCCATTTCAATTTGTAGATACAAATAGAATGCCATGTATCTGCCAAGAATGATTGAAATATCTCATTCAATTTATATATTTCAAATAGAGATGTGGCAATTGTTGGTAAAAAAAAGGGGTACACAACAAATCTTTCACTACAATTCCACTGCTTAGATATAAAAGGAATGTTAGCAGATTTCCTTCGGAGAAGTGCGAGATCTTGTGGATAGCATTGCATCGGGCCATTGAAGCGTGTTCGTCGGTCTCTCACGAGATTGAAGAGCAGGATAGTACTCCATCATTGTGTCACACTATTCAGACTCAACTCAGTTGCGTCTTATCATAAATGAGAAGTATTTTTCCACAACCGTGGATACTATTGGAGAGATCCAATTTATTATGGAATGCTATTATCTAAGCTGCCTTGACGCTTTTGTTATGGAGTCTGTACTCCAGCTAATTGAATTTCGAATATATTATACAGCATCGCTGTAATATTGATTTTATTCATTATGGATCATTCCATGATATTAATATATCTGATGATACTGAATTGAAATTTTGTACTTAAAATATTACAGCGTTATTTTCTCGTATAAATTATTTTAGATTAAGATAGGGGGCATTTTAACTTCTTATATAAGAACAAAATTATAGATTATTTTGCCGGCGTCCTGGCTTGGGGGTAGCGCGTCTTCCCCGTGATCTGGACGTCCCGGTTCGGGCATGGATGTTTTTCTGTGTTATATCTGTGAGGTGGGGGCATATTCCCCCTCCCCCTGTAAAAACGGTTTATGCAAGCGAATGTGGCACCTGAGATAGCTAAGTCATTTTCTTGGCACTACTGATGAACAAGAGACGCTCAACCGGCTTAAAATCGCTGACGACCATTAGCGCTCTTGTTCAGGGAAAGTACCATTATTAATAACAACATATTATAATGATAATTATTAAAAATTTAGAAAAATATTTTTTTAAAAATCAAATGGTTTTATGAATTTTCAAGTCTGAGATATGACTAATTCACCCGGCAAGAAAAGAAGCTTTTTTAAAGATTTTTTTTGCCTCCTTTTAAGCAAAATAGACCCAAAACTCAAAGAGCCAGAAGCATGAAATTAGAAATTTATGAAAAAAATTGATAAAATACATCAAATTTTATTTTGTTTTATTTCGTATATATGACAACGCGACAGCTAAAAATTTAAACGAATTAGATAAATGAAATCAGACATATAATTGTCAGTAGAATTACTATTGTGCATCAATTTTGAATGTTATATATCAATAGGTTAATTATCAATGAATATATATATATATATATATATATATATATATATATATATATATATATTCAAGTATGTCTGAACACGATAATTCATAACACATTATATGAAAGATGCACAAATTTCTTATGTTATCTTTACATCAAAACTGATGTTGAAAAGTGAAATTTTGATTCCAGTCAATTAAACGAAAGAGGTAAAAATACATGCTACTAGATTTTTTCCCAATACTAAACACGAAAAGAGTTATATTATTGAAATATATCAGAAAATTAAAAAGAGAACACTTCTCGTTAAAAAAACTATCTTATATGTCGAATTCAAAAAAATTAGGATTTCTTTCTTCCTCAGGGGCTATCAACTTCATGTTGGTAAAGATAAGGATATATATTAGAAGTATAGCAGAAAGTAAAACAGGAAACGCTCCTTCCAGTATGAAGAAAGATTGTCTTGAATTTAAGATTTGCACAGGTTGGTATTAAAAGGTCTCATGTTGTAAGGGATAGAAAGCTAGAATATGGCTTAGTGTGTTTGATGTCCCTGTTCAAAATTGGGGCATTCGTTTGCAACAGTATTTTCACAACTCCAAAAAGGGAAATAAATCCATGGAGTTAAGTAAAGAAATAAATAACCAGGATAAGAATTGAAAATGTATAAAAGATGCAAGTTCTTCACCATAGAGGCATCGTTTTGCTCTTTTGAAATTATCGGCTCTTTGTTTGAAAGGATGGTTACAATGCAGTTTGAATGAGGCGGTGTATGAATAACATTAGGTCTTTTTCTACGATTTCAAATTTTTCACAATTTTTGTTTTGTTTTTTAATTTGTGCTGCTTGATTTTTATATTGAAAACAAATTAAGAAAAGAATGAAATTGAAAATAAATAAGGAAGAAAATATTAGATACACTAAAAATGAAAATTTCAAAATTAGAAAACTATTTATTTGCATTAAAATTGAAGAAAGAGTTTAATATTTACACCAGAAGAATTTTTTGGGGGAACAGGTCTAATGTAAAGCCGAAATATTAAAAAAAAATCAAAAAAAATTTAAGGATTGATATTTTTAAATCTTTTATTACCACGCGATCTGAAAACGTACTATGTTCTTTTCTCAGTTTCGAAAACTCTTTGAAATTTTACGCATGCATCAGGATGCGTTTATTCAGTCAAAAGAAAGGTGAGAGGGGGAGATGTTTACATATTACAATAAGGTGGACGTGAAATATTTGGTGGGTTAGGAGTTTTAAAAAAATGTGGATAACTTGTAACATTATAGAAGAAACTAATTCACAATGAAACAATTTTTATTTACTGCAATAATTATCCTTAATAAATGTTAAATTATGGCGAATAAATAGACGATTTCTGCTTTTAAAATTTAATGTTTTTCAAACAAAATAACCAAAATTATAATTGCTTGTATTTCTTACTGAATTTTTAATAATATTTTGAGATTTACAACCAAAACAAGTAATATGAAAACAAATAATAAATCAATTTCTACTTTCATCAATAAAGAAATATTTTATTTTAGTTAATTTTTATTAAATAAATTTAAGTGACTTCAGCTAACCATATAAACAAGCAATACGCAGTTTTGAGTTAGTTCGTGGAGTTAATACTTTGAAACGATAGGACAATCACAAACACATGGAAATAAACTGGACGAAAAAGTATCTAATGACATGGAAACCAAGGTCAAAGTGGTAAAGAATGCTAGAAATGACTCATCATTCCATGTCTCACCCTTGAGCAAGATAGAATCGCAAAAAGTAGTATTCTCGAAATACTGAAGCGAATAGTAACCTAAATTATTTTGGTAATATAAATTTGAATGGATTATGCTTAGTAAATTTCTTTCAGTTTAAACAGGGTTGGAAGCTTCAAGGATTGGTCGTATGGAAGTCTCAGTCGGAAAATTCTAATTGGCGTACTCTATATGTCAGTTCCTCCATTTTAAGTTATGCCAATATGAAAATAGTTCATTGTCATTGAGGATTGAATTGTGCATAACATATATCGTTTGCAATCACAAATTAAATGAATAATCTGTCTCTAAATCATATTTTAGCAAAAACAAAGCAAAAGAAGTCATTTTAAAATGAGTAAAACAGAACTAATAAACTCACCTTTCTTCTACTTCTAAAAATAGTTCTTTCATTCATCAGATTTATAGGCTTATGAACAATTCATAATGTGGCTGTCTTAAATATCAATAAATGAGCTGTCCTTGATTCGGGACTGAATCCTTCTCCTTTCTTTTCTGACATATCTGCAATTAGACATAAAGTTAAGTAAGTGTTCATGAAAACTCTTTCTTTCCTTTAATGATATTCAACAAATAAAACACATATAAGAAAAGCGTTTATTGGAAGTGAGAAAAAGTCAATGAAGCATTTGAATTTCAGCTCGTTTCACCATGATTTTTGATGAAAATATTAATCACTAGTTCATTTAAAGATTTAGATGATTAGTCACCACATTCACAAAAGACTTCTTAAAAGAAATATTTCGAAATGAACGAATAAAAAAAAGAGAAAAGTATATTAATACGATACTTTTCTAAAAGCTACAAGATATATCTTATACATTCCTAAGTTGAAATTTTAAAGTTTCTGAATAATTTCTTAATTAGTAATGATATTATACAATAAATATCAATGAAATTATCTTTTAAAGAAGCATGTTTTCATTATTATACTTATTCGAGAAGATATTTTTCTAATCAAGTATTTGGTTATCAAAACAGAAATCATAAAAACGTGAAGAGGTATCAGAAACCCTTAAAGTAAATATAATTTATTTACAACCGAAATACAAATCTTATGAAAGTTGAAGAGTGATTTTCTTTCTCATGATAATAGATCCAGTCTAATTTCCTTCTCATATCGTTTTAGTGCTTCATACTTTTCCGATTTCCTTTAACATTAGAATTTTGAGAAATACCTTTCGGCATCTTAGTAAAGTGCATCAAAACATGTTTTGTAATCATTTTATAAAACGTATTGTTTAATACATTTTATGATAATGAAATGATATTTGAAAAACATAAGAATAGTTTTCCAAAATACAGCCATGAAAAATATCTGAATTTTAGTGCTCCAAAACGGAAGTAAAACATTAAAGACAACATTTCATCATCACAAACTCGGAAGAACAAATTAAAAAAAATAATCTAATAAATTTTGAAAACTATCTGATATAAATTTCAAACATGTACTGCAAATGGAAAAAAAAATGTGAAATTAATCGGTAATCGGTAGAAACGAGGTTGCATTTGTTACGAAAGGGGGGTAAACGGGCGGTAATAATTGTAAAGCAAAGGTTTTGTATTTTGTTTTATTGTTGCCAAGCAAAACAATTTGTTTTCGTCAAAAAATATGAAAATATTATCAATAGCAGATAAAATGTTTGTGCGTTTTAATATTTTGAACTCACTCGTTCTGAAAAATTGACAAATATGTAAGTTAATATTATTAAAATGAAATGCAGCATTTTTTAAAAAATATACTACTTAATATCTGTAGTAATAAATCATCAAGCACAATTCCAGTTTTAATGGTTAGAAACGTGGAAGCTTATCTTTCGTTAAAAGATTATAAATGATTGGAATATTTCAAATACAGTCCACTCAAAATCTAAGGATTATTGTTATGCTTGTCCACTCAAGATTTAAATCCACGTCTCTCTTAATTTCCGTGCTATGTCATTAATAAACATGAAAAAGCAGTTTGTGCGCTAACTTTATAAGCCAGATAACATCTATGATATTTTAGTATACTTTTAATATTGTGGTTACGTTACTCGGCTACTGTCTCTACCGTCGAGGGTTCTCCCCGCTACCTTCATCCGTCTCATTGGTGACCTTGAAAACATAACCTTTTGATCTGTCGTTGCACTATCTACCACCATACAAAGCCGTCACTCATTTGACTCAGTAAGCAAACAAAAACGTCACGCACTTCATGCAGCAAACAAAACAAAACCGTCAGACTCACTTGACGCTGCAAGCAAAACAAAGCCCTCAAATTCATTTGAAGTATAAGCGCAATCACACGCTCGCCATAACTTTTGCCACTTTAAAATGGTTCGTCTCCCCACCGACTCACTAGTGGGGAAGTACTGTGGCGCTAGTTTCAAAAACGAGATAACATCTACGAAACTGAAGTATACTTATAGTATTGTGGTTATGTTACACGGCCACTGGCCCTAGCATCTCGGGTTCGTCCAACGACATTCATCCATCATAAGTGTATATTAAGTAAAGGGGTTCTGCACCGAGATTGTTTGCACTATCCTATTTTGGAACTGAAATTGTGTACCAACTCTATAGAATTACATATATGGTACTCAAAAGAGATGAATGTAGCAACATCTATTAACAAGTAATGTATTGCTTATAGTCAAATATGATTTTATCTGTGCTCATTAAATATTCTGGGTGAAATTTTCTATAAAATGATGCTGTATAAGAAAATCAAATTATTATTTTGTATAAAACATCTCTGAATTTTATTCAAACTATCTTTATATCTCTTTCTAACAATCAAGTTAAGAATAAAACTCATAAAAATGCAGCAATTTTATGTATACTTTGATTTGAGATATACTCCTTTGCAATATATTTTTCAATAAACGAGTACTGAACACAATATCTAGCTCTTTAAGAATCATGTTTTGTTTTCCAATAAGCAGCAATGAACTCAATCATAAAGTAAGAAGTACAAAAACCTCTTTTACTGTTGTACATATTTCCTTCATCTTATTAAGAAGCTCAGCCCATCGGTTCTGTTCTTTTTTGAATTCGCAATTTTTTCACTTATTTTTTATCAGACACGTGCTTGTCGTATGCGTGCCTAACGATTCCTGCTCGAAGACATTGAATCGATTCCTTTTTGTGCACAAACTCGTCGACAATTTCATAAAAATTTGCTTCATATCATTGAATAGCCGTAGGAATAGGAATGCTGCCTTATCTATGATGTTCTAACTCATCGATTGGATGGAAAACTGCCGAAAGCATCTTCCAGAAAACGTGATTGGGCTTTCGTCTTGCCACGAAATATTCGATCAAATCGAATATTTAATCCACATCTATACATGAATAAATGATTTCCGACCATCGCTTTTTGGTTACAGCGTCATAAAAATTGACCATTTTCTAGAATTGAAGGAGAAATTTATAATTTTCTGGCCTTTATTTGATTTATATTAAATTCCATTATTTTATGTTATCACTTTTGTAAGTTAAAAATAATCAATAATTTGTTAAAATTCTGTGTTAAAAGACTAACAAGCTTAGTGTATTATAATAAAATAATTTTCTTTGTTTGTCTACGCTGTGATCTTTCATAATGTTTAGAAAGGTTTTGGGTACAAATAATCCTGTCAGGAATTAATGTAAGATTTTTTAAAAATGACTGACAGGTTCTCAGAACTCTAATCTGATTTCATGCATGAGGATAATGTAAACTGAATGCTTCGTCTTTAGGAGAAAAGATATGCTTGTTTTGAAGTAAAAAAAAAATCTTTATTTACGGACAGTTCCATTTAAATTTGAAAATTGATTTTTCTACAAGTAAGTCTCAGCTTGGATTACCTTGAACTTGGTTATGATAGTATGAGGAATAATAGCCAAACCAAATCTTGCTCACTTTCTAACTTTGATCGAAATTCAGAAATAATGGGAATCACAATCTCTAAATAAACGTTGCATAGTGATCGAAATTTGGAAACAAAAGTCATTAAAATATATAAATTGTTAAAATACACTATATAAGTAAAATGAAAAAGTGTCGGTACTTGGTTATTTCCAAATTATTATTTTCAATTAATGTTGAATATTTTTAAAAATCATTTTGAAAACCTTAAAATTGGGGGTAAGATTTTTAGAACCATAATTTTTCTTACAGATATCGACTAAGTATCTATGTATTATCCATTAAAATGCATATACTGATTAGCATCTTAAATGATAAAGAGACAACAATATTTAGGCCGGCTTTCTGGCACAGAGGTAGCGCATCTTCCTCGTGTTCTGGGAATCCCGGTTCGGTCATGGCTGTTCTTCTGTGTGCTATCAGTGAGATGTGTGAATGTGCTCCCCTGTAAAAAGGAGTTGTGCAAGTGAATGTGGTGTGTGTGTAGCTAAGTCATACTCTTGGGCCTAGTTGGCGCTACTTCAAAAACAAGAGACTCTCCTTTCGGTTTAAATCTGCTGCTGTATTAGCGAGGGGAGGGGGTTGCCCAATATGGCAAGTGCCATAAGTAACAACAACATTCACAAAATTTTGGTAGTGAAATTAAGGGTGATTATAGTTAAAATTGCACAATCAAAAGGTTGTAGAAAAAGAACCCTTGGCCAGAATGGCATGATATTTTATCTGGGCCTGCGTGAAGCCCTGCGAATTCGTTTTGAGGAACAAAAGTATTTCAAAAGTTTACCAAAAGATGGCGCTGAGCTAATCAAAAGATACCGAAAATCTATTGTCTTAAAATATATATTAATTTTGAGGGGCTAATTAAAAGACGTAGCATGCGCTCCGCATAGTAAACTTGTGATAAAAAAAAGATAGGGAACATGTAGTCTCAGTTATCCTGCGTCTTAGAAGAATGACTTGACTATCATTGAAGGATCGATCTCTCATTGTGAAGCAATAATTTTACAAGAGCTGTGACTGTTAAGCAAATGCATTCACGAAATTCCAGACATTAAAGGGTTTAAGTAGAACCTCTGGTACGATGACATAATTTGGCCTGAAAAAAAATCGAAGATAAGGTTTCATTTGACGTTAAATGTCAGTGAAGATATAGCTACAGCTATACAAGGAAGTGCTAAACAGTGCTTTGAGATAGTCTAGTTCACGGGGTATTTTTTGAACTTTTGACATACTTGTCATCAAGCTACGTAAATTTTATGAGACTTTCTGCAATGCTATAATTTTAAATTACGAATGTGCCGGGATTATTTCTTGCTGACCTGCCAAAACGGGAAGTTCATATTCTGAAACTTCTTTGTTTGGACGGAAGTGGGCAATGCATGACCATAGAACATTCTGTGAACATACAAGTCTATTTTCATCTTCAAAGTTCTGTCACAACTCAAAATTTCAGAATATGGGCAAAAGAGAAACTTTTTCAAATGCAATGATTGTCTTTTCGTTTTCAGAATGTAACTGTGTGATACGAATTCATGGCAATATTTATCGTTGATAATTTTATTTTCGAGTAAATTAGTTTTTCAGATCCTTTAACTGTAGTCAATGCCTCACGTTACGAATATTATCTATGAGTATCCTCAGATAATTACAGCATTGAAATTAACACTTAATTGTGTGGACAGCACAATTTTTATGCAAGATGGTACGCCTTCGCACATTGCACAACCAGTAAAGCAAAAGCTAAATACGCATTGTGAAAATTACAGGATTATTAATCTCTTTTTTCCAACAGCTTGGCCACCACGATCACTTGATTTGAACTTTTGTAACTTCTGGCTGTGGGGGTTACGTGAAATTTGTTTGTACGAAAATACGATTGCTTACATATGTGAATTGAAAATACGCATTACGCAACACATTAACAATTTCATAACACTCAGATTTGTTGTGGGATATGCCTTTCTTCTCTATCAGCACTTGGGATTGATTGTGAATTATTGATAGCATTTTGAAAATTTCTTAAGCAGACAGTTGGTGAATTTCTTTTCTTAATATTTTCATCAGTTTTGGTTTTTCTAAGATTTTTTTGGCATGGCGGCAATTAAAATCCTACTTTTTTTCTATCTGCTGTGACATCACCTTGTTGTGGTAAGTGGTATTTGAGAAAATAAGGCCACAACAGCATGCTACACCTGCCCATATGTTAGTTGTTTTGAGCAATTATTCATTTTTTTCTCAAAACTAATTTTCATTGCTTTACGAATACTGATATGAAATATCAGTTCATTTTCTTACCAATATTTTTTGTTTTTTACAGACTTTTGAAAGCGTAACTTTTATTATAATCACGACATATAATCATCAAACGCTGTATTTAAATTCCAAAATGGGTGTCAAGAAGCATTCTTTGGAAGCCTGATCACTGTCATCTTAAATACTGAATGGCAAGATAAGATAATCTTCTACCACGATTGCTTACAAAAAAGGGTCATTGAAATCCATCTCTACCGCAACTATATGTAGCTAAGAAACTATATTCATGAACCTGATAAGTGATATTCTAAGAATTACATATCTATGATAAATATTTCATATGAAACAAAACACTTGTCGAATTCTCATGAAATAGAATTGGAAGTAGAGCATGTTGGTCAATGAATAACCAAAGAAGAGTAATATGGTTAATCGAATCAGCTTTATTTTTGATAACCTTGGCCACCAGCACTTTCCACAAGTCCTTTTAAACAAACCAAAATTATCTTACCTTCTTTTCCTATCGTCCTTTTAATATTTTTACTTCATTGGCATGATTTATATATTATATCATCAAAGCGTGTTCTTTGATATTTTTGAAACAAAAAAAATTAGCAATATTGAGTAATTTTTTACAGTCAACAGCAACTGTGTTGCTTTTAATAGACTGCCTGGAGGCAGTTCTTGTTTCTGTTCGAGAACGCAAATAAAGAAATTATTTCTTGGCAACCTTTGCAGAACTCTAAATTAAATCTAACAAGTGTTCTTGGTTAGTAAGCAAACGTTTCTATTCTATTTCTAATTCAAACTGCTTTTGCTTTGTTATATTAACACTCAGATCTAAAACAACGGAAGGATTCTTTCATCATGCATTTCGAAATGACGAACCATTGTCAAATGACGGTGACAAACCTTTTATTTTATACGGATTCATTCTACAACAATAAATTTTTCCTCCGAATGTATAAGACCTGAGATTATTTTGATGAACATCCAATATTTATTAATTTGAGGGACATTTTGTTGACTCTAATAATGAGAAAAAAATAATTAACTTGAAGAGACGTCAATTAAAATTTAAAACACATGATGGTGACAAACCTTTTATTTTATAAGGATTCATTCTACAACAATAAATTTTTCCACCGATTGTAAAAGATGAGATTATTTTGATGAACATCTAATATTTATTAATTTGAAGGACATTTTGTTGACCCTAATAATGAGAAAGAAATAACTAAGGTGAAGAGACGTCAATTAAAATTTTAAATTGAAATGTTTTATTAATATAGCTAATCATTTTATTTAGGGATAAATAAACTTCTAGAAAGCAAATACAAAGTTTATTAAAAAGTGATCTGAATGAAATAGATTTTCGGAATATTGGGATCAGTTTGTAACAATTTTAAAGAAATTCTTAGACAATCTTGTCTCATAGTTATAAAATATTTTCCTCAATCAGGACTTTTGAAATCAGTTAACCCTTAAATATTTTGCTTTTTAATTACTTAATTATCCCTGTTTATAAATATGCTTTATCAAAGAACGTATAGTTCAAAAGATGTTTTACAGAATTTAAAATAATTTTTGAATCAAATTTTAGCATTCGAGAATGATGCAATTTCGGTTTAAAAATTTGAGGAATGCCTATTCGCTGCTTTTTACGACACACAGCCAAGATGGTTAAGTGGTTTAATTTTATAGACGACAGCGTATAGCATACGAAGAAAAAGGCTTTATAATGTTTTTACATCACTTTATGCGCTCTAAGTAACATATACTAGAGAAAATGTAATACATGTAATATGGGTACACAAAAATAATGTACATACATGATAAATGATAATCAAACAACAAATAGGAAATAAAAACAATAATTATAGTAGAGAAAGCTTAGTCATACACTCACTGGCCAATGAATTAGAAACCAAAGATCAATATTTTATTGAACCACTTTCTTCACGGATAACTGCTCTGATTCGTTTGGGCATCGAGTCTACAAGCTTCTGGAGTGCATTCACATCCAGAAATTACCAAATGATTATGCATCTTTTTAGATCTTGTATATTAGATGGAAGAGGGTAGTGCTGTCGGATGCGTCTTTCCACCATATCCCTCTTATTTTCTCTGGGGTTAAGATCTAGACTATGCGGTGATCAGGAAAGGTGCTAGAAGATGATACTCAGCGAACCAATTTTGAAAACTTCTGGTACGATGTATAGTTGCATTATCGTCCATGAAAAATCCATCACTATCAGGATAAAAACACAGCATTGCAGGGTGCACTTGATCTGCCAGTATATTTAGGTATCGTATGGCTGTTTGTTTACCGTCAAGGAACACCAGGGCACCATTTATATGTCAACAGAGCATGCTCCAAATCATGATAATCCCTACAGACCCTTGCACAGTGCGAGTAAGGCAAGATGGATTAAAGGCTTCGTGGGGCTCTCGCCAAATTCGACATCTTCCATCAATGCGAAATAAGGTGTAGCGTGATTCATCCGACCACATTACCCGTTTCCAATCCTCAGATGGCCAGTGTCTTCTTTACCGAAACCACTCCAAACAAATTTTTGCGTGTCGAACAGAAATGAGTGGTTTTCTTACAGGCACTCGACTATGCATTCCTATCGTATGCAATTATCTAAGCATTATTCGAGCTGAAATCTGTTGGGAAGAGCCTTAGTTGATGATTTGTGTTAGATCAATTACAGTAGAGTTCCTGTTCTGCTTACTATTCTTCAGAGAGAACGCCTATCACGTTCTTGGAAAACTGTACTTGAATTGCAGTTACGTCTTCTAGAGAAGGACTATGGGTTGTGATTCAAACTTTTAAAAATCTCTTATCTTGCTGCTTTTGAAAATGCAATGTGATCTGCTGTCTTCGAAATCGAGGCACTTGCTAAACGGACAACAATAATAAGCCCGTTTTCAAATGGTGAAAGATATATCGCTTTTCCCATTTTGCTTCATTCATCTCGAAAAACACTCTTACTTATACTAGCATTCTAACCATGTGTAACCCACGTCATAACAAAAAATTTGCATACTTCACCCCTAGCACGCATTCAAATGCAAATCAAAGGTTTCTAATTTATTGGCCAATGAGTGTATTATTCATTAGACAAAGCAACATTTTTAGCAGAGAAGGAGTCATCCACTTATATAGTTGTGAGCAAATGAGAAAATAGTTATGAATCACAGATTATTCAGGGGCAGAAAAAGAATTAATGATAGTCTGAAAGTATTCATAATAAATAGTAATTTGGATTTAGAGCAAGTTACTAGAACTAGAGCTTTATACGAAATATTCGTATTTAAACTTTGTTTTAAACTGGAGCTATTTTGAGAGAAATCTCATAATTTTGAGGAGCTATTAAATGGTGGGGATGGTATATGGTTTGAGGACTTCATTTCCATTCAGCACAATCAAGGTTGGTGGCACTTGGCTCCAGCGGATTTAACATACCCCAAGCCCAGTTACATTAATTCTTTGAAAACAACATAGCGGTTATTCTAGTCTAAGGTAACTGATATTTTAGCTAGGAGCCCTACAGGTCCAAAGCCAAGATCTTTCTAGTCAATTACCATGGCTTCTTTACGAAATATTGTAGAATTGTAATGCAATAAAATTTATTCAATCACTTTTAATTTAATTTTTTTCGCCTTCATTTAAATTTATTTAATGCTACAAAAAAGGAATTTCGTTGCCAATCTTTTATTCTTCTAGATTTAAAATTATAGTTTTTTAAGATGACTTCTTTCAGTACGTCAGATTTGCGAATATTATTGTTTTCACATGCAAACGTTTTGATAAAAGCCATTGCTTTATCCTTTATACTTCATTAATAAATCGTATTTCAATAAGCTTTCCTGATTTTATTGGTTATTGAAATCAGTAGACTTAAAGCGGTTGTATATCAAGGGGAAAAATTAATGGATTATAGATGTACATAAGCCTCTATCATCAGTTTCTCTAATTAATAAATTAAATCAGTTTATATGATAAATTAATAAAATGATAATATATACATAACTTATATTCCAATGCCTATCAATAAACATCTTTAATTTCCTTATGATTAGGATACATTTCTTTCGATTTAATCTAACTGATATCAGACATTTCAGTCGCAACTGCATTAGTATCTGCAAAATCCAAGTCAGCACCATAATATTCGTCAGGAGTTTGTTGAACACAGTTATGCATATTGGTGTCAGCAGTAATGCTTGCGGTTGGAATGGCCCTGATTAAAATTCAGAGTCAGTACCAGCGTTTCTGAAGAGCCTAAACATCATTAATCTTGGATTTTGGGGTGTTATCATTGCCTCTGGAATATCTCGCTTACCTGTAAGTTATGGTAATTTTCTAGCACATATTGTAAGGATCACATGTTCTTAGATGGGGTTACAAATATATTCTATGCATGGCCTCCATTTTTATAGCCATAATAAAATGAAAATGATGTGTAAAGCTTATAACTTACTTTATTGTGAAATATAATTTTTGGAAATATCGCTTGCTTCAAAATTGTTCAGCAGCATTGCACTTTTAGAGTTAGAAAGTTAATTTGGCACATATTCAGTCCATTGTTTGATAAAGAGCATTCGTTTAACTTTTTAACGAATACATGTTTGAACAGCATTTATGTATAAACTCTGTTTTCCGTTATCTATCTGGAAATAACCTATCGATCTTGTCATCTTACCTTAGCTCAAAATAAATTGGTTGATTATAAAATAGGTATGGTACATTTTCTAAACAATTTATTAATGTAACAAATCAAACTACATTGAGAATATTAAATATGGCTGCATGCAGTGTGCCCCAAAAGAGTGAGAAAACCGTTCATTAAAGATTGTATACCAACATGTACTTCCAATCAAAGTTAATTAAATAATGGGTCAAAATGCATGGAATCTATTTTCTATGGAGGATCATAGCAAAAGGTTTTTTAAATTGTATTTTTACACTCTTATTATAATAAAAAAAAGTTTCTATTAGTAAAATGGTTTTTTACGCTCATCGATGAACAAACGTGGTTTCATTTTTCTGCCTATCAAACTTTCAGATATATGTTTTTTTTCCTTCTAAATTTAGTGAATCATATCAAGTATTTTTATTGTAATATTTATTTTAGGCAAAGAACACTAAAATCCATTCCACACAGAAAAACTATCATATGCAAATATTTGTCTAATAGTACTGCATTCAATCGTCATAACTAACAAAAATGGGCCAATAATTAGTATTGTTGTTGACTCAGAATGTCTTACTGTTTGGACTTCGACTTAATCAAGATGGGAAAATGGAGAAACTTAACATTACATCAGTGAAATAGTGCAATAATCAAAAAGTAAATGTTTTTTTAGCAAATGTGTGTGATATTGAGGTTTTTAAGAAATGAAGTATTTCATTAATATATTCAGTAATTATGATATATATAATTTGAATCTAGTACATATATGCAAGTGTTATTATAAGAACTCTTGCATAGACATCGAAATAGAAAGCAACTTAGAATAGACATCTTGCATAGAAAGCAACTTAGAATAGACATCGAATAGACATCTTGCATAGAAAGCAATTTAGAAAAGGCATCTTGGATAGAAAGCAAATTAGTATAGACATCGAAACTGCTCATTTTCAACACGTTTTGTAAACATTATAAATAGTTTATTTTCTAATTCCGCTCTTACAACCAATTGTGATAAGTATATTATCTTGAAATGAGCAATTAAATTTTCATTATAATGACATCATGATGTATAAAAATAGTTGAAATAATTTTTTATCATCCTCAAGTTCAGTAGATAAAAGCTTTAAACATTGTACATGCATAGACGAATGAAAAAGCATTTCACTCACAGTAATTTTTATACTATGATCAAAAATTTTTTTAAATTTTAAACTTTTTTGCAGTTATGTATAAAGTTATTGTATTTAAATCACTGTGTTTTCATACAGTTGTTCACTTTCTTTGATAAAATTTTGCAACTGAAGATATTCTTCTAAGTTCGATATTTAAGAAATTAACGCCTGCTGTACTTTTACGGGACTCCAAGAATATGGAGAAAATGGTCTCCAAAATAATCTCTATTTTTCTATTAAAATAATCTCTATAATTGCTATTAAAAGGAAAGCATAGGAACATATTGATTTGGTTTTCTTCTTCAGACAAAAATTAATTTAAATCAAGACAAAATGAATAATTTAAAATAGAATATTGTTTCAAAATGTTTGACCTTCCATTTTCAATGGAGAAATTTTCATTAAACAATTGATCTACAAAAGACATGAGTCTGAATAACTTAACAATGAACTGAAGAATGTTTTTAAGATATTAAACTTACTATATCAAGGAAAAATGAAAAAAAAATTGTACATACCTAATGACTATACATTTAGTTTACATGTTAGCTTTATATTTTATTTCTACATTTAGATTTCATTTGTACATACGATCGACTTTAGAAATACTTAGAGGTAGCGCGTCTTTCTCGTGCTCTGGTAGTCCCGGGTTCGAGTCCCGATTTGGGCATGGTTGTTCTTCTGTGTGCTATCTGTGAGATGTATGACTGTGCCCCCCTGTAAAAAGGGGCTGTGCAAGTAAATATGGGCTAAGTGTGTAGCTAAGTCGTACTTTTGGCTCTAGTTGGCGCTACATAAAAAAAAGACGTTCCTTTCAGCTTAAATCTGCTGCTGTATCAGCCGGAGGGTGGGGGCTTATCCATATGCAAGTGCCATAAGTAACAACAGTAGAAACACTTAAAATTTGTATTTTTGCACTTGCGCATTTTCTTTGACCATTATACTCGATATATGTATCATTTGTTAGTACTCATATATTATAAACGAGATTTCTATTGCAAAAAGGTTAACAGTTATAATAAATTAGGGCTTCTGAAAATATGATAACACTGATCACAAATAGCAGGGTATGGTACCTCTAAGACAAACTTCACAGCATAAAACACTTGTATAAATTAGGGTATATTTAAGCATAAATTTAATGTGGAAAAAAATAAGTAAAGATGTTTTATTTCGATTATTCAAGCGAGAAGTTCAACCATCAGGATTGAATAGCAGTTGGTATTTTTCCGTGAAGGAACAGAAGTATGTCGAACTGTTCGGAAGTGTCACACATTGACTGTTCATTATGATTTATGTTCTCCCAAGATACTCAAAGATATCCATAGGGCAAGACAAAGACCAGAATGCTTGCAGTTTTTATGACATCTTTTGGTACTTTTGCTGCATACAGCTTTCAGCTGAAAAATTGCTATGGGAGGCACTGGTCAATTTACCAAGCGTCTTCCCAGCACGTAATCGAACAAATTTCTTCGATTTCTCCCTTGCTTTTCTGATGCTCTTGAGCAATAAAAAATTAAATACTTTTTTTTATCTCATCTTATTTCTCTTTGATATTTATCTCATTAATAAAAGTAATGCATTTTCAGATGTAATATATTGATTGTAGAATTTATAGCCCTATTCCTACATTAATAAATCGATTCAGACAGAATTATATTGTTGAAGTTATCAATACGGACATTTTCTTATAGATTTGAAGACTATAAATTACTTTCTTATCGTTATTCATTTTGCCTAACCATAATTTATGAAATCCTTTATCTTCATCCTTTGCCTAATCCTGTTATATGAATCAATTTATATGATATCCTTATAATAAGGCAAAATAACGACAAATGTCTTCTAAACTGTATCGATATCTTGTTTGACGAGATATTGAGACATCCGATATATATATATTTTCAACGTTATGTAGTGTAGATTCCATAACTGAATCAGAGAATAGTTTTCATATGTGTATCACGCGAATATAAATTAAGAATATTGCATTATTTGTACCAAAAATTCATAAAAATAAGTAAAGAGGGGAACTAGTATCAACAAAATTTCGATGACAACATATAATGATATTAATAGAGATGAATTTAACTGAAAAGTTTTATAGAAAATGAACAAGTATTACATATTTGAAAGTCTTTTTTGACTCAATTTTACTTATTTTGAATTCTTTTTAATAAGTTCGCTATTATTTTACTGTCATGCTAAGAAATTGCATTTTTATTAAATTAATTGTTATATCTAATTTGTGGTAATTGCTTTGGGGACACCATTTTTTTTCAAGTAAGATAAAAATCAATAGTACAAAAAACAGTTTATATTTGATTTTGATTTATAAATATTAATGTGGAAACTTAAATATTTAAACAAACAATTATAATTATCACAATGTGGTAATTATAAATGTGACTTGGGAATAGACAGAATAAATTTTCTTTAAGTATTAGAAAAACAATTTTTTTTGTTTGTATAAGAAGCTTAATTCAATTAAGAATGTTTATTAATATGAGAAGTCGCTCAGCCAAAATAGGAATTCTTTTATTATTATATATTCAAGGAATTTAGCTTGAACTGGTTTTTATCTTTATCAATAAAATATGAAATAAAAAATAAATAGTTTAAAAAATAATTATTTGAATAATTGTGAGGAAACTTAACTGCAACCTTTCCTATGTTGCCTAACATTTAAGAACAAAATTTATTGAAAATCTACTGAGTGATTTTGGATGCATAGCATATAGACTATCCTTTTTCACAAGCTAAAAATTCCTGCTTCTATATATCTAGATTTAAGAAAACTTCTCTTCCATATAAAAAGACAAAAACCGAAACGCAAAAATTCAACAAAGCACAAACTGTCCATAATACTTCTTTTAGATCTGTCTTCTTATTTATAAAACTTGTTCACATCTAAATGGCTTATAAAAATGAAAAAAAAAGATGAAAATAAGATATCGAGTAAGAAATAAAGTGTCAAACAGTGTAAATATCCATCTGAAAACGCTAATCGGATAAGGGCTAGTTGACATAAAGAGATTCATTTGAACTATGTATTTCTAAAGCGCATAATCTTTTTAAAACAAATTATAAATTTTGACATTTATGTATGTAGATTTATAAAACTCCTAGTTGAATTCGAATGCCCGAAATTGGAAGGTCGAATTTGAGCAAGGTCTTTGGTGTTTATCACAAATTTGTCTTTTTATCTATTAAACACAGATAAATGACAAATGAAAATAAAATTTCAAGTATAGTGTAAACATTAAATTCAAAGAATTAATTAAAGAAAGTTTATTTAGAGGAATATAGAAAAAGATCCTTATGAATAAATTATTTATTCAGCGAATAAAATCTTTTTTTTACAAGTCCTAATTTTTTGAGTTTATTTACAAAGACTTATGAAAACCCTTCTCCAATTCAAAGTTAAAATTCATCAAAGTATAAATCGTCCATGATTTTTCTCTTAGAGTGATGAGTTTATTTATGGAAATTATTTACAGCTAAATGACTGATGAAAAAAAAAGAATGCTCCTCTTTTTTTACAAGCTATAAATTCCCACCTTTATTTACACAGAGTTATGAAAATACAGTTCCAATTAGAAAGTCAAAACTCCACAAACTACAAATTGTCATCGATGTTTAGATTTATGGAACTCATTCATAGACTGGTTATTCTTTAAAAGGTAGGTTTATTTATGGGATTCATTCATGGCTAAATAACTTATAATGAGAAGACCAGGTCTATTTTACAAGCTATAAATTTTCACCTTTATTTACTAGATTTATGAAAATTCAGTTCCATTAGAAAATCAAAATTCAACAAAGTACAGATTGTCATTGATGTTTAAATTTATGGAACTCATTCACAGATTGTTTATTCTTATAATGATCAGTTTATTTATGGAACTCATTCATGGCTAAATGGCTTATGAAAATGAGGAGACATGGTCTTTTTTTACAAGGAATTAATTTTCACCTTTATTTGCATAGATTTATGAAAATTCAGTTCCAGTTTGAAAGTCAAAATTCAACAAATTACAAATTATCATTGATGTTTAGATTTATGGTATTCATCCACAGATAGTTTTTTCTTAGAAGGGTCATTTTATTTAAAGAACTACTTCTTGGCTAAATAGCTTATGAAAATGAAAACAGGGTCTTTTTTTATAAGCTATAAATTTTCATCTTTATTTACATAGAGTTATGAAATCCAAATTCAAAATTCAACAAAGAAAGAAATCCCGATGATGTTTCTTTTAGAATAAGTGAGTTCTATAAATGAACAAACCAAAGTTAAATA
Organism: Argiope argentata; assembly: GCA_026289955.1. Taxonomy (NCBI): domain Eukaryota; kingdom Metazoa; phylum Arthropoda; class Arachnida; order Araneae; family Araneidae; genus Argiope; species Argiope argentata. The sequence goes on from JAOUZG010022948.1 coordinate 3,829,778, forward strand.
TATTATGAAAATGAAAAGACAAATATAAAATATGGTGTAAAAACTAACACACCGAAAGGAGAAAAGATTCAATTGAATAAAGGGTGTCGGTCTGAGAAAGGCTGAATTTTTTTCAAATTTCTTCTAGAAGAAACCTGGTGGGATAAGAAAGCACCTTAAAGATCCCCACGATATATGATCGCGGTATAAGTTTTCTGACACGTAACTACGTACCTATACATCAGAACGGAATGAAAAAAGAACCTGGTCTCTTCGGTGCTTTTAAGTTTTACACGTTTTAAGAATGTCTGCGGCGAAACAGTTTGCTGAGACTTTTTCTAAAAATGGCTAGTCGTAAAAATCTGGTTCTTCAACTGAATTTTAAGGCACTTTTGTGCGAATTTTAAAATACAGTTGGATGATCAATAGAGACTTGTGACAGGAAACCGCACGGAAGGAAATTTTGGTTTTTCAAGACACGTAGAGCATCTTACACGGAATAAGGCAGTTTGGGGGATACTAAAAGTAACTTTTTTAGCTCAAGATGAATAGGATCAGAAAGAAGATCTAGATATAACCTATTTAATCTTACCTCGGGAAGCAAGTAAAAGGAAATGGCACGTTTTCCTGGGAATCCATTTCTGCTAAGATTTAATGAAGCATGGATTTCAACAAGATGTGTATTGTTATGACAGATTTATGTTTTACATAAAAAAATAAATTTAAGCGTCAATGAAATTCACATTTGCTTAGGTGGCTTTTTTTATTTCTTTTCTTTCGATTTTGGAGATTTTAACGTATTTGATATCATTGTATAGACTAAGAACAATATTTTATGATTTTTAGTCACTTAAATGGGATTTTTACAATAACTCTAATATAACGTTTTGTGTGATCATATAACTACATTTTAATGGTGGAGACAGCCTTTCATTGTTAAAGGAATAACTTTTATATAGGATTTGTAAGCACACAGACTGTAAATCATATATCATTCTGCAGGGCGGGACGGTAAATTTTGACCTTTGGCCAGATGAAAAAAATGATATATGGTCGACCCCTTTCTTAGCTCCGATTCTGCACCAGTGGAATGATGTTTGACCCTAGAGTTGGTTTTAACCCTTTAACCGGGTGGAACGTAGAAATTTGTCCTATCCGACCTCTTTTATAACGACTCAAAAGTAGAAAGTCTTAGATTATTACAATAAAACCTACTGAAACATAAGGAAATCATTTTCTAAAAAAATTTAAGACCAACTCCGATGTAAAAATTCATCAATGTTCGTTATTTTATGTTAATGCAGGTCATTTTATGAAGATTTATCACTTTTATGGGTGACGGTCAATGGGTTAATTTCGTTATATTTCAGTGTAGTTTAGAAGAAGCATAAGGGATCGACCTTATAATTTTACATCATGGCGGAACGACGAGAATAACGCCGTAGTCGGCCCTAACCATCTCAAAACTTTCACATTATGCAAACGGAGAACATTTTGTCTAGACGTATTTAGCGTACACAAGACAAGTTTATGTAACGTTTCGTCGTTGAAACTAGGTTTAGAATTTGAAACCTTCCGATTCCAAAGCTGGTTCGTCTCTCGAAAATACAATAGGTCTGTATATATTTCGAATTCCCTTTGGAATTGCGTCTCGAAGTCACACCATCTTAAATATCGCATCCCCTTAAGCTAGAATACTCGAACTATCACAAACAATAATAAAACAAAGAATAACAGGAGTTATAAGCAATAATGAATTATCGTTTTCTAATTCATCGTTAAATTATTCTTCCATCCTTCATTATGTTAGAAAACATATTTCCCTTCAAAGAAGATTTCACGCTGTTGCTATTTCCTCTACATAAGATTCATAAAATAATTCAAATCAGTAAACCAAAGAAAACGATATCTCTGAGAATACAGAAATTTTACTTTCAGTAATCTACGTCATACTTTAACTCCTGTGACAAGATAGCCAACTTTTTATATCCTAATTAATTTCGTTTAGCATAAGTCTATTCTCAGTCAGCATATGTCGGACTGTTATTCCTACTTTTTTACTGTTGTTATTGTTACTTATGGCACTTGACTATGGACAAGCCCCCCACTGATACAGCAGTAGATTTAAGCCGAAAGGAGCATCTCTTGTTTTTGAAGTAGCGCCAAAGAGGGTCAAGAGTACGAGTTAGCTACACACTCACCACATTTGCTTGCACAACCCCATTTTACAGGGGGGGGGGCACAGTCACACATCTCACAGAAGAACAATCATGCCCAAAACGGGACTCCCAGAACACGAGGAAGACGTGCTATCTCTGTGCTAGAAAGCCGCTTTTTTTACTATTATAGCTTATGGATAATAAATTATAGTATCGAACTATAGCAATTTTACGTGTAATTTATTAATTATCTAACCTCAAATCAACATACCTGAAATGAAACTATTTATAAATACAGGTATAAATTCTCCAGGGCATTCCACGAATATTTTTGCTTCTGAGAACGACAAGAAAATTTTCACATCTTGTTTAAACTCATTCTTTATTAAGCAGAAAAATATCTCGCAATCATTTTAGTTATTAATGTTATGGATGTATGATTCCATTTCTCTCTTATCATTTTGATGGGCCAGCAGGAGGGAAAAGCAAAGTAAATTAAAAATTTTACTTCCATTTATATTTATCTTTGTATTTTTGCTTTTTTATCTTTTAATTTTCTTGTAAACAAACGCAGTAATTGTAAAAAGTTTCAACTTTAATTTTTTTAATTATATATATTTTACGTCGTTGTTATTAAAAAATTGAAATTATGCCGGTCTGTGAATATAATAAAGCAAAAACGAAATGAAAGTTGTTACACAGTATTTATATCAAAGTTGCAAATTTGTATCCTATATACGTAATGGCCTGACTTTCAGAATGCCCATGTTCGCCTGTACATTAAAGATCAAGAATGTATATAATTGCATAGACGAAAGCATATCGTTATATCACATAAATGTAAACTTTTTACTTTTTATTTTGCCAAAACTAATGAAAGTCTGATTCTCTTTCGATTTGTCAGTATCTGAAAACTTTAAATCAAAAACTGAAATCTGAATGCAAACTTATTGAAATGATGGATAAAATAAACATAAACCTTTTCATAATTAAAACAGAGCAAATTTCTAAAGATTTTACATATTATCATTTAAACATCATTCGTATATAATTATTTCATATTATTAATTAATAATTCATTTTATAGATTATTTTTTTAATTCCTACTATTAGTTTAACTCTCCCTATGCATATATATCTTGATCCAATTTCTAATCGTTAATAAAGTACTTTTTATTCATCTACTCAAGTTCAGAAACATTTTTTAAAATTTGCATTGGATGACAATACAGATTTTTCACCAATTAATTCCAGCAGAAGGGATTTTACATATTAATATTTCAATGTTATTTGTATATAGTTATTATTTAATATTATTAATTATTAATTCATATTATTAATTATATTTTAAATTTCTAGTTTCTATTATTTCACACTCTTTCTATGTATATATCTTGACCAAATTTCTAATGGTTAATAAAGTAGTTTTTATTCATCTACTCAAGTTTACAAACATTTTTTTTAAACTTGTAGTGGATGACACTTTATGTTAATACAGTTTATTTTTTTCAAAAATTAAGTCCTCAATTAAATTAATTTTTATTACTTTAAATACAGTTTTCGTAGTTTCTAAGGAAAGTTAACTCAATCGGTAATATACAAGGATTTCAATATTTTTAATGTAAAGTTGAAGAATGTGAGTTCAATTCTTGCGAAAATCAACAATTTTTGATTGATTTTTTATATTAGTTGTAATTATTTAATAAAAAGTAACTGAAATAAAATTTTTCCTTTCTGACTAAGTAGTAATTGTCTTAATTTATATATACATATATCACTTGTTTATATTATCATTAGTGTTCAAAATTATCGAAACCAAAAGAATAAAAAATGGCCGAACGTCCTATTACGCATCTCTCCACAAAGTAGGTTTAACCTTCCCTTGTAAAATGTCAAATCAGATAGTTAATGCCATCTGCAGTAATGCAGAAGCGGTGAGCATTCCTAATGCAATAGCCAGAGAGATAACGCCTTAAATTAGCAATGCTCATCACCCAAGAATAAAATCTCGCATCACTCTGATTAATTCTCGGCTATTTCCCGCACAATCCAGATAATTATTTTCTTTCTTTATTTCAGAGCTGGTTAATGGGGCTGGTGGGGTAAAATATCGATGTCTGTCTGTAAATGAAGATAATGTCCGTGGAGCAGGTGTAGAACAGTTTAATGAAATAGCTTTGGTTGAAAACCAACCTTTGCAGTAAAGGACTGAAAGTTTAATTAAAAAACGAAGTCTCCAGCACTTTTGATGGAATTACTTAGAGTTCGATATAATTTGGGGGGACGATTGATTTTGATTAGCCTTTCGCGAGCTTTTTCAAGCAGAATGGAATTGAGAATAAAAGCGCCAGAAATAATAATAATAAAAAAATACATAACCTAGCATTCGTTATCAACTGAGTCGTTGTGTTCTATTATTTCCAAGATTAATAACTGTGCTTATTTTCATAATGAAAACCAATAACAAAATGGAACAAAAATGGTCCAATTCATTCATTTCGCCTCCTTTAGCATAAGAGAATAGTCTCATTGATTGAGAAGGATAATGTAAAATGTCCTTTGCAGGAGGAAGTAAGTGAAATACTCCCCAAGATTCATTTGACATAATCACATTATTTCCATTGTTTGTCTAGACAAAACCTCCAAAGCCTCTAAAACGTATTCAGCTTTGTATAAATATTTTGTTCCGATGCCTCCCTCTTTTCATTGCTTTTTTTTCCCTTTTCAGATCCAATTGATCTTTTGCTTAAAGAAAATCGAATTATCCGTAAAGTATTTGTTTTTAGTTTCTTGCTTCCTTTCCTGAAAGCTTGAAATTAGTTTCTAAACACATTTACGATTTGAGCAGGGCTGAGGAAAAGATATCGAATTTTTAACAAAGAACAGAGTAGGAAACGGTAATTACTCGGAGGCTTATTTGTTTCTGTTTCCCATCTGAAGAAAACAGCAATATTTTTGTAGTTGTTACAAAAATGGTATTGTAAACTTGGTGTGACAAACTTTTAAATTACTCTTCGAATTGACAAGTTATGCATTTATATATAGTTAATTCATGTTTTGTTTGTTATTTTATTTAAAGAAGAAGAAACGAAGGAAAATAGATTTCCTCGGATATTAAAATCCATAGAAATCGCTAATGACACTTGGTATTGAAAAATAGAATAAATATTCTAATGGACCACGATTCTCTTATATCTTTTCATTCAGGAATAGATCACATCTAGGTGTTTACATAGAAGAAAGAAAATTGTTGGTGCTGGTTAATTCAGATTAAGTAAATAAATGAACTAGAAAGTTCTCTGAGCCTTGAAGAATTTTATAAGGAGAATTTTCAATTGAAGAGGGTATGCATACAACCAAATGGCGTTTCTGCTAGCAATTATGATGTTATAAATTGATAAGTAAGAATTAATAAACAAACAGATATTTCTATTGAAAGAACAATTGTTTCAAATGGATATAAAGATGGCAGTGGTTGTAATTGGCTCATTGTTTTGATTATGAAAACTAAAGAAAAGAAAATTAGAAAGCTTCCGAAATGTCATCATCAAGGTTTTAGAATATTAAAGGGTAAACATATGAGGAATTTAAAGGGCTTTGTCTTAAAATTTTTGGCTATTAAATTACGAAATTAAAATTTCTTAAGACAGTAATTAAAATAATCTTTTTTTATTTCTCTTAAATAATTTACATTTTTAAGGTAGATTATTTTATAAAAGTAAAATATATTTTATACTTAATACTTACATTTTCTACAATCATTTTATACTTAATGTCGCTTTTCACAATTAAAAACCTTTGCAGTAAAGGATATCTCGATTAAAAAGTTTCAATAAATATGAGTTCATAAGCCTAAGCTTGAAAGAAAACAATACATAAAAGTTAAATGTAAAGTATTAAAGAAGAATTTTGGAAATTAAATTTGAAAGATTTCTTGCAGTTGCATTTAATTTAATTATTAAACACATTATGAAGAATAAACATTAAGAAGAATAAAAAAGTTTCATTTAAAAAGGAATATTCAATTATAAGGTAGCTTTGTTGAACATTTAATAACATTTATTTATTATTTATTAAGAAATAAAAGCAATGCCAGATGCTTGAAGCTTATCTTGTGTCCATGTTAAATATTATTAGGCTTCTAAAAGAAGAAAATTAGAAAAAAAAGAAGAAAAAAAAAAGAGAACGTATTGAAAATGTTCAAATAATATTTTCAAAACTAATGGACAATTGCCTTGGATTTAACATCATTTCATATTGTAATTTAAGTAACATGATAGTTTTTCTCCTACAAGTCATGACATCAGATTTTAAACCACAGAAAAATCATTTTTTTTCTTTTCATCTTTTTTAAACTGAGCAAGCTTTTAGAATTTTTTTATTAATAACGGAGAAATGTAGAATTCTTAATGGAAATGTAGAATGTTAAATGTTCAATCCTCACAGTTGGAAGCTGCAGAGAATGATCAAAAAGGATGGTTCATTGTCTTTTTGTATCCCGCTATGTTAAGCATTTATTACATTTATTTTCTAAATGGAATGTGGGAATGTTTAATACATCCCCTTTTTCATATTAGAATATGATTTCAGATTGTTATATTATAGTATTAATACATTGTAATTAATCAGTGTTTGTTTGGAAGGTGTTCTGTCCAATTATATTACGAAAGCTCAATTTTTGTGGTTTAAAAATAAGCATACAACTCAGAATAGAAAAAATTGCATTAACTGAATTATTTTTTGTATTTTTGAATCAATAAATTGTCTAGTAAAAAGTACAAAGTTTAAATTTTTGTATTATTCCTTGTATGGTTAGATATATTTGAAAGATATTCTCGGAAACAAATTATTTTAAGTAAAAAAAAGTTTCACTCATTTACGAATGAAATTGATCAGGAACTGGATATTAAATTTCAAAAATTTGTCAATTAATGAAATTTTCGATATAACTTCAAAAGTTTAATGGTTAATCATCTTTGAACGAACCAATGAAAACTATCTATAAGACTGGCACATGAAGCCTTCTACCTCGGTTGCAGAAGATTGGTATATTTTTAACCTTTAAACGATCTGAATATCAAAGTTTTACTGAATATGACCAATAGCATCTAAGTACTGTAAAAATTTACGTTTCATAATTCTTTAAAAGATTATTTAATAAATCAAATAAGTTTAAATAAAATTGTTTACTCCACTTAAAGCTTTTTTCCGTTAGAAGTATCTTGAACTATTTAAAAAAATTATTACCATAACAATATCCGAATAAAAATGTGACAAAAATTTTTATAAAGAGCGTTAACTGCTGATATAAAAGTAAAATATCTAATTGTATACAAAAATGGCACTTTTTAATATTTTATTAAAATTTATAAATGAAATATTTTATTATAATAATTTAAAGTGTAAAAATATTTAACCGACTTCAACTAATTGTCGTTAATAACTGCGCTACAATGGAAGCTTTAAAGAGAACATCTTTCATAAATGGTGACAAAAAAAATGAAAATAATAATAATAATAATAATTCCTAGAAATCCTTTAAAATAAATACAAAACATAGATAAGTATTGTTTTTTTTGTTTATCCTATTTCTTTATTAGTTAAAAAGAATTTTTGAATCCAGAAATAATAGATTTGAGAAAAAAATGCAGATATTTACTAGCAAAATATTTTTTTTTATTTTTTATTTTATTTTTTCTCATAAATAATTAATCTAAAAACCTTACACTGTTTTAAATTAACATAATTACGCGCTAGAACAATTTCAAATTAACAATATCTAATTGTAATTGATAGTTCTAGCATTTTAAAAACCGTATACATTAAGAACGCATGCTGCTAATTGGTACGCTTATCTAGAAACAGAGTTAAGCAATACCTACGCTTGGTATATGAGTCAGATTGTGGCTCTGAAAAAGGAGATTAGTTAATGTACATTAACTTAATTAATAAGTTAAAGGAATTAGTAAATGGATTCGTAAATGGAGGATTTCGAACAATTGGGAGACTAATTTGCTCGAATGTCCAGCGGCAGTTGTTTCCCAGCTTGCTTGGTGTTTGCAATGTTAGGCCAGCCTTCCCTGTCGTTGATCTATCTGTATATATTATTTTTGTGGAGTCTGGAAGCGGGCCAATAACCGAGACAGCTAAATGGCATAAATTTTAAGTTTCACTCCGCCAGTAGAAAACTGCACATAGCAAGGGTTTTATTAGAACAGATTTGAAAAATTTTAGACCGATTACGTGATTTAGAAAGCCGTTTTATTTTGGCTGACTGCTTGTATATTGGCTTGTTGTTTAATGTTTCGCTATGTGTGTTTGTTGTTACACTATTTTGGTTTTATTACTTCGGTGAGGTTAATTTATGGTAAAGTGGAATGTATGTATTTATTTATTACCAGTTACTTTTCTTGTAACTCGTCAAGCCAAATGTAATGAAATGGAAGTTACTATTTCTTTTTTTTTCTATGTTCTTGGAATCATTGTCTTAAACAAATTAAAATTTTATATTGATACCAGACACAATACCAGTTTAACCACGCAAAATATTTTGTGCAATAAACTGTAATAGCAGGGTTATTTTAATAACCTTACAATGATTCAACTTCTTGCGTCAAGGAATCGTTTTATTAAATTCAAGTACTATAATGAAATTAAAATGTTCGTATAATCTGTGTTCCTTTTAAAACTTTTCTTTGACTGTGATATAATTTTATTTTCTATTCCTAAAACAGAAGGCGAAAATAATTAAAACATAATTTTGTTAGTTTCCCATAATAGAAAATTAAATATTTGATAAAGCAATGAAAATGCCGGCGTTCTATCACAGAGGTAATACGTCTCCCTCGTGATCTGGGCATCCTGGTTTGGGTAGGGTTGTTTTTCTGTGTACTCTCTGTGAGATGTGTAACTGTGCCCCTCTGTAGAAAAGGACTGTGCAAACGAATCTAATGAGTGTGTGGCTAAATTTGCACTCTTGGCCCTAGTTGGCGTTGCTTGAATTAAGAGATGCTTATTTAATTGTCTAAAATTAATTTACTTGCAATAATATTTTCGGAAGTTATTAAGTAAAAATGCCAAACTTTCGCACAATTTTAAATCAAATTAAATTCTAATTAACATTTTTTAAAAAATCAAAAAATATGTTGATTTTTACCTTTTAAAATACATTTGCACCATATTTATTCTCTCTAATTCATATAGTTTGACCTGGAGAGGATCAAAATTCACAATCTCAAAAATAATACATACATTCCTCTTCATTATTAGTAAAATGTAATGAGTTTATAAATATATAGTGCATATTTTTTATATACCAATGTTCTGGCACATAGGCAGCAAGTATCATTTCAAATAACCGACGTAGAGAACGTATAATGACAGGAAAATTTGATTTTTTTAAAATACGGTTCCCACTAATATAAAAAGAATACACCCATGAAAATACAACAAACAAGTCGAAAATACTCTCTTCTTGAATGTATTAACCCTTTATTTATCAATACTTTTTAAATTATCATTTAAATCATGTTTTAAATCTTGATACTATGACAAATTTTCCCAGACAATATTTAAAAACAAGAAAAGTGCAATCAAAATGCACCGGCGTCTTGGCATAGGGATAATACATCTTCCCCCTGATCTGGGAGTCCCAGGTTCGAGTAACGATTCGGGCATAGTTGCTCTGTGTTCTATCTGTGAGGTGTGTGAATGTGCTCTCCTGTAAAAAGGGGCTATGCAAGCGAGTGTGATGAGCGAGTAGTAAGAGTCGTACTCTTGGCCCTGGTTGGCGCTGCTACAAAACAAGAGACACTAATTAGGCTTAAATCGCTGTCTACATCAACGAGCTTGTCCACGACAAGTGCTATAATAAACAATGGCAATATTCAAATAGCAAGCAGTAAATATATGCTTAATGTAAAAATCAAAATATCTAATTATTTACTAAATAAAGTTGTTTTAATTTAATTAAAAAATTCTTTCTCGGGGATATTCTGCACTGAAATCTAACCAATGCAAATATAAAATTTATGGTAAAATAATTAGGTATATAAATGTTAAAGAAAACACAATAACCATATTACTAAGGCTTCACTAATGCGTATTATATTCTACATGCCCAATGACTCTTTGTTCTGAATCATCCTATTTCACTGTATAGTAAGACATTAAGCCACAATTACTATTATAAAATAATTTCTTTCCCCCTTTCAAAAATTAAAATAAGTTATAAATTTCAATTTATTACATTTTTTACAGAATCGAATTACTATTTGTCTTCTAGTACTTAACAATTTTAAAATTTCATTTGGACATCTGTAGACTTAAAAAAAGAGTAGTTTCCCCAAACTTTGGTACTTTATAAAAATTTGTTTTTAACACGTTTACAACAACATAATTCCTCATGCAATATCGCGTTTATAAAATTTAAATAAGCAACAATTTTTCAACACTTTCTCTATCGATATTGCATATTTTCATATCAAAGTAGTTTTGTGATAAAATAATTATTAATTAATACGAAGGTTAAGAAAAGAATTAAAAGAAAACCTGCGAGTTCCTTTTCTCACAGAACTTTTGTAAGTAAAACAATAGTTTTGAAAAATTTGGTGCTTTAGCTAATGCGAAAAGCATCTGTAGATATGAAGGTGGTAAGAATCGATTAAACATTTGTCTATAATAACGATCATTAATAATCCTTTTCGTCGTTGTCAGCTGTAAACAACATTTTTGCACTTCGAAAGCTCATTATTAGTTAACCTGGGGGTCAAGGAAAGATTTGCGCGTAATGGATATACTACATCACAAGCTCAAATTAAAGATACAAGAGGTGATTACATTTTTTCTAATAACTTTCAAGAATCAAACACGTGTTAACATAAATAGCAACATAGATTTCTGGCATAAAACAACAGAGATATTTTTCACACAAAGGTAATTATTAGGGTTACATGATTTTACCATCTTTGAATACTCGAGAAAGTTTAATATCATTTTTTAAATCATGCTTTACAGATTAAAAATATTTAATGTAAGGTCGTAGGTTTTTTTCATTTTATTCATATAATTAGGTGTTATGAAAATAAGAAAGAGTTATTTTTGAATGTTAAGTTTGAGTACACTAATTACTTTTTATATTCTGGGACAAAAGGTTAATACAAAAAAGTAGTGTAATTGTCAAAGATTCGAATTTGAGATTTTGAAGAATTCCCAGTCTCAAGCCTTCCTGATACCGAAAAGCACGTTTTTTCAAAGTAATCCCGTCCGGTATATGATCTATAATCTTTGTTATATGGTCTATGGTCTTTTGTATATAGTCTTTACACTAAATGGCATGGAATTTGGTATATGGTCTTTATAATAAATGTTTATATTTTTGCTAAATTTTGAATGAAACCGATTGAAAGTTTGACCGAGTGCAAGTGAATATTATAGCTACTAAACATAAAGATAATGATACAAAAGAAATTATTCATTATATTAGCCTTTAAAGTGTATATTTTTATGAAAGTTCAGACCGAATTCATCAAAATGTTGATTATCTGGAATGTTAATATTAGTATGCTTGTAAACGTGATAATTGCAAGACGCAATGATTCAGTTGAATGAAATGATATATGTTAACTTGCCTTTAAAATTGTAGTTATAAGACAGATTAAAACATCAGTTTTAATCTGAGCGAATATAGATTTCATTTATTCATTCAACTAAGTTTTAAGTTTTATAGTTACCGTGCTTCCATACACTAAGATAGACGGATACTCAGAATCCTCAAAATAGATTTTATTCAAACATTAACAAAAATCAACAAATTTGCTGTTAAGTTCCTGCATTAAATTTAATCCATTTAGTTTTAAGTGTTTTTGAGTTATTTTATTCACAGAGTGAGAGACAAGCATAATTTGAAATATATATATTTCAGACTCAGAAGATCTGAAACAAGAAGATTCGTCAAAAGTTAGAATTCGAATTATTTGACAAATACAATACTATTTCTCATTTTTTAAACTTTAAGCTTTAACAACTTTTTGGGAATCATATGATTCTTAAGAAAAGAACATAGAAACCAAAAAAAAAAAAAGAGTTAAATGCGCACACGTGTTATTTAAAAATCAGGACTTGGGACATTTCCATTTCGTCGAAACATGAAAATCTAATTTTTTTACCTAAAATAAATATCATTATTTTTCAAATCTCAGCTTTTCTTTCAATTTTAAAATAAGATTGAACGTGCTGTCAAGAACGTTTGAAATCTTGTTAAAAATAACAGCCATCACATAAGTTGTCGAAAACCAAATTTTATGATCTCCAAAGACTATTTGATATAGTTATTTGAGAAGTAAAAAGAAGTTGGGAAAAACAATAAAATCTTCTTTTCTTATCTAACTGTTTAATCTCTTGGGAGTGATAATAGGAAAAAGTAAAGAAGATCCCCTATTCTCCTCCACTCTCGTCATGTTCGTAAGCGCGGCAAATTGTAAAGAAAAGTCACTAAAAGTATTTCTTCTTTGGTTACTGACAATGTTTTCTTGATCATTGCATATCGCATTGGCGATATAAATAATACAAAATGGCGTGGGTTACATTGATCTAAGTACGTGAAGGTATTGAAATGAAACTTTCAGGCGCTGATACATGTTAAAGTGAAAATTTTGAATGAAAAAAATATTTATGCATGAGAAACTTTGAAACAGAAATGGAAAAACACCTTAGGCATGTCAGGAAAACTTTTGGTAACTCTTTGATCCAAAGTCTTTGGTGGATAACATACAGTTAAAAGATTCAACATTTCGTATGCGAAGACATGAGATAATATTGAATATTGATTTCAATAACCGTGTTGACTGATGCATAACATATATCCCTGACATAAAACATATTTCCTTACGCAGGGGTTATAGCCTATATAAATCTAAAGTTACTAAGAAAATTGTTTCATATTTGATCCACAGCAAATCATCCTTAAACAATTCTATGACCATGTTATAAATATTACATTCTCCTTCTGCGCAATAAATATCCTGGCTGGGAAGAGTTTTACATGTACAATATTTGAATCGATGATCTCTGTCTTGGCGAAAAACTTAATGATCATTGGCGATGAATTTGGTGAATTTGGAGATAAAAATGAAATATTTGAGAGTCTTGGCATCCTGATTTTCAGTGTTTGATTCAGATCATTCTATGTTCAGTTATGAGGCCATATAAATATGGAAACGTTCGCACTTGAATGAGTAGCAAGGAGAATTGCTGTTACGGTAATTTATTAGCGATTTACTTTTTGTGGGCTGTTGATATCTGCAAGTGCTACTTTGTGCACTTTTTGTTTGAGTTTCGTCATTTGTACTTCGTATTTTTGTGTGGAATAAGACATGATTATCCTTTATTGAGCTTGTTTGAGTTTTCACAATACAACACAATGAATAACTTTGGAGTTTTCCGTAAATGCAGGCATTTTATAATTAATTGAAAGATACAAATTTTTGAATTTTGGTTTACCTTCTTGAATATCCAATGAAAAACTCCTCAGATATAGGAAGGATAATATAAAAAAGTAGACATTTGCTTCCTTAATAGGTGCGACAATGATGTGATTTTGAGTTACGTCCACTCCGAAGATGATTCGTGCCCCTTTATTTGGGGTATTGGAGCATGAGCTTCACTTCCATGGGGGTTATTTTGGGTCAGAGTGCCCTAATTAAATATATCAGCTAAAACATTCAAATAAATCAGATCCTATGGAGGTCGATGATATTTTTTTCTGCCCTTACCGCTTGAATTTGGATACAGATGTTAAAGAAGTTAAAATAATATCGAATTCTTAGTTAACCTTACAGGAAATTGAATCAACTGGAGATTAGAGAAAATTAGCAAATGAAATACTGAGCATCTGACTAAAGCTCTGGTGTTCATTATTCCACCAAGATTGGGAATTTAACTTTATTCCGTTTAACATTCAGATTAGATATAGAGACAAAAATTAGCCGAAAAGATGAACTAAAGGTAAAGGGTCTAAATCCTTTCTAAAAATAGTAAGATTGAATAGAATCTATGCAAAATTTTTATATAATTGTTAACAAGCAAAAACATACATAGGATACACCAAGCTAAATTATTCATAAAAGAAAACAATAGCTGCTCCGGAGAGTTAATGAAATCTGACGTTTTATTACAATTCAAAATATGAGAAAATAAGATGTATCAGGCAAAAAAAATGTTTAAAAAAGCTCGAATTCAATATTGCGTGGACTTAAAAAAATGTCCCAATCACTATTATGCATAAAATAATGGTAATACGTTTGGCTTCATAAACGATAAATAAATCAAAACTAAATTTATAAATTGACATTTTGATAATTTTATGAGTTTAATATTTGTATAACTGAATTAATTTATTTTATAAAATTCTAAAGACTAAATGTAAATTGTTGCATTCCTTTATTAGATATATCTGTTATTTGTATTATTTAAGAATGGCAATAAACAACAACAAACAATTGTCCTAGGAGTAATAATTGTAGTCGGAGATTTGGATATCGGTAGGTCAAAGTGTTGTCCAACTAAGTAATCCCAAAGAAATTGTATATGAAAGATCTGGTTACCTCTTTCCAGCATTGGAAAGTGTCAACATGCGACTTCATGCCGAGTAGATGGCTTTTAGGATGGAGATCATTAAATTCCGCATAGCTTCAGCTAGATAGGGGTAAGTTTGTTTATTTTTCTGAATATTAAGTATACTAAGAGAATCGTAATCGCCAAAAAAGTTCTGCCTTTAGATTCTGATAAGAATGTCTACATATATAGGTGTGTGAAACATTTCTGTTTTGAATTTATATGTGAATAAAGTTACTAGGTGACACAAAGGAAGTTGGAAAGACGGTTTTTTTAGTTCAAATGCTTAGATTTATGAAAATTTGGACGAAAATCCTTAACTTGAATTTTGTATGACTTTCCATCCGTGCACATATGTATATTATATTTTAAAAACTTTAGGAAACAATATACAAGAAATTTTGCAAATTAATACAAGAATTGTAGTTTTGAAAGGACTTTTCGATCAAAACCATCAGTTGGAGAAGAGTCAGGGATATTCCAAGCAAAACTGATGAGACTGAACCACTTAATGATAAACTTAGCATTTATTTATTAATATTGAATAATACTTTTCAACCCTTTCAGTAGTGAAATGCCTGAAATGTCTCTTCAAATGAAGACCGGTGATAGCTCGAATATACCTATGAAATCTCTACTTCCGTTTTAAATTAGCAAGTTAAATCTAGATTTTAAACAAAAATCTCCCAAAGATAATCCTACCAATTATATGCAACCTTCTATTGTGTATCAACACCTACTTGAAAATATTGGTTGTCATCGATTTTCCAAATGGCTGTATCTTATTTTCGAACCTCGAATAATCCAGTATTTTTAGGTCCTCGAACTCTAACTCTTATAGGAATCAGAAGGTTAAAACATGACCGTTTTGATATTCATGACTGCCTTCCACAATTCATGATTGTCCTACAAGTAATGTGATGTGTATATCTATCATACCTAAATGTTCAAAACATAATTCACAATATTGTATTAGATGCTTAGTTTAAAATGCTCTAATTTTACTATTTTGGATTGAAAAACGATATGAATGTCGCGTCTGTAATATCAGTGTTAAAACTGTTACATTTATCATGCATTACCAGCAAATCTAAGTCTAAAAGAATTTTTTTTCGGTTTTCCATTTATTCTGTAAATTAAGTGAAATTAGAACAACTGCTGACAGATTTAAGAAACTTAATATGCTTCCTATTCGTGATTGATTAAATATCGACTGACGTCCTTTGTTCCCTTTTTTATACTCACAGCCGCTGTATCGTAGCGTTTGATTGGCAGGAAGAAATTCTGTTAGATCGGAGTCCGACTTTCTCCACTTCTTTAAGAAGACCCGTAAATCACATTTTGCAAAGTGAGTAAGTACAGAAGTTAATCTATTTTACTTGATAACAGGCATAGAATTAAATTGATTTCATTTATCTTTTTTCTACTTTTGTTCTCTATTATTAAATTAAGTCTAGACGAGAACTTATAACACGAAAGGCTATATGTAACCTGCAGATTAAAAAAAGGGTGAAGGAGGGATAAGAAATGAAAAAGTGGGATATAATTTAATTTTTTAGTCTTACCAATTTAAAATATTTTATTCATTTGATTAATTATTATTAATCTTGAGATATAATGTAGTGAATTGTAAAGTTTCAATATTCGTTAAAAATAATATTTGAATTTGTATCTATACGTTTTTTTCCAAAGTTTACAAAATTACGCATATAAATATTTTTATGGCTAAAGGAACTCGAAGGGAGCATCTCAAAAATGAGGATGACAACCTTCCGGCATGGTGGTTGGTTCTCACCAAGTTGGTGGTTACATAAAAAGGTGAGGGTTGTTTTCGACGACGAGACGTACTTCCCAAATAAAAGAATATACCGAAGTTGGAGATGTGCTTTAAGACTCAATCACAGTTCCTGACAGTATTACCATTGCGGTGATCTAGTCATTCATTTCCATGTCTTTGGGAGGATCGGATTAGCAGATTTAAGGTCACCATTAGAGTAAAATCCAATGGGAAGGAAATATTAAAAATAAAGATGAGAATCTTTCCGATAAGGTGGGTGGCTCTTTCCACTCTGATGGGAGCAGAAAAAGGGGGTGGTTAGCTACCTCGCATAGATGACAGAACTTAATTCCCACGAGATAGGTTGTACTGTGTCCAGTCATGACTCAAATGATTCCACAACAGTTCCCACCAGTTCTGCTTGCTGAGTTCTGTTATTTGTAGATGCAGTATCGAGTTGTGAGAGAAATAGCCAGTTTTGAAGTAACGAGTCAGCAGCTAAAGCGAGGAGACAGTGGAGAATTGTAGACTTTTGGAGAGACTGTAAAGTTAATCTGTGTAGATTTCCTCCACCTGTTGAAGTATGTTTGGACGCTTTGTGTGCAGTGGTCGTTATTACTATCGATTGCTACTTGCAGGCTCCTGTTTGTCTTGGTCTGTTACTGTGTGTTGCCTATGTTCTCCTCGGCAGAATATTTTTCGTCTCTGTATCAGTGCCTGCATGCTTAGTAAAAATTGTTATGCGTTACCATAGGACTGTTTATTTGAGCTATCAACATATCAGAAAAGAACCACTGGAATTTTTATTACAATATTTTGTATTGTAACACATCTAACTCGTTATTTTGATTGCTAAAGTATTAACATTGTATTGCTGCTTGTTTGGAAAAAGTAAGAAGTGTTTTTTTTTAACAAAAATGTATTCCAATGACATGAAATATTATTGATAAAAATAAAACTTTTTTCATATAAAGATGATTTTTTACTTATAATATTTGTTTATATATTATAATTGGAATATCTGTATTCAACTCCCATACAGGTTTTCATTTAAATTTCAATCAGCATGAACGTAACTATGAAAATGTGAATAACAATATGTGGATTCAGTTATTGCGATTGAAGACTGTGCATGAGGATACATTTGAAGTACAAAATTTTAAATATTTCCATTTGTAGACCAACAAGCAATTTGAATACTGCAATAATGAATTTTAAAAAATATAGCAATGCAATTTTTTTCTAAGCATTTCAAGATATAACTGAATTTTTGATTAGGTGTTGTTTTCTTATTGAATTACTATGACAACCTACCAGTCGTGACTGATTCAAGTTTTTCTTACACTGGTTTCTTCATCTAATTCTTAAAAGTGTGCCATGAAACAAAACAAGTGGTTTCGATAAAGTAAAAAAAAGTTTCCATCAATTTTCAGGTACCGGTCTATTTTGAATTAAATACAAAACTTCCAATAATCATAAATTTTAGAATATTATTAAACGATCTTTAAAACTTCAAACTTTAATTAAGAACATTAGAATATTACAAACACGTTCCCAAAAAATATTTTAAATAGTACAAGAGAAAATTTCAAGCAAAGAAAACTTTACAGAATTAAGAATATTAAATGAAACGGCTTATTTACCCAAATATAAAATTAAATTTAAAAATCCCATCCTTCAAAAAGAGTAGAATACAAAGATTGACATCATTCTACTTATCATATCCCTAACCAGAAAAGTTTTAATAAAAGAAAGCATTTACGAGACATATCAACCTATCAAAAAATGATGTAATCAGATAATCAATGCGCCTAAAATTCCTGCTTCAACTAAGTACATGTTAATAGGATTATTTTAAAAACTGAAACACATGCTGTAAAAGGAATATGACAGGTAAATCAGAAGAAGCAGAAAACAGATTAGAAATAAACATGACAGTTTCTATTTACATCGGTTATTACCAGCTTTTAAACCTCTGTATTTCTTAATCATTAAAAATAATTCTACTAATTGAGAGTTTCAGAATACAAAATAATGTTTTAAACAGCATCTTCTCTTCCTGCTAGATCCGATTATGCCTTAATTTTCAAAGAATATTTTTCTTCTGTTTTCGTAAATGTTTTTCTCGGAAATTAAGGTGAATCCCATTGATGAGTCAAAATACTTCTGTATTCGTTACTTGAACTTAACCGAGCATATTGCTATAATACTTATCTTTTAAACGTGTTTTGTTAAGGTTGTTTTCAGAGAACATTCCAGCTTTAATTTCAGATATTTTGTTCTTCATAATGATATAATTTGTAAAAAGCATTTCTATTATTATAACTTGTTTCATGAAATGCATTATTTGTTTAATTTCCGTCTTAATGATTCCGGTAAAGGTTTAAAACTCAAAATGAAGTTTTTTTTTGTTTGTTTTTTATTTTCTCGTTTATGATATAGACAACCAAAAGATAATATAATCACCAAAAAATTTGAATTCGAAATCTAAGCACTTCAAATATACATTTCTGGAATAATGTCGGTCTGTTTTTTTGCTACATAGATGAAAGTTGGTATATCGTCTGCACTTTAACTTAGTAGATTTTTATCAAATATTAAAATAAATCCATCCAAAGGAAGTTTGATTCTCCAGATGCCAGAATATATTTTAATATGATTACAAGGCGAAAAAGATAGATAGATAAAATTTGATGCATAAATATAACATCCAAGGTGTAGACATATTTAAATATGCAATCAAATACGATTAGGAATTGAATGTAAGTCAGTCTACATTTTCAAAAGTAGGCAAACTTAATAAATGAATAAGTATTATAAAACACAATTTTTCAATCAATTCCTGCATTTGATATTAGGAAAAGTTTAGCAAATTAGGTAAGATTTTATTTTAAATAATTTTTATTAAATAATTAGAATTGTGGTTCTTGTGTTCCGCTTTACAACAGAAGGAAGGGTGCAGTAGCTTTTGAGAGTATGGACCCCTGAGCACCCGAATAACGATCACCTCTGACTCAATAACTCCAGTGGTATTACTCTCGACTTGGAGAACTTTGTGACAAGGTTTGAACTTACAGCACAAAGGATGCGAATCCAAAACCCTACCAACTAGAATACCCAGAACTAGCAACTGCAACTACTATAAAAAACAACTATAAAGGCGAAAAAATTATTTAATAATAGTTTTAATTAATTAATAAAAATTAATGAATTAACATTTGAAAAAACTGTATTAACATCAAATGTCATCTACTACAAGCTAAAAAAATTTACTTGAACTTGGTGGGATGAATAAAAAGTATATTATTAACGATTAACAATATATATATATATATATATATATATATATATATATATA
Organism: Argiope argentata; assembly: GCA_026289955.1. NCBI lineage: Eukaryota > Metazoa > Arthropoda > Arachnida > Araneae > Araneidae > Argiope > Argiope argentata. The sequence goes on from JAOUZG010022948.1 coordinate 3,849,663, forward strand.
TATATATATTGAAAGAGTGTGAGCTAGTAGTAGGAATTGAAAAAAGAGCCATCCTTTAATCTTTATTTGAGTATCCTTTGTCCTCCTTTGAGTATTTCAGTATCCTTATTATCTTTTAATCCTTATTTAAGTAACGTTGAAGAAATCCTTTTTCAAATAAGATGAATTATTTTTTTTTATATTCAAAGTAATACTAACGTATTACGATAAATTATATGGAATAATTAAAATTCATTTTTTTGCAACAGATGGTGAAGAAAAGACATTGGATTATTGATTTTATAATTTGTAATATATATGCTTTTTTAAAAAATGGTAATTTTTAAGACTAGAGTTAATGATTCCGACAACTTAATAGAATCTTAAAATTGATTCTTCATTTAATATTGAAACTGCAATTACAAATGCCAAAATCCAATAAATGTTAAAAATCTTTTTAAAAATAATGCAAATTTCGATGAAAGTATTTCATTGTTTTGAAATTTTGGAAAGATTTTCATAAGATGGAAATGCAAGATATCCAAGATAAGATAAAAAGGGTTTGATCACGAAATACTTTTAAAAGTTTCTAGTCCATGCAGAATGAAATGAGGAAATGGAATGACAATAAAATTAGATGTTGTCCTTTTGATAAATATTTACTTATTAGATTTTCCTGAGATAAAAAAAAGTATTTTCTAAAATACATTTGTCTAAAAACATAATTAAAAAGTAGTACGAACTAGCAACAGCATGCAGTTTCTGTAAATTTGTTTTAAATTTTGATTCCTGTCGTTCTGGTTAATTTAGCTATGTTATCTTCCCCTTTCTAATTAACACAAGGATTATTTGGAAGAAGCCACCCAATTTTAATCCCTGGTTATATGATAAGAACAAGATTCGGATTATTCCCCGCCCCTTTCAAAGTTAGGCAACATATAAACTGACAGATGTTTGGTTTTTGGAGTCGGGTTTAGCATATACCATGCCCAATTTTACAATTGATTCGTATTACAATTTGGTTTCGAGTTTAAAGTTAAGACTTTACCAATAGATAGGTCAAAGATAATTTGATCGTCGAGATGTACAAAAAATAATCAGTTTTATTCTTCATATGATGTGAGTGTAAAGCGTTATTACTTTAAAATTAGGATTAACTTACCATTCTAAAACTATATGAATGCTGAAAGAGATTATATTAGGGCTGAGAACAGAATTCACAAATTTCTCCATCATAATAGCATAAGGAAGGACTACAATAACTTAAATGATGAGTCGAATCTATTTCGGTTTCAGAGTATATTTTAATACACCTGAAGAACCAAGAAAAAGCTCTACGGACAATCATGCGTCTCTTGGTGCCTATTAATCTGTTTTAAAACAATTCTTTTCATATTTACTTTTTGAATACTTTACCTTCACATATTTTTTTTTCTCCCGAGACCAACAATTTCACTCTCATCACAAAAAATATCAATTTCTTCATCAAAGATCTCAAATTCATTATCACTATTTATTTCGGATAAGATATCTCCATAAATTTCCTCATGCTACGCTAAAAACTAAAAACTTATAGAAAGTAAAACTGCACAGTAGAATCAGCACCCAAATAGTACTGTAACTGATAGTTCCAAGAAAAATAAGACAGTAAGTATAAAAGGAAAAACTACCACAACGTACTAAATAAACAAAAATATAAATCTGCAAGACCCTTATTAGGCAGTCACAATTTTAAAAAAGTAAATTTATATGGCCCTATCGTTAAGTGCTATTGTACCTCCGACAGTTTATTTGCAGACACAAGACCTTGCCTTATAATCATTGACACGGCCATCAACCTCAGCCCCTAAGACCGAAATAGAAGTTAAACTATAGGAAATAATACTGGAATTGACTACATCATTTTAATTTTATTTATATCTGAAGAATGAAAAGATTCAATTAGCTCATTGAGTGTCATGTCAGTTACCGGTGATTGACACTAAACTTTTTGTTCGTACCGTGTCAGACACCGGTGACTGACAGTGCACATGCATTTTGTACCTCGTCAGTCACCGGAGACTGGCACTGTAATTTTGTACATTTCATTAGGGACCTTATCCTTTACAGTTGACTGATAAAAGAATTTCTATTCAGGTTTCGTTAGTCTTTATTCCAGGACGATATACATTTAAAATAAAATATTCCCTTAATAAATTTTTATCTTCAGATGACAAAATCACAATTTTGCATAGATCTACTTTCGTCAACATATCAAAGATATCGGATATCACGTGCCAGACAAGAAAGAAAACAAAATAGATCTCATGCATAGCTTGTTGAAGTTTAACAAACCCCAGATTTGAAAGCTCAAAATCTTACGATATAATAAAAAAATTCTTAACGGAATTTGTTTCGAAATTATGAGTAACATATTTACGTTTATATAATTTCAAGCATTGTTTCGATTTTATGTTGTATTAGCAATACGTTTCCGAATTAATTTGTTTTTCATTATGAATATTATTTATTATTAATTTAATTCGCAATTATGAATAACACATTTACGTTAATATCTTTTCAAGGATTGTTTTGAATCTGTGTTGTATTTAGCAATACGTTTACGAATTAATTTGTTTTTAGTTATGAATAGTTATTTAATAGCTACATTATAAAAAATAAATTTTAGGAATTTACTCATTCAGTAACCAATACTCAATTATTAGCAAAAGATAGTAATTTAAAATGCAGAAGAGGAAAAATCCAATTAAGTACTTGTGCTTTTGAGAAAAGTAATAGTGCGTTTGTAAGTACTAGTTTAATCTTAAAATTTTTAGAAGAAATACTCACAGCCTTACGAAAGTGACTTTAATTTGATTTTATCAAAAGTAAAAATGTCAGCTACATTGTTCCACAGATACATATATAAAAATATAGGAGAAAAACGCTGAGATTATACATCAAAATAAAGATAAAGTATGTCTTTTAATTTCAAACAAAATGTGAAAAGTACAAATCTTCAATTTTTTCAGCAAAAAACGGCTTAATGACCGACACAGAAATGTTTTGTAATTTGATACTTTACCAATACTAACAAACTACTGGTAGAAGGCAATTAAAGCGAAGATATATAACTTGTTTCACCTTTTAAAAGCTCCCAAATAAACCCTTTCTAATTATACAAGAAAGAGCTGTAGCTACAAGCTTCGAGCTATTAATGTCCAAAAGTATGATTTGAGTGCCTTTAGGAAGTTTGTTCAAGAAAGTAACAAAAAGACTAGAATTAATCAAATTCTAGCAGTGAAAAAAAAGGTGGCATTAATTATTCTCTAATTACTGCAGATTAACATGGGTGTTTCGATGTGTCTTCAAGTTTTGCCATCTTTGTGGTCTTTACACTTAATTTACACGTTAATTAAATTGAATTTCCTAAAAAAAGTTAATCGAAGACTGTAAAAATATCAATCGTATTGTTCTTTAACTTTCAATTATTTGAATAATTGCTGAAGAGTTTCTAGAATTGAATTGTGAAATCATCTTCAAATGAATTAAGATTTTAATTTATTTTTCGGATTCCAAAGTGTTTTTTTTTCTTGAAAGTCCGCTGAGCTTTCAAATCAAAATCGAAAGCTAGAAGCTAATTTAAATGCCATTACTGGATCCTTATTGCCAGTTTAAGGTGTTAAAAGAAACTTTAGAGAATTGCTTTGTCAAGAAAAGATTATATCGCATTTATTAATTACAATTTCAAATTTTAAGAAACTTAATTGATTTTAATTAATAATAAGAGAAATATATTATAAAAACATTTTCTGGATTTCAGATATTTGATTTTAACCATGTATTTTTAAAATAATACATATGATGCAATAAATTGTTCTCTCTTTCAGCATGGAAAATTTTCAGAATTAAAAACATTGTGTAAAGTGGCACGATTCTCGGTAGTTTTAGTTCAAGGTTACATTTGAAATGCATCAGGATTTTTATTTAAGCTGTATGAGGATCATATATTATTAATATTATTTCTCGTGTTTTCTTTGTAGAGTATTTGTGCATATCTCTTACCTTTTTTGTAGTATCAAAAAATTAATTGAAAAAAAAACACACAAAGAATTGAAGCATTTCAAAAATAACGATAACATATGAGTATATTCATCCAAGCTTTGATTTGCCTCTGCAACATTTTACTAACTTAAAATCTTCATTATTTCCATTTTATACTTTTGGAAATAATTTAGTTCAATATATTTAATTTTAAATTTTCGGAATATTAGAAACTAAGATTAAGAAGAAAAAAAACTCAAAAATCCATCATTTTTGAGTTGTCTATTGTTCTTTAAAGAACTACAGCTTATTAGCATAAGCTGTTTTGATTTTATATTCCTGATGCCAAGAGTTCACCATAAGGCTACATCGGTTTTCAGTTTCAGAAATATGATAGTCATGGCTTAAAAATTAGATTTAGTCAGGTTTATATTTGTACTATTCCATGATTATGGTATGGGTGGTATATTTATATGAGTGATGTATTTACCACCTATTAAATTAGTAATTTAACTATTTTCCTGTTTTGTTAAATAAACAATTAAATGTTTGTAAGGAGAAGCGCAAAAGGAAAGGGGAAAAAGTATTTTTTTTTCAATGACATAAAAAATTAAACTTTGAATTAAGGTGGTAGATAATTGTACTCATATTTTTATTATATTTTAAAAGAACAGTGAACTCATGACTAAGATTTGTACATATTTCAAAATGGCAAAATCAGAATGGCCTTTATTTTTCTAGGCAGAACTATTTAGGTGTACTGAGGGACATCACATAAAGGTTAAAGAAGGTATAAGCATTCTCATGTATCATCTTTTCACAAATTTTAAGCACAAGCCTTTTGAACGATAATATGTTGAATACGCGTTGAAGACTAAAATGTATACAAAAATCCGTATGTGACCGCTATACATTTCTTATCACCAATTTTGTCGCAATTTTGAATTTGACTCATTGTTTGTCTGACATAGTGAGTGATCCAATTACTCAAATCATCGTATTTGGAGTCAAATGAAAAACAGATAAATTAAATCTTTGACACTCCAATAATCACACAGCTTGGGTTTTCACCATTTTTGCCAATAATCTTTAATCAAATCTAAACCCCTTAAAGATCGGATAATTTTCAAGAAAACGGTCATAAAAGTGTCTGGTTTTTTATTTAAGAAAATTATATAAAAATAAGTGTACGATAAACATATGCATTCAATTTTTAATTTTCGATATTTTTTAGATTGAAATTTTAAAACATTAAAATTTTATGAAAAGCCAGCTTTCAAGTTTATTTTGACTGGATGTTGGTTTCCCAGCAAGCAGCGAAATTTTAAGGAATACGTCTTTCAAACATTCAAAGAGAATTTTATTAATCTTACGTCTAATATCAATACAGATTAGTTAATTTTTCTTATGTGGTAAATTTCAAAGCATGAGATACAGAGATCAGCGTCACAATTCAGTTAATAGAATCGAGTTTCCTTCTTGCATCTCTTATTGTTTTCGTCTCACCTGGAACAACAAACTTTGCATTCCATAATGAACACAATATTAAAAAAATATATTTTAATACAGAACACAAACCACGCGTATTCAACTGGGCCACGTGTATTGGGAGTAACTGGGAGGGCTCTGGACTAAGATTGCTAAATGCATATCACAAGTGCGCATATTCGATAAGTATTACAACCTCATTGAAAATAAACTATCAGCAATTACAATAAAAATAGACTATTATTGCCATCTGGTGTATAAAATGAGAAATAAAATATCTTCCTGCCAAAAGAAATGAATTTGTTTTAATTGCTATTGAACACCCAGCCCGACAACATGGAGAAATAAAGGTTGAAACCTCAGCCCATCATTTTCACAAGAGCGAGAGTTAAGAGGTTAAGTCAAGATTGATCTTAAGAACTAGGCTTTTGACGGCACCACGAATAATCCCTAAATCCTGGTTTCTCATGTCATGTGAGAATGAAACAATGGTTTCTGAAAATTATAAGCAGAAATTGAAGTGTTCTAAGACTCTATAATTCTATACAAATTTACATATACACAAAAAACTGTAATAAATTATTATATGGATTTTTCATTGAACAAGTAAATCAGTATATTCTGGAAATAAGTATCATCTAAGCAGATAACAAAAAAAATCAGTATATTCTCGAAATTAGTATCATTTAAGCAGATAAGAAAATCAGTATATTCTCGAAATTAGCATCATCTAAGCAGGTAAGAAAATCAGTATATTCTCGGAATAAGTATCATCTAATCAGATAACAAGAAAATCAGTATATTCTCGAAATAAGTATCATCTAATTAGATAAGAAAATCAGTTTAGGGATTAAAAGGTCCAAATTAATGTTAAGCTCTGAAATTTAGATGATCATGAGTACGAGATATAATTTCATTGAAAATCCTCATTTTGTGTAGAATTAGTGCTAAATATGTCTACCATTAAAGATTGAGTTATTTTACATTGATATGACAGAACAATAGAGATAAATTGTCTTTCAACTCTTGTTATCGTACTTGCATGATTCAGAATTCTGAAATCAACCGCATATTGTTTAGGAATGGCTCATTAATCAAATAATAAAATATCGCTACACCATGAGAATCGTATACAGAGTTGCATGAATCCTAATACGTTCAAAGAAATCTACAATTCTTACATAGAGGAGAGGCAAAATCAATAATTAAGAATGAATTTCCTAGTATCAAAACATTAATTTCTTTGACTTAACTTAATAATTTTCGTTCAAAAAGTTCTCTAAAATATATAAATATATATACAATCTTACATCTCGGTTTTTCTATTTCTTTTTAACATCTCCAACGACTTAAAAAAGCATTAATCGAAATGTATTACTTATTTCTTTAAAAAAATTTGAAAATATTGATTTATTCATAGGTACCAGAGTTTTAGCGCATGCAGAACGAAACTGAAATAATACTCCTTAAAAAATATTTTCTTATAAACATCGAAATGCACCGAGCTACATGCATTAATTTTTTTCAGAAAACCTTGAAAACAAAAGCTAAAATAATATGACTTCCAAATGAAATTCAAAATTTTCTACACCATAACGATAATTTATCTATTGGAAACAACTTAGGACAGTTTCTTTTTGTAAGCAAACTAGTAATTTGCATTTTATTTTATGCGACGAAAATTATAAGGCTTTCCTTTTCGTTTTTTTTTTTTTTTTGAAAAAATTCATATTTGAATATAAGATAGAAAGTATTGCAGCTTTTTAAAATTAATTTCTTTTTTATTTTAATCTCTTTTTAGAATAATATATTCGCTCATAATATATTTTTTCAGAATAATCCAAAACCAAATCACTGTAGATTAACCAATCACTGTAACGATGATCAATTCATAAATTCTAATTTGATAAATTAAAAATTGTTTTCTCCTACTTTTTGTTAAAAAAGAATTTAAAAAATTATGCAGATGACCATTTAATAAATTTTCAAATGCGAAATCTATGTATTTTAGCACTTATGTTCGATAATAATTCTCAGATTCAATCTTTTCATTCCGTAAATATCATAGTGGTATCTTATTAAATTACCTAATCACTTATTGTGTTTTTATGCATAAATTCCTTTCCTAGTGACCTATTATTGAAAACTCTTTTTATAGTATTTAATAAAGATACAAAATTCTTGCACGATTTTCAAGAAATTGCTTATTTTGTTTATGCATTTTTAGACGAATATTTTTCATTTTCTTATTAGAGCATTAGCCCGGATCCTTAAATGTGTGATTAATTACTAATTAAGAAATATCAATTTTTAGGTATTACTCTTAATTTTTTGTAAAAATAAATTAATCAAAAATATACAAAAAGTAATGTTCAATTTTTTAAAAAAATTTCAAACATATCCTTCCATGTTACCGAGTCTCTAAAAATATTATCTGTTTTCTGGTTTTGAAGTTTTTACACTTAGTTACATTACGATTATTATGAGTTGAGGGGTTCATTTATTTGTTCATTGAATTTTCATTGCATAATATCCAATTTAGATGCAGGTTAAGGTGACCAGGGACCTTTTAAATGACTTTTTGCAATTTTCACCTTAGAAATTTGAAATTTTGCAGGCATTAAGATGAACACTATAGGTGATGACACACACAATTTTAAAGCATTATTTTAATTTATGAGTTGGGGTAATATAATAATAACGATGAATAAAGTTAATGAAAAATGTTCCAGGCGCTTCAAATTTGTTCGAAAGCGCTCCAATTTTTATTATTAATTACAATAACCCCTTCAAAATAAAAGTTGGAATAAAACTTAAATTTTGAGTACAATATATCAAAGTTAACCAATATAATAACTTGAAACTCCTGATTTTTTAAAAAAAGTTTAAGTAGTTTTGAGTTATTATATTGGTTAATTTTGATATTTCGTACTCAAACTTCAAGTTTAATCTCGACTTTTGTTTCAAAAGGCTTACCGAAAGTAATAAAAATTGGAGTGCTTTCGTAAAAATTTGGAGCGCCTGGAACATTTTTCATTAACGTTATTTATCGCTAATATTATATTAACCCTTCCCCAACTCATGAATAAATTAATATAATGCTTTAAAACTTAGTGTGTAACCTCCTATAGTGTTACTCTTAAGGCCTGTAAAATTAAAAAACGCTAAGGTGAAAATTACAAAAATTCATTTTATAGGTGGCCTTAAAAATGGTCTCCTTAAAAATAATTGGGAAGAAATATTGGTCATTGCTTACTATTGTCAGTATATTTCTTCTTATCTTCTCTTAATCTCAACGAAAGCATAAAGCAAAACTACTCACTTCTTTATTTATTGCACTTTCAACACTTTCTATAAAAGCTTATGATTTCCAGTAATTGAAGATGAGGCAGCTGAGTATCCAGTGTTCAACACCTGTCTTCACCACTATATGTTTTAGTGTTCAATATTACACGGAGCATTTAATTCAAATTAGCTCTGGCTAAGAGTGAAACCCATTTCATTTCTATATAGATTCCATTTTTTATAACTTTAAAGCTTTAAAACAGTTATTATTGCATCCGAAGTTTGTTTAAATTTTGCATTTTAAAAATGTGTAATTTCATTTTCTATCAAGAAAACTACTTTCCAACTTGTGTCGAAGAAATGAAACAGTTTTTATTTAAAAATATTCATGTAAATGCACCTCGGATATGGCATTTATAAGAAAATACAGGTGATACTGATAAATAGTTTGTAAGTAATTTACCAATATTGCTTGAAATTAAATACTTTTATGCAGTATATTTGTAATTAAAAATTAATTTCATATCACTATTATTAAGCGCACGATATCTTTTAATACATCATGCCATTTGAAAGACCGTTCCTGTCTTAGGTCAGTTTTAATCGTGTAAAGTATGTTCTCGTAACTCGTGTTTCTTTGAAAATTCTCAAATGACTAATTTAAAAAAAAATGGAAAAAAAAATATAAAACATATAAAACAGAAATTAAATAAAAATAATGCAAGAATTGCAAGACGAGTTTTCTGCCTTCAATATGTTCAAAAATAGGCTTCAATCTGTGAGTAAACTAAAGTTTACTGTTAATTTTAAAACAGCTGAAACAAATGCTTAGAATTTATTCTGAACTCTAACATAATAAAAATAAGAATTTACTTCTCATGTTTCATAATAAATCTAACACGATAAATGGCAATTCATTATTCAGTTTGGAATCTGCAATGGGGACAAACGCTACAGCCATATTAATCATTGTACAATACTGTTAAATAAATATGATTCCCTAAACTTTTCAAAGATCTTCCTATTTTACGTAGGTTGTAAAAATTTTCGAAATATTCAAATTGCAAATGAAGCTCTGGATTTCCGCCGGTGGTATTTTATTGCCTGTAATAACAAAACTTCAAGAAGCAGAGGGAGAAAACGAAAATAAAGAAACTACCAGTTGATCTATTGTACATGGCTGTTTGCTCATTTCCTTATTTAACTTGCATAAGCAAAACAGAAACAAAGAAAATACTATAAGGCTTTACTGAAGGACTCTTAACTGTACAATTATTCAAAAGTCTTTCAATGACAAACGAAGTTTATCCTTTAGCATTTATTTATTATTCAAATCAGATCTTAATTCTTTATTCAAAGAAGATCGTAATACGGGAGATCAATTGATTATCTCTAGAGAAGTAGCATGCATAAAGAAACCAAGAGCCAGTATGTTGATTCATATGATTATAAGTATTAGATTAAATACCGAATGGAATAGAAAATTTGATCATAGTTTTAAAAACTTTTGGGATGGAGAAATTCTGATGATAGAGGAAATTATAATTAAGTTTTTCTTTTTTAAATTAGATGCATGATTTCTATTCAACGAAATACGGTCGAGCATCCAATAAGGTCGTGCAATAAATAAACACATTTCAGTAAAGTTAGAGGTAGATGCATAATATTTCCTTATTGTTGTGTATTTCTATGGTAATTTCATATTCTTTCTTACATTTAAAATAAATTTTCATCGTTCTACTTAAATGTATTTAAAAGGATTCAGCTCACACAAAAACAGTTTTCTTAATGCGAGTATCAATATTATAAAGTAACTTCAGTTATAACTAATTGTTTATAATATTTTGGAGGATTTTCAAATATTATTTTATATAGTTCGCAGAAGAAAAAACACGGAGCTTAAATTTCAATTTTAAACTTCTTTATATGAATGTAAACTAGCTATTTAAATATTTTCGTTTTAAAAAAGTAATATAAAAACATTTTTTTCAATAAATTTATACTTAGAGTTATTAGAAAAAAATTAGGAAGTTGAATTTTTTTATTTTAGTTACTTTTTATTATTTAATTACGATTGTTGTTCTCGTGTTCCGCTTCACAATGGGATGAGGGGTGCAGTAGCATCTGAGATTATGGACCCCAGAACACCCGAGGGCGGAAGTCTGACTTCTAGCTAACATACGTCGCAAATATTTTTTACGGGGCAAACCTCATTTATGCATTTCATTCATTCATCCACAGAACATAATTTAGATCTGAAATAGAGAACGATCACCTCTGACCCGATACCTCCCAGGGGATTTACTCTCAATATGGATAGCTTTGTGACCAAGATAGATTTTACACCCACCACACACGGAAAGTCCTCGGCTGATAGGTTCTAACTAGTAGCCCAACGGATGCAAATCCAACGCCCAACCAACCAGTCTATCTAGGCCAAACAATTGCAATCAATTACTATAAATAATTGAATAAAAAATTATACTGGGATTGAATTTTTAACGCCAATTGAGGATTCAAAACCAATTGTGGCAACGGAAAATGCGTGAATTTTCTACACCAGCTCGGGTAAAGCAATACCGATTAGAAATTTCTAATTTTCTTTGTTCTGTATTATTTTAATTCGAGAGTAGTTCAAAATAAATCGTAAAAATTCGAGTAATTAACAATGTTTAATTTTAAGTGCATCAAACATTATGAAAATAAACAGAATCATTAAAAATAATTGGCCGAAAACATGTTAAGCCTAACCTCATTAGTGTGGAGAAAAAACAAACTGAATTCGATATTTATTCGTAAGCCTGGAAATGAAGAATTTCGGCGATAAAGTTTTTAATTAATTAATAAAAAATTAATGAATTAATATTTGAAAAATCTGTATTTACATCAAATGTCATTCACTAAAAGTCTTAAAAAATTTACTTCAACTTGAGTGGATGTATAAAGAGTATTTAATTAAAGATTGAAAATTTGATATTATATATATATATATATGAATAAAGAAATATATATATATATATATATATATATATATATAGGGAGAGTGTGAACTAATAGTAGGAATTGAAAAAATTGTTGAATCTATTGATCAGAATACGTAGAAGAAAAAAGTGACATCTATTGTAACGCTTTGTTAGACCTTGGAACCATCAGACATTATAACATAACCTACACAGAGCAAAACTAAATCATATAAACTGGAAAAATTTTAAATAAACGAGAAACTATCAGGAATAATTCGTAAAAGGTTTTAAGATGTCTTCAAATAAACATAATCATAAGAAATAAAATATATACTTTTGTTATATCATAGCAGCTAATTTTTTTATTTACTCTATCTTGAGTCATAGTGACCTTTTATTGATTAAACAGCATCCATACATACAGTCTCAGTCTCTATCATAGTATTTATTTTAAAAATAATACTATTTATTGATTTTATAAGGTTGAAACCTCATGAAAAAGCAAATAAACACAGCAGAAATTTGTCCTTGGTGGATTGAGGAAAACACTTGAATTCATAGAGTAATTTCTTCTGAAACGATTTTATAGATTTTATTTCAAATAGTTTTTATTTTCAAAATTGAAATAATTACTAATAGGTGTAATAAATAAGTAAATACCTGAATATCATCTCCGACCCAGAATAGCTGTCAAGATAAGTAAGGAGGACCTCTGATTGCAAGGAATTAGGAAATAATGTATTTAAGATGGAGATTCGTACGAAATAGAAATACCAAAACTAAGATAACGAAACAAACTGATGACACTAACAAAACGAAAATACGTAGGTAATTTAGAAAAGTTAAGTCCATTTGCCATTTTCACCACGGAATAGTTGCGTTTGTAATGACGTGTTTACACTCGACCAGTTAAAAGACGGCTTGTAGTCAGCGCATGAGCAGAAAGGAAATAGTTTATGTTTGCCACAATTTTATAAGAGATTCCGCCATTCCATACTTGGCTATAAATTGTCGTTTTGGTGTCTCTGACTTTTTCGCTGCATATCGTATTGTAATGATGGACATTTAAACAAAGAAACATGGTGAAATTAAAAAAAAAACGGTCAACACACTTAAATTTGGAAAATAATAGAGAAATGGCAAATGAAATAAGGAAAAGAAGAAAATGTAATGTCGCACCAGAAAGAAAAAAAGAGCAAAAAATGTTGGCATTAATCTATAATAAATGATCAATCTCTTCACGCCAAGAAAAATGCCAAATTCTACAAAGGCATGCGCAGAAAGAAAAAAATACAATACAACTGCATATTTTTGTACCGTTGGAACAATTACTCAGCCAGCCGAACAGTATTCTAAGCATGTGCTGCCTACTGACCTTCATGTAACTGGCCGATTGTAAACCCGATATTAGTTCAATCATGCGCAATTCTTTCTGCTGATTCATTGGCAAGAAAAGAAGGGGGGGTTCATAACTCTGACTTGAAATGGTGCTTGTTTAGTGAGAATTTAAAACAATCGGCCATCCCGACGCATTTAACATAGGTCGTCCGACCGATTTCTCAGTGAGAGGAATATCAACGCTTGTAAAATTCCCTGACAAATTTGTAAAATTTGCGAACCCAATGCCATGAGTGACAATAATCAGAAGGAAAGTACGACATTTAAATGGAGAGCATGAAGTGGTAATCGCTAAAAAAATGGCGCCAAAGATCGAACTCTAATAGGTATTTTTGTTGCAATTATTCATCAATGACATGATGTTAATACACAGGTAAAAACCTAAAAAGTAGACAAGAAAGTTTCGAGGAGACCACATTGGCCAGTTATGAACGAAAACAATGTTAAATCATTTTGTGTTTTGTTTAAAAATGGTGGTTCGTTGATCTCTTTTATCGTTCGTTGATCTCTTATAATTTATTGTTTGTTCTATTTTATATAAATATAAGAATTATGATAATTTTTGTAGCATTTATACATTAAAGAAAAGCAACGTCGAAAACCCGAAAATTTTTTGAAAAAAAAGTTGAAACTTTCGAATAGATCTTCTTTGGGAGAAAATACGATTCATGATACAAAGTTATTCGCAAAAGAAAATTACATTTCAGAATGAAAAATAAAATGCATTACATTACCAATGAAAATAAATAAAAAAAAGATGCTATAATCCTAAAGTAATATTTTGCCTTTATCTATTCTTCTTTTCTTAAGTTGTTTTTACATTTTATAGTAGATAAAATTATTCTACAAAAGACGAGCTTCAGAAAAAACATCCTTGAAAGTAGTAACAGCAAATGTTGATATTCTACTATCTATAACGATAATTACTTTCACGTTTTTTACATGTTTTTAACTTTTAGAATTATCTCAACGATTTATGATAATAAAATAAAAAATAAATCCTTATTTGAAACAGAGAAGTAATCAGCATTAATGTGTTTTCTAATTCTAAATACCTGTTTGTAATAGTTAAAAAAAAGTGATGCTCCAACTGTTTGAAAGTCATTGTTTCCATTGTTTAGTGATTAATTAAGAAATCTAAATTGTTGAAATTTACTTGTTTCTTTTTTTATAGTTGAAGTCGGAAAATAAAATTAAGCAATGATTAACTCAAATTAAGGAAATTAAAGAAAAGAGGACGAAATAAATTATTCTAATGATGTAATTTCCTTAGTCATCTACCTTCATACATCAATTACCTTCTTTATCTCTTAATTTCGTCTCTTCTAATTTTTTGCTTGAAAAAAATTATCGTCTGCGCTAATTTCAAATAATTATTTTTGAATCCCGGAATTGAAGATAAATTTTTCTTGCTTTTATAATGATATTAGTTAGAGCTCTCAAGCTTGATATCTTCAATAAAATTACATTTTTGGGTCTTTCATATTTAGCTCAGTCAATAGAAATAAAAAGGATAAGGGATTTTTAAAGCTTTTAAAGTAAAAGCACATAAAAAACAAAAGCTCTTACTTTTTATTCAATCAACATTGTAGCAAAATTTAGTAAATTTTGCAATTATTTGAAATGTCTAAAAAATACTATCATTTCTAAGTGAAAGTTTTATCTTTCATCTCAAAAATGTGTATTATCAGATTAAAAGATATGTCTCTCATTTCAAAAGTAAATATGACTTTTATTCTTTCCACCAGTTTTTTTAAATCTTTTAAAAATTTCAAAAACCTGCAATTTTTTTTAGTTTTTTAAGGGGAAGAGAAATAACTATTAATTTCAACTCCAGGAGTAATTTCAATAAAAAGTCTTTAGAAATAAGAAAACGAACACTATACTAATTATCTAATGCGCATAAGCTTTAAGAAAGTGAAGTGTTAATCAGTATAAATTGATCCAAAAATTTGAAGCATGATGAGCCTGGTGAAACAATTATATAGTATTATGGTTCGTATTTATTACAGTATTTCTAATAAATACCATAATAATAAGTGGTAAATTCTATCTTCAAATCAAAAAATGTAATTTTAAATAAAATTAAATAATTTATAGGGAAATTTATTCCTGCAAGCTGCAAAATTGTGCAAGATGTGTGAAATAGTTGTTATAAAAATATTAAAAAATAATTCTGAGTTAAAAATAATAAAATTCTTACATATATAAAAATTAGTTCATGTTGAATGATGATAATCCAATTTTACGGAATATTAATTGAAGAGTTTTAATTCTTGGAAAAATAATGTTTTCCTACCATCAAAACTATAGCCAATATCTTAAAATAAATATCAATAAGTGCTCATTCCCAATCATAATGTAGCCAAGTAGTTCATTATCTTAACTAATTATAGAGTAACTGGGAAATTAGGTTGAAAAAAAAGCAAATTACAGAAGTCTAAAATATTTATAATTCAGAGAGTTCTTTTGATTGTATTTGCAATAATAATTCCCTGTTACTGACATTGTCACTTTATTTTTGTTATCTATATTATTGTTTGTTATTATATTATTGTATTGTATTTAAAATCCTCTTCCCATGCCACTAAATTACTCAACTTCTTAAACTTTTCGTGAAATATGATCCTTAAAAAGGACTTCCTATTAGTATGGTTCGCCTAACATTTCAGACCTCACCCTATGCAATTGTTGGCTATCTTTGGCTTCAGAGAAATAATTAAGTGATTAGAAATTTACAACAGATGATGAGATTCAAATGCCATACTATATATATATATATATATATATATATATATATATATAAGATTCATCTGCGTGTCATGAGCATAACGTATCATTTTAAGGTGTAGATATATAGAAGTACATGTATATTAATGCTGGTAGAGATAGTGAGCCAGCCTCCTGTCATAGAGGTAGCGCTTGCCGAGAAAAAGCTTCCTAAAATCCTATTTTTAATAATGTTCAAAAATTAGGCATTAAGTCAATTTAATTAATTTTATTTTTTTTAAATATGACTCATTTTTGAAAATAAAGAAATTTTACATATATTGCTTCCATGTTCTCTTCCAGATGGTCCAACGGATGGAGAAATCATTAATTTAATTCATTAACTAGTAAATTAAACTCTAATGCTATTAAAAATATTCATGGTGATAAAAATGTCCGTATAAAGATGTATACAAAACTTCAAAACTCTTGGTTCTTAGCAAAAAAGAGAAAAACCGATTACAAAG
The DNA here is from genome assembly GCA_026289955.1 of Argiope argentata. Lineage (NCBI taxonomy): Eukaryota > Metazoa > Arthropoda > Arachnida > Araneae > Araneidae > Argiope > Argiope argentata. Next base: position 3,866,035 of record JAOUZG010022948.1, read on the forward strand.
TTTCATATTTGTATAAAACAAGACGAATTAAGTAAAAGTATACAAATAAAAATTTAATTTTAAATTAAGTACAAAAAATACAGTCCTTGTCAAATTAGCAGATATTAAATATTTTGATAACGCAATAAAATACTGTTTTGCTTATGCTTAAAACTACCCAAAAGAATGCAGTATTTTGGTTCTAAATAGCTTGGCAGTACATTTTGCAAAATATGATTCCCACTGAAAGATTAATTAAAAAATCCTCGAAGAATCTCCTTAAATTACGATATTATTAGTAATTTTAAAGAATAATGATTATGAAAAAGATATTTGTAACCCTTTTAATATAATCATTCTACTAAGTAAGACTTTCCTTAAATCTGCGAAAACGAATCTTTAATTATTTCAGATATTAAAACATTCTTTGCTTTAAAAATATAAAATTAATTTCCTAATCTTCACATGTTGGTGTAAATTATTAATATTGGTTGAAATATCCTTAAAGTAACGAGCCACGTGTTTAAAACCGATACTCACAAAGTAATAAATCATCGGTGGAGTGAAGATTACAGAACTTAAAAAAAATTATTTTATATTTCTCGAAACATAAATCTTCGTGTATGTAACTTTTGTTTTTCTTCTGAAAACGTAAAAAATATTAGTGTTGAAACCTGATAACATTCTTTTCCACCCACCTTATCATAATTATAGAAGAAATAAAAGTTTTAAAACAAAGCAAAAAAGAAAAAGAGAGCATCAAACATAAATAAGTGAAGAATTTTTTCCCCCTCTCACCTAGATCTTCTATATACAATTTCGAATTGCTCTTCTTTTATCTCTTTTTTCTTTTCAATCTTTCGAAGAGAAAATGAGTAAAAAATACCTTTATTGATTCTTTTACTTTAGTTGTCTAGGGAACATTTATCACTGAACAAACCTCTAAATACTTTTTATCTCATTCGGATAGGAATAAATTCTTTTTTTCTTCCTCCTCGGCAATCATTTTTCTTTATTTTTCTATGATAGATAGAAACCAAGATATTCATCGTGAGCAATTAAAGTTGTTTGTTTTTCCGTTCATTGCTTTCGAAAGACAGATGTCAAGAGCAAACAGGAAATAAAGGAGTGCTGAGTGAATTAGATGAATGGATAAAAATGAAAAATCAAGTAACTCTTTCAATTGCTATTTTTGGACATATTTGGAGTTATAAAGCATTTAAAGGTAACCTTATTAACTTAAGCTGAATGCTCTTACATTGTACGATTCTTACTGAAAGTAACATTTGGAAAATAAGAAAACTGTTTTGTCTTTTTTCAGGCGTTTTGCTTAAGTGACAGAAAAAAATTTAAAGAAATAATAAACAATTTATTTAAAGGATTTTTTATAGAGATTTCATTTATTTGCTTTTGATTATTTAAGATTTTGATTTTTAAGATGATTTTGATTATTGTTATTAAGTACATATCTCAGCCTCTTTCATTTTAGATCTAGAAATCTTCTTAATTCATCAAACTGACAAGAAAAAAATTATTCTAAATTTCATGAATATTTAATTTTTCTGTTTGTATCTTCTTGTGATTAGCATTAACCTACCTAGTTCATGGGTTCTCATGATTGATGGTAAGTGGAACTTCTTCGGTTTGTCAGAAGACACTTGGTTTGGTTTGGTTTTATGGAGCAAAAGCCACATCTGACCATTCTACGCCAAACACATGATTTGAAAAAATCAAATTTTCAATATATTACAAAGAATTAAAAAGAAAAAACTTTGGAAGAAAAGAAAAACTCAAATAATCTTATTAATGACTATATCACGTAAAAATGAAATAAGTTTGCATGTAGATTATCTCCCAATAAGTCGTTTAACTGAGTTTTATCATTACCAAAATAATTTCGTCTATATGTGATAAAATTTGGGCATTGCAGAAAAATATGCTTAATTGAAAGCGAAAAATGACAATGTGATGAAATAGGTGCAGGCTCTAAATTTAATAAATACCCATGTATCAATCTTGAGTGACCAATTTGAAGCCGATTTAAAAGGACTGAATGCCTCCGTCCCGAAGATATTTGGAGTCCTTAAGTAACGATTAAGATTTAAGTCGGATCAGGGGAAACTGGTGCACATTCGTCTTTTACCCGGGAAAAAAATAAGGCCTTTCACCATCTAAGCACCTCAATAAATAATTTGTCAGAATCAGAATGATATTTGTTTAAAGCCCACCCAAGAGGTAGACCGAATAACTTTTATCCACAGACTCATTCATTTAGCTTTGCACTTATCTACCAAGTTTCTTGTGAATATGTGTAAATTTATTTTATGATATTTATCACTATTTTCCTTTAATTAAGAAGTATAAGGAATCCTAAATATCATCCGAAAATGAATATTTTGACGAAGAAACAGACGGTGCTTTTAGCTTTCCTCAAGGATCTGGAAGTAAAATCGCTTATCCAGTTTGATATACCATAAGGAAACTATTCATGATTTTCTTCATTAAGTATACATATATTCAATGGTCTTAGGATGACTGAATAAAGCAAGGGATTACGCTTATGGAAATGTTATAGATAAGGTAAGATAATACTAAAAGAGGAGATAAATCTTTATTGTTTAATGTTAAGACCGTCTTCAAGAAAAAAAATTAATGCTTTTATTTCCCTTATTAATCAATCTGAAAATGTATATTCCTATATAAATTAATTTTAACAATATTGTTTCGTATATAACTTTATAATAAATTTTCTAGCTTTAAACTGTTGAAAGTTTCGTTTAAATGCTATTGTTGCAAATAGGCCGAACTACGTTTGCGCGATGTAAATTAATATAAATTGAATGATATAATTTGATCATAGTATAGCTTGATTCAAGGCTATAATTATAAGAAGTAAAAGACTCTTTAAAACTGAGGGAATACAGCAAAAAATATGTGAATTGAAACGCTGCGTAAATCGTAGGATGTATAGTGGAAGGAACGTAGCTCTTTGCCGGCATCCTGGCACAGAAGTAGCGCGTCTTCACCGTGATCTGGGAGTCCCTGGTTCGAGCCCCTATTTGGGCATGGTTGTTCTTCTGTGTTCTATCTGTAAGGTGTGAGTATGTTACTCATCCTCCTTTAAAAAAGGTCTATGCAAGAGAATGTGATGAGTGAGTAGCAAAAGTCGTATTCTTGGTCCAAATTGGCGAAACAACAAAACAAGAGAAGCAATCGATCGCGGTCCATGTCCATTTCAGCGAGCTTGTCCATGGCAGGTGACATAAGAAACAACAACAACCTAACTCTTTGATTTCTAAGAATTTTAATCATATAATTCTTTAAATAATTGAGAAATCGCTTAAATTATTTTGCTCTGTAAAATAATGTGAAATAAAAATGACCTAAAGAATAAATGATTTCTATTTCTGAAATGCATAGGAATGTTTACACAGCGGGTAAAGCATGCAGAAAAATAACATTATTTTCTTAATTTGGTCTATGCAATTTTTTCACTAAATCTCTTCTACGTTAATTCCGAATAACTATTTTTGAATCCAAGCAGTGAAAATGAATTTTTCATCTTCCTAAAAATAATATTAGTTTGAGTTACCAAGCTTGAGATTTTCAATAAAATCATATTTTTCGGTTTTTGATTTTATGTCAGTCGAGAGAAATAAAGAGGAACATATATTTTTAAAACTTTTAAAAAAATACAAAGCATACCCATATAAAAAGTTAATACTTTTTTATCAATCAAAATTGTAACAAAATTTAGTAAACTTTGCAATCATTTAACATATCTAGAAAAACTCAGTCATTTGTAAACAAATTACTTAAATTGATATAAATTGACAGATGCAAATTTCTATAAACTGATAGATGCAAATTGATTTAAGCATAATTTGAATCAATGCTATTAATATAAAAAGTAACAGCCTCTTTAAAATCGTGGAAACCTTTAAAAATTATATGAACATAAAACAGCTTAAACCGTAAAATATATAACAGACGGAATATAACTCTTTGGTTTCTGAAAAGTCGAATAATCATTTTAAATTTAAAAAAAAATATATCAGAATTTTCCATACATTTTAAAATAATGAGAAATAAAAATGTCCTGAAGAATAGCTAGTCACTATTTCTGAATTTCATGTGAATTTTTCACAGCAGGTAAAACATGCATAAAAACAATATCATTCTTTCAATTCAATGTATTGTACAAGGAAAACCGTTTCCTCTCTATCCTATCTCCTTTTCACTGGCCAGTGGATTCTGGGATAAAGTCCAGGATCAAATAAGAATCCACTGGATACTAAAGGCTACAACTGAAGTTATTTTAAACAGTATTGCAAATCTTCTACAGCACAATTTTATCTCCGTGCTAAGGTTTTCAGTTGTTTTCTTTTACTATTGGAATACGATTGCTTTCTTATCCCGTCACAGATAAAGGAGCATTTTTCTGGAAAGAGATTCATTTCGAAACATGCGGGACCCGTTTCATTGGTCGTATCAATAAACATACCATATCAGTTTCCTCCCCAAGATTTTGTATTGGTAAATAACACACCGATTGATAATAAATCTATTTTGAAGATACATACCAAATTTGGAAGTTATTGGTTTTTTTAATACATTTATTATTTTTGAGTATACGGAATATACTAAAGGAAGCCGGCGTCATGGCATAGAGGTAGCGCTCCTACCCTCGGAACTAGGAGTTTCGAATTCAAGTCTCGGTTCGAGCATGGTTTTTTTCTGTGTTATATCTGCAAAGTGTATGAATGTGCCCCCCCCCCCCTGTAAAAAGGGGCTATGCATGCGACTGTGATGAGAGATTAGTTAAGTCGTACTCTTGGCCCTACTTCAAAACAAGAGACGCACCTTTCGGCTTAAAACTCTCTGATACCTTGTCGAAACTTGTCCATGGCAAGTGCCATTAACAATAACAACAAAATAAAGGTATTATAGTTATGTAACAGGACAACTTTTCCAGCTCGCCCCCTAGCGGTCACTTCCCAAAACTTCAGTCTGTGTTCTGGAGTCATGGAGTAAACATGATGTTTTCCCCCGATTACTATATTTTTAACTAATTATTTGTATTAATCGTATGTCAGTGTATTGTGATTTGTGTGTTATGTCCTTTAATGTTTATTAAAAAGATTTATGTAAATTTAGCTTCTTCCTTTAAGAGTTCTGTTTTTCCCTAGCAGGAATAGCTTTTGGCGCCCAATGGTAACTAGTCTTGTTTACGGCTACAAAAAAATGGCTCCCCAACGCGCGGCCCGATCGTTTTTCACCCCACTGTAAACATCCATGTTTAGACTCCAGAGCAGAGGCTCGCTTTTCTTTTCAGGTTATTATTGCAAATTCATCCTGTAATTTTCGCAATTCAATCCTGAATTCTATGCTAATTCCGTCCTGGAATCGATGCATATAAACCTTCATCCCGAAGCTGTGTTTTGTTTGGTGATAAATCTTCAACCGAAGTTAGTTTCTTAGCGAAGAGTGTAAGTAACTTTTCATTTTATTGTCGTCAATCCTGACGCGTATTGAATTGTGAATGAGTACTGAAGAATTATTACAAATATTATTTATGTTTTGTTTAATATCGTATTTATAAGCAATTTATAAGAGGAAAAAAAAACATTTTTTCCTTCAATTACTTTTTTAGTTTACTTTTATAAAATTCTATATCGTATCAACGTCAATCCTGACGTATATAAAATTATGAATATTTGTTGTTGAAGAGTTAGTATAAATAGCATTGATGCTTATTTAAAAGCGTTTATAAAAGTAGAAAGAACCAGTGTTTTCATTAAATATTTCCGACCGGAAGTGGCTGGTGAAATTATTTCTGCTTTCTCTCTCTCTCTCTCTTCTTTCACGAGCAAATGAATTTTTAAGTAGATTAAAACTTTGAAAGTGTTCACCGGAAATAAAAAGGATTCTTTTAATTTGTGAATTGAGTATACCAGTCATATTAAATTGAAACTAATCATATATGTTCAAAGAAGTGTTGCTGAGTTTTGTTTTTAGAAGAAAAATACTAATACATATTCAGCTATTGTGTAATTTTATTTTTGATTATATGTGTTTTCAGAGGGATTTCTAACATTTTGAATAGAAGAGTTTTATTTCTTTTTAATTTCAAATATTTCATTGTTGTATTTTATTGCATAAATATAGCGTTTTAATATTATTTCTGTATGGTATTATTATGTCATTTATAATTTTAGTGCAAGAAATATGAAACTTAGTTGAAATCTTATTTAAATACAGGCAAATTTCATTACTTTCTAAATGATAAAACTTGAAATTGCATTGTTATTTTATTGTAGTAAATTATAAGTTATAACTTTTCCTTGATATTCAGTGAAAACTTTTAATTATATTTTGTCTGGTCAAATGAATGTTTATATACATATGTTTTTTTTTTACTCTATAAAGTATTTGGCATCATTTTTTTTCTTGCAATTGATTCACGATAGGAAGTGAAAATTTGTTTAAGTGTAAATACATATTTGTACTGAGAGTAAATATATAAATTTTTGCTTATCAATTATACTTTTGCAATTGACTGCACTGTAAAAGAACTTATTTAAGGCATTTGGTTGCCTCCAGATAAGAACTCATTTATACTCCTTCTCTGGTTCCACTTTGATTCATTCACACCATGGCTTTCCTGGCTCAGTGCACAATAGATGATCTAAAAGCTCTAGCAATGGATCTTGGAATCGAAGTGAGAAGCGATATGACGTTCTTAAGAATAAAAGACCTCATTACTAAAAGTACATCATATGATACTAATTTCTGTAAAACTCGTCTTGCTTTTATACAAAAGAAAGCAGAAGAGGAAAAAGCTGTCGAAGCTCAACGCGTCGAAAGGGAACGTGCTTTTGAGTTAGAAAAATTGAAAATTCAACTTGAAATGCAAACAATTTCTCAAAAGGAGACAGTTCTAGAAACTGATCAGCATAGAATGGATATTACAAAAGTTGTCCCAAGATTTAACCCAAAAGAAGATGAAATAGGGCTCTATTTGACAATATTTGAACGTCAATTAAGATTCTTAAGCATTCCAGAATCAAAATGGATTCCTTATTTGATAAGCTCATTGCCTATTGAAATAGCACAGCTTATTGCGAGAGAAGACGAGGAAGATTCACAAAATTACCGTAAAGTTAAAGAAATGCTTCTTAAACGATACCGATTAACTGCGGATCGTTTCCGACAATTATTTTCTCAACATAAGAAGAGCCCAGATACAACTTGGAGAGATTTCTACTTTGAAATATCAGCATATTTAGAGGGTTGGATCACAGAACTTAACATTAAAGACTTTGAACAGCTTAAAAGTCTAATCATTAGCGACCAAATTAAGAAAAAAGCCCCACCTGATCTTAAGGAACATTTTCTTGATTAATGGGCCAATTGAAACCAGCCTTTAGAACTAGCAGAGAAATTGGATTCCTATGAAAATAACCGCCAAGGTTCTAAGAAACTGTCAACTTCACATAACAAACAAAATTTTAGAAGTGACTTCGCAGTAACAGAGAGAAGGTCTAAGTTCCCTACCATATCAAGAGAAGACAAACAGGAAAAGACAGCGAGAAATGTATTCTCCAGGAAGACAAACTCTATCCCAGAAAGAAGAGCTGTCCAATGTTATGGATGTGGAACACCGGGTTATATACAATCTAAGTGTCCTACCTGCTCAGCTTCTAAAAGTGAAGTTAAAGCGTCTGTAAACAGAATGGATTTATTTACTCTTGAATCTGTAATATCGCCTAAGAGTTTGATTGTTCTCAAAATTTGTGGAGTAGAATCTGCTGTATGTGCCGATACTGGTGCATCTCACTCTATTGCTGGAGAAAAGTTGTTCCATATGCTACAAAGCAAAAAAGTAAAATTTGAATCCAAGACGTTTTCTTTGACACTCGCTGATGGAACACAGAGAAACGTAGCTGCCTTGACTGCGATTGTAAATCTTGAGGTCGAAGGTAAGGTGATACCGACAGAATTAATTGTTTTACCGGAAGCAAAGGGAAACAGAACACTCCTAGGGACAGATTTTCTCCAGTCTGCTGGAATTGTTCTTGATGTTCCCAATGGTAAATGGCATTTTTGTGAAAAACCTCAGATCCAGTATTCTTTTTACAAGGTACCTCCCAACAATGAAAATTGCTTTGTTGCCGAATCAAAAGAAAAGATTCCTGAACTGTCCAGTTCCAGTCAAGCTCCCGAAACTTCGTCTAATATAAATCTTCGAAGTGACGAGGGTAGGCATCTAACAAAAGAACAACGTGACCAGTTAAACAGCGTACTACAAGAGTACAAGAGTTGCTTCGAACCAGGGGGAGAACCAACGCCGTTTTGTGAACACCGTATAAATACTGGAAATAATCCACCGGTTGCAGAACCACCTTATCGCATGAATCCTGCGAAAAAGGAATTGCTAAAAAAAGAATTGGACACTCTCTTGTCTGACGGTATAATTGAAGAATGTGAATCCCCGTATGCCAGGCTGTCGTACTGGTTTCTAAACCTAATGGTAGTATGAGACTTTGTGTGGACTTTCGCAAACTTAACGCTATTACTGTTGCGGACACGTATCCCCTACCACGCATGGACGATTTGCTCACAGAAGCTAAGTCAACCACTTATATGTCAACTATGGATCTCAAATCGGGATATCATCAAATAAAAGTGCATGAAGCTGATCAAGACAAAACAGCTTTCATTTGCCCATTTGGAACGTACAAATATTTGCGCATGCCTTTTGGACTACGAAATGCACCTGCAACATTTCAACGCCTGATCGACAAATTTATAACAGGTCTAAAGAATGTTTTTGCTCTATCTTATTTAGATGACATTATTATTTTATCAGAGACTTTTGATAAACATCTGAGCGACTTACGAGCTGCTCTTGAAAGACTTTCTTTGTTTAAACTACATGCGAACAGAGAAAAATGCCATTTCGCTTGTGATCGCGTAAAATATTTAGGTCACTGGATAACATCAAATGGAATAGAAGTTGATCAGGAGAAAGTATCCGCAATTCAAAAAATTCCTGTTCCAACTAATGTGAAAGAAGTCCAGTCCTTCTTGCAAACTTGTTCATGGTTTAGAAGATATGTTCCAAACTTCGCAAATATTGCAAGGCCTCTTAGCAATCTTACTAAAAAGAATGTACAATGGATTTGGGGTCCTGAACAACAAGAAGCATTCGAAACCTTGAAGAAAAGATTAATGACACCTCCCGTGTTAAAACAACCAGATGGATCAAAGCCATTTCGTATCCGAACAGATGCTAGCAGTTATGCTCTTGGAGCTGTCCTTACCCAAGGAGAAGGTCCAGAGGAGCATGTTATTGAATATGCCAACCGCCTTCTTATTCCAGCGGAGCAGAATTACTCAACTACAGAAAGAGAAGCACTAGCAGTAGTTTGGGCTCTTGAGAAATTTCGTGGTTATGTCGAAAACCAAGAAATTATAATAGCAACTGACCACCAGCCTTTAAAATGGCTTATGAGCATCAAGTCGCCATCAGGTCGTTTGGCAAGATGGGCACTTCAGATCCAATCTTTTAATCCCAAAATCGAATATACGCCTGGTAAGTCAAATGTCCTTGCAGACATGTTGTCTAGGCCTACTAATTTAAATGAAGATGTCCCTTGTGACGTATTTGCAGTATCAGCTGATTTCCCAGTAAGAGGGCCAAGAGACATCCGAGAAGAACAGTTGAAAGACGAAGAATTAAAGAAGATAATTGACTGCTTTGAAAGTAGTTCAAAAGATGAGAATTTTGCTAACTGGACAAGCCGAGGTTATTTAATGAACCAAGGTATTCTGTATCGCTATTCACCCGAAGTAGAAACAGAAGAAGCACAACTCGTAGTTCCTGTTCAGGAAAGAGAGAGAGTTTTGCAAGAGTACCATGATGCTCCAACAGCTGGACACTATGGGGCAGAAGGGACTTACAATAAAGTCGCCTGCCGATACTATTTTCCAGGAATGCGGAAATATATTGCGGAATATGTTAGAAATTGTCCGGATTGTAATCGTTATAAACCGAGTAATCAAAAGCCAGCCGGTCTTCTGAGAACTCCAGTATATGCACAGAGATTTGAAACTCTTGCTATTGATTTGTTTGGTCCTCTTCCTGAGACCTCAACTGGTAAGAAGTGGATTTTTCTCGTAGAAGATACCAGTACAAAATGGGTGGAGTTGTTTGCTCTTAAAGAAGCAACATCAGTAAACTGCGCAAAAACCTTAGTCTAAGAAGTATTCCTAAGATTTGGACTTCCACGTAGACTTATCAGTGATAATGGTTCACAATTTGTCAGTGCTGTAATGCAACAAACTTGCAATTTTCTTGGCATCAAGCAAGACCTTATTCCTCTGTATCATCCCCAATCCAACCCATCCGAACGTAAAAATAGAGATCTCAAACTCCGACTTGCCATACTAGTCAGAGATGAACACGACACTTGGGATGAAAAACTACCAATGATTCGCTTCGCACTAAACACTGCCAAATGTGAAACAACCGATCACACAGCAGCTTATTTGCAATTTGGTAGAGAATTAAGAACAACAGATGATGTCACACACGACTTAAGAGCCCTGATTGACAATGATAATTTCGTAGCCGAGATAACCCCATATCTCAAACGGTTTGCTCGTTTAACTGCAGAGATTAAAGATTACGTCGAGCAAAAGCAAGACAAGCGTAAAGCTTATTACGATCGTCGACGACGACAAGTTTTCCACATGCCAGGTGATCTAGTATGGGTGACATTGCATCCTGTTAGCAAGTCACAAAATAAGAAAAGTCGCAAATTTATGCCCAAGCGGGAAGGACCTTATTTAGTGGTTACTAATCGTTCACCTACTACGTATGACATTGCTGACCCAGCAAAGCCAAATGAAGTCCTTGGGACTTACCACAGCTCAGCCTTACGAGCCTATGAACTTCCAGTCGCTAGAGACAGTGGAACTGTAGTACCTCTCCGGAGACGTGGCAGACCAAAGAAGTTATGTGCTGACTCTTCGCCGAGACGTCGTGTGAGCCAGAGGGGGAGTCTGTAACAGGACAACTTTTCCAGCTCGCCCCCTAGCGGTCACTTCCCAAAACTTCAGTCTGTGTTCTGGAGTCATGGAGTAAACATGATGTTTTCCCCCGATTACTATATTTTTAACTAATTGTTTGTATTAATCGTATCTCAGTGTATTGTGATTTGTGTGTTATGTCCTTTAATGTTTATTAAAAAGATTTATGTAAATTTAGCTTCTTCCTTTAAGAGTTCTGTTTTTCCCTAGCAGGAATAGCTTTTGGCGCCCAATGGTAACTAGTCTTGTTTACGGCTACAGTTATTTAAATTCGAGATGAAGATTTTTAAAAATCTTCACATCTGAAACTTTTTCAAGCCCCCAAAAGATATTTTTGGAATTATATTTGTGTATCCATAAACACTATAGCTTTAAAAAATGTTTTGAGACTGCCGAATGGAATTAGGTGTATGGACTTTGGTTATTTTCCTACTCCTGATATTATATTTTTTAACCATTTTCCTCATTGATACTAAATTTGGTAAGCATATATTAAAAGAAAGAAGTCCCTTATGATAGCTTATGGTTTCATCCATATAGTGTATATTTCATCAAAATAAATAAATAAACATAAAATTATACTTGAACTATAATTATATTACAAACTGTATATGCTATATTAATATATACAAACTATGGTTATGTTACACATTTTGCAAAATGTCCATTTTATGAAAGATTCCTAGACAACTTAACTTATATTTTTGATACTTGATATCTGAAGTTCCTCTAAATATTGTAATAATAAGGACACCTTCTCTCACAAAAAAGACCATACATTTTACTTTCATATAACATAGATTCTGTTCCAAGTCCTGGTCATCATCGTGTAACAGACTTCTTTAGAGAATGAATGTTAAAGCTCCTTTTAGGTGGAAAAATCTAACTTCACTTCGATTAAAACTCTTTCCGACGATATTGTGGTGAAAGCCAAAATTGTTGTTTCCACGTTATCAAGATAACATTAAAATTTAAAGATTTTATATTAATATTTTCAGACATCACATTTTCCAAGAAAACTGCATGTTAAATGTTGGGAAATTACTAATAAAGATTGTACAAAACTCAAATGAAATGCACGATAGTTTTTCTAATAATCTTTGTATAAAAATGACTTATTCATTATGCAATTTTAGTCCAACGGTTTGCAATTTTTAAACAATAATTCAGTGCTCTGTTTCTACTGGCCCGTACATTAAATTAGGAGAGAAATCCAATATTCATTCAATAAATTCTGTTCTTTGTTACTGCCTGTGAAAAAGAATATATAAAAATCAATACGGGAGCTCAAAAAAGTTGTTTACTTCATATTCAATATTACTATGAAAATCGATTTCTATTGTATCAAAGGATTTTTCCTACTAAAATGGAGTTTGCTACGTCAGTACTACGGCTTTCTTGTTTACACGACAAATTACTGTCTCTTATATTTTCCGTAAGTCATCAAACGTGATCCAAATATATAATATGATAAGTTTCCGGAGAATTCGACTGAAAATATATGAAGAAGAACACCTCGTAGGAGGGAACATATATCACTATTGCAGTAGAAAGAACAAGTGTTATTCTTGGTCTATTATTCTTGTTATTTTTTTATCATTCCCAGAATAGAAACAAAAAATTGGGTCAAGAATTGATTTTCCTTTTATTTGTCTAGAAATATTGTTTGACTACTATTTAATAAGATAATATGATTTCTTAGTTGTTTATTTTCTTTATTTATTATAAGTTGATCATTACTGGTTAACTGAATAGCAAAAAGACTGCATGAGAGAATGTTAATAATAAAGTATTTTTTATGGCTTAAAACAATTCTTTTTTATTATATTTCATTGTAAAACAAAAACCGTTTCCGTCTAGAGACAGGATTATAATCAAAATGAAGAAATAGATTATAGTATCTTATTTGGTTGTTTACTTATTTAGTACAAATTGCTTTAATTCTTATTTTAACGTTTTTCTTAGGGAGCAGTCATTGAGCTTTTAAGATTATAGTGCCATTATCTTTAATTTTGAATCATCATCCAAATAGTGTTATTACAATGCCACATGTCGGTATTCATAATGAATAAATGTATTTTTGATGAAAATAAACTGATAGGTGGCCTAAAAGGACAATAAATTATTTTCTTCTATTACATGAAGCAGAAAGATTTCTGATTATTCAATTAAGATAAGTCTGACGAAGAGATCCTTAATTATGATTATCTATGATATTAAAATTAATAATCATTGATTAATGACCTATAATTTCACATGATATACCAGTATAAGCATTATAAGTTAATTTCTCAAGAAATCCGTTTGAACTGAAGGCATTTATTCTTAGAATCTTTCACAATGATAGTATGATTTTAAAGAATGTATCATTTTAAATTTTACAGTGCGGGTTTGCAATAATGAGAATAGCATATCTGTGAATCGATCAAATTTGAAAAATAAAACCCTTTGATGATTCAAAAATTCAACTATCTACAATAACTTTATTCTGTAATAGAGATAATGTTTCTCGTAAATTGGCATTAGCAACTAAAATTACTATAAAGAAAGAAATTTATATTTTAGATAAAATTGCAAATGCTGTAGTTCTAGTGAAAATTAGTGCTCAATTTTATATGACACTCGCCATATAAAATACAATGTAGTAATCTGCAATTCAGAACCACCAAAAGCGACGGAGAGCAAACCAATCAACACATTCGTGTGCATCTATTATCTGCTTGAATGGAAGATTAATTTGGCATTTAATTATTTCCGGCAAACTGGAAAACTGTATTTTAATGATTTACACTCGAAGGAAATAATGGCGAATTTCGAATTCATTTGCTTTATGAGAGCATGAACCATTAATTGTATAATTTCATTGAAGTAATAAAAGTTTTGAAGGATTATTAAAAACTCTTCTTGAAAAAAAGCTTTCTAAAATTATGATTTTTTAAGTATATGTTATTTAATGGTATTAGATAGGAAAATAGGAACTATTAATAACATCTTTCAGCCAGCTGCTATAGTTAAAACTGATTATATGAAATTCTATATATAGAATGAGGTTTGCACTAGTATATTACCCTTTGAATACACCTTTATTTCAAATTCATCTTCAAATATCGTCTAGTTTATAATAATAAATAATTATTTGTTGTAATGACTTGCGAATTATCGGAATATCGTTTTTTATTTAGGAATACTGTTTTCAGATGCGAAAGCACATGGTGTGTGTGTGGGGGGGTCTAAAACACTATTATCTCTTATGATCAATCATGTAACGATAATGTTGAATGTTTTAAATAGTTCTTATTAATCTACATACAATTTTAATCTCAAGTAAATGTAGAATATTTGAGAAAATGAGTTGCGGGTGATCAAGAAGTCATTTTCCTTTTTTCTCTTGCCTTTGGTGAACATAATAAATATAACTTTATTTTTTATTTCTGTGTATGCTGTTCAGACAGGTGTAGGGAACCTGAAGGCCTCCTGGTGGGTAGATATTTTCTGTCGACAGCTAAATATCTATATACCCTTTAATAAGTGGCTTGGAGTGACTAATGAAACACAACCCCAGTCTAAATCACTAAATCACTAAAATGTTAAATAATCTACAAAACGGAGAATCGAGTTAATAAAAATGAAGATTAATAATTCACCATAATTGAAATAAAATTTTTCATTCAGAGTTATTAATATAATTGTGAATGAAACTATCAAGCACTTTTAGTTCATAAGAGCTTATTGCCGTCTTATGACATCTGCTGCCATATCTGAGGAATTTGTATTTTGAAGGAAAACACATAAATTTGATTAAAACACACGCACGCAAACATTGCACATTAACACATTGGGTCACTACAACCTTGGTTTCAGCCAAGCTTCATATTTATCGAATGCAATGAAGACTTTGTTAAATGCTGGAAATTAAATTCCTATGTGTTAGATCATCTCTCCTGTAGTCTATAATTTTTGCTTCTATTTCTGTTTTTATTTTATTTATAAATTTTAATTAGTATATAATGATAATTGTTGACTAGAAATAGATTTAACATGATGAGAGAATATCTTACATAAATTGTAAATGATATCTGATTCGATTGAAACCAGAATGCTTCTTTTAGTTTCATAAAGGATTCCGATGAAAAAAAATTGGAAGAAATTTGGGAAATAATTTTTCAACAATATGGGACAAATAATTTATGCATATATTCATATATTTTAGGTCATTAATTATAAAACTGATTATTTTTTAGCTATAATAATTAAGTCATTGTAGATAAAAAGAACTTATGAACGTAGTGAGTATTGGAAAAAGAAGAATATATATGTTTGTGCCCCATATAAAGCCCATTATGAGTCCCTTTTTTAATTTCTTTAAGAATCTGTTGACGATTTTAGATATGTTTGTGCCTATATAAAGCCCATTATGAGTCTATTTTTTAATAACTGTTCATTTAATTTCATATTTCATTATATTTTTAACTTAAGTAACATGCTAATGATTTCTTGGTTTATTTTTTTATTTTATATAAATTGATGAAAATAAATGTCCTTATTAATTTTTTAAATAAGTGTATCATAAAAAATGATGAAGTATTAAAATTCTTAGAAAATTAACTTATTTAAGGAATACATTATTTACATTTGAAAGCATTGAATTGATATGATAGAATATAGGAAATTCTACGAGTTCGGAGGTAATATTAAAAACATTATTTTACAAGAATTTTCGAATTTTGTATAATTAGTTAAGAGAAAAATTAATATTCAAATAACTCTTTTAACTAAGTAAGAAATAACATTTTTATTTATCAAATAAGGATTTTAATAACTCAATGAAAACCCATGTTAGCCCTTACATTTTTTAATTCATACAGTTTGAGTGTTTTGATTAAATTTATTGGATGAAAGGCTGATAACATTTTATTTAATACCAACTTGCTGTTCCTTTTAACCCAGATATCCTAGGCATCTAACTGCCTAGTTTTAAATTTACCATTGAGCGAATTATATTATAACCACGCTTAACCAAAGGTTTAACATTCTAAGGGCATTGTCGATGAATCTGAAAAGCAAGTGTCAAAGCAGGTGTTACTATGCAACTTCCGATAAAACATCTTTTAATAAAATTGATCCCTTCTGCAGCTTATTGTAGATCGAAAATACAGCAAACACGCATCCTGCTCTTTTCCTTCAACTTTGTGTCCTATACATCACTCCTGAAATTAAATTGATCTTTGGCATTGTATAGTCTGGACGAAATGCAAAACATTAACATCGTCTACGATGTTACGGAAGCTGACAACTATGAAAATAGCTAGTAGATATCATGCTATGATCGATGAGTCTTTTCTAAAGATCATCGACCTTATCGTTTTCAGATTTATCGACTTCAAGTGAGATATGCCCAAAATCCTATCTGCACCGTTTCAGAAAAGCCATTGACCTAACTTATTCCTAAGGATAAGATTGTAAAGACAGAGGGCGAATATGGATTTCTTTGAGAAGAATAACTAACTTTGTCGAAAATATAAATTCCTTTGCAGCTTGTATCAGAAACTATTTGTAGCGTTGAAAAAACACTCTTCCCTTTTCTGAATATACCCATTTCTTATGTACTAAGCCAGTTTTATTTGAAATGTAAGAACTGAAACATGCTATTTCTTAAGTTATGGATGTCTTCCAATGTATCCACTGCAAATGATGACGGTTACTATGAGAGGGCAATACATATGTTATACGTGTCCTACTTCTTTGTATAAAATCAGTCTTAACTTGTGATTTACATGGTTTGTCACCGTCACACTAAATTTTATTATTCTGGAAACGGATTCTATGAAATAAAAATGATTCATTGAAAAAATAATTCAACAGTTTGAAGAGTATGCTGAAAATCTTAGCTTTCATTCAGTTTGTATTCTGGCCATTAAAATTTTAATACTTAGTGCATTTTTAAATCATCATCTTCGGCCAAATACCATTTTTGAATTGTCTTCTCTTATTTAATAATGGCTACAATTACGTACTATTATTATAAAATTTTTCACCACTTTTAATTTATTACAATTTGTCATTTCAGGGATATTTTATTTACTAAGTTTTGCCAAAACATGTCAGGATTAGCAAAGATGAGATACAAGTTATTTTTATTATTTCATGTATGAAAGCCTTTATTACAATTTTAGAGGCTTTGCAATATTTTCTTATCTTTGGTAACATCTTACAGTGAAATATATGTGAGGGTTCAAGTTTAATATTAAATTTAAGATATATGCATGCTATATCAAAAATTCCTTTTCGAAACATATTTAAAAAATTTGAAATAGAGAAAAGGAATTTTTATGAGCTGAAAACTAAGCTTATTTATTCAATACAATGTCCCAAGGGGGGTGACATCACTTAATTGAGAGGGAGAAACTTTTGACATGATGTTTAGTTTTCACCACCCTTATAAGAACATGAAAAGGGGGAGGGTGTCGGGCATCAACCAATAATGACGGAGTGTACTTCTTTAGGGAAGGGTTGTAAAGTGGCCGGTGATGGTCCTTAGGACTTAACCACAGTTTCCACCAGTATTACTCCGGTCATTCAAGTTTTTCCGTTTGCTTTCCGATGGGTTGTAGTAGTTAATTCGTAATTGCGAATATTCAAGACATTTTTAAAAGAAATTCAATATTTTAAAATATGATTGTTGTCATTCAAAGAAATATACTAATTTGAGACAATATTGATCTCTTGTAATATTTTGCTTCTGAAAGCAAGAATAACTGTTATGAAGAATTATCAGGTGTATGGAAAACATAATAACATTTATAAATACTCACACACACACTTGAACTGCTATTTACCAGGCATTGCTGTAGTGGAAAGTGCAAAAGAAATATAATGCACGGTAACGTTCTGAAAATCCGACTGTAAAAGATATTTTATGTTTTATATTTTTAAGTTTTTGTAAAAACGTTTATACCTCCCTAAAACCATAAATCCACCAAGTTTTATTTCAGTTGTCAATGCAAATAATTTCATTTCTTCTGATTTAAATGGCATTTAAAGATTTAGTATTAATCTTTACATTTGCCGTCTTTATTACCAAAAATGTTATTTATTTTTTGCAACTTCAAGTTACAAAAAAGGAATATATTCAAAATATTTATTCATTGAAAAACGAGAAAATTAATAATTTCATGAACTTAATATATAGCTACACAAACTTAATATATAGCTATACAAATTATTTATGTATTTTCTTATAATATCTGAAACTTACTGCTGTTTTTAGTGAGCAAATATCATAGCAACATTTAAGGTTTTAAAAAATTAAAATGTGATGTATATCTTTATATCATTTTTAAATAATTGTGTTTTTAAATTATCACGCCATTTTTAATTTAAAGCCGTGCCATAAGCATTTTAGATGACTAATAATTAATAATCATCTTTCTGCTGGAATTATCACCAAATAATCATTCCATTTTTAAATTATTTTTTAGTGATCTTAAATACTCCTAGCAAAAACAAAATAGAATATTTTTTAAAGCAATTCCTAGAAATTGCCATACAGTAAATATTTCTAAAATCGGTAATAATTACATGTTTCTATTTTTATACACTTTTATTCAATTTGATTTTTTCATATTTATGAAAAATAAACTGAACAATCTATTTTTCTCTGATATCTAAAGATATATCTCTTGACATATCTGAGCTAAAGATTTGAAATTATGTATATTTGTGTGCTATACATCATTATACAATATTTTAATATATTCACAACTAATTTGTATGTTAATAAATAAATTTAAATAATATTTTGACTTCATACGAATGACATCATCATGTAGAAGATTTGAATGAATTCCCGACAATTAATTGCATATTAAAAACTGAACTGCAGAATTTTTTTTAAAAAATCCAGAATCACGCCTTTCTTTATGCATTAAAATGCGGAAAATAATATTTAACAAAAAATATTGTCATTAAAAAACAGTAAAATTGTGCGCTGATGTAAACTGACTGTAAGTAAATTAAAATTTAATGAATAAAACAAGAAATCAGTTCCTTAATATTCATTAAAAATTAAAATATAATATTAAAGTAACTAAAATTCCACTTTGCTTAGAATATTTTTATGCATATCACTCATTTATTATTTTATAATCATGTAAAGTATTTTACAAAAATAATTATGCTCTAAAACTTTGGAGCTCTAATAAAAGTGCCTAAGTTTTATGTTTTTTTTTATTTTTAATAGTAAAGGCATGAACGCTTTAATAAAAAAAGAATATTATTAGTTCGTTTTCAAGCTTAACATTTTCTTTATTTGCTTTACAACACTACAGTGCTTATTTTTATTTTAATGATTAGAATTTCTTATAAAACAAAAAATAGGTATAAAATATAATGTTATAATAATCGTAATTTATTCATAGTCATTATATGATTGATGTATCTTTTTATTTGTGTTTCTCTCCTTTTAGTGTGTGTTTGTGTGCGTGTGCGTGTGCGCGCGCGCATGTGAGCGAGCGTACGTACGTGCGTGCGTGCGTGTATGCATATGTAATGAAGGAATTGTGTTCTAAGTCATTTCATACCTTATATATTGTTGAAATAATAAATAATTCTAAAATTCTTAATCAATGAGAGTAAGGAGAAGTTTTAAAAAATTCAACATTCTTCTATTCAAAGAGAGTCATGGTTAAATAAATACAATTCTTTGGAGTAAAATTGAATTAATACAATTCGAAAAGGTGAGACATTCACCATTGATATCGCAATTTGGCTGCCTAAAATACTTAAAGTAAATACCTCCTTTTACTTAATAAAAGATTTAAACAAAATGCTTTAAGAGAAGTTAATACATGTCATTTGCCTACGGCGTTCGTGGGATAGCCCAAAAGGTATCTTTTATAATTTTGCAACTGAATGTAAGCATTAAAGTCCGGGTTATTTTTAATGCATACAGGTATTTAACATAAGCTGGTTAAATTATATAGAATATTAAACTGATAAAGAGAAGTGTGAATTCCTTTCTAAGGTGAGACTGCAGTAAATGTTTGAGAATTAGAAACAGAGTAATTACTATTTTAATTACACCCAATTAAGGAGATCAGACTTCCTTAAGAAAGTTAAGTAAAACTAAAGTACATAAAATGATTAATTCAAGCTGTTATTTCTGTTTCAAAAAGTAGAAAATACTTTCTTAAAATTTTGGAATTATAAACACGGAATTCGTAAAGCACTGATAAGTATATGCATATTAAATTGAAATTTTAATCACAATTTTAATATATTTGTGGGCTAATGTCCTGAAATACGGTATTCATCGTATCACGTTTATACGATTTTTACGTCCAAATATTGGCAAAATATTGTTTTCTTCTTTTTAGTCAAATTATAAAAAGGGCTTTTTTAAAATTATACATTTTTGCTTTCTAGAGATTTTTGTTTTCAATTTGTTTTTTAGTTTACCATTATAAATATTGTGAAATCTTTGTATCAAAGTTTTCCCTAAATTATTTGCAAGACGGAAAAGCAGTATTTACTTATAAACTACATAAACAATAAAACGTTTCCCCGCCTTTCTTAAGTTCCCTCCGAAAACAAGTGGTTTGAGTGATCAATTGTCATGTAATTAAACTTTCCAAGTAAATTGATTTATAAAGGATACTATATATTAAATAGATTAAGGTCTTGTGATATTACAATTCCGGCATTAATGATATATATATATATAT
>JAOUZG010022948.1:3886932-3918902 GCA_026289955.1 Argiope argentata
ATATATATATATATATATATATATATATATATATATATATGTAGTTACAGTAAATTTAATCTATAAATTGATAATCAAGTTAAAAAAAATATTCAAATATTGTATTGCCATCGAACATACAATTTCAAAAAATCTATTCTATTATACCACAAGTGATTTTCCTCAGACGTGCTAAATGGGAATTGACAATCGGAATTCTTATTTTATTTAATACAGTAACTATAGTGAAGGCAAAATATCATACACTTTAGTTCTGTACTTCAATCTCCTCCTAACTTAAGATTTAAGTGTAGTCATTAAAGTGGAAGTAACTCGGAACCACATCATTTTGTATCGTCTTATAAAATGAGAATATGATTACTTTTATGTAACTTATCGCAGGTGTCCCACTTCCGTTAAGAGCTCTTATGCAAAAGGAAATGAATCATAAGGGGATTAAGAAATTGCAATTTAATAGGCAGGAAGGAAGCAAAATAAAAATTTACTAACACGCTTTATATACCTTATAATTTTTCTCTTTTTCAGCACCATTTTTTTTAAAAAATGTTTTCATATTCGATTTGGCTGATAGGTAAACGACTAATATTAATGTTTCCAAGTAGAGGTTGCGAGTGCGTTGAAAATAATAAGAGCCTTCCCAGTCAATAAAAAGTTATTGTATTTCATTCAAAACACAAAAGTTTTAATCACATTAACCTCTTTTATTGCCTCTTTTCTCAGGCATCGATTTACTGTGCTTGATCCAAAAATGCCAAAAAAGCCTTTAATAATCAAGATAATTAAATGAATATAATTACATCAGACACGCAATAAGTCTATTAATCCTTTTATTAGTATTGAGAGTTTACTAAAAAATATCGATATAAAAAGCCTAATAGGATTATTTCCAATAAGTATGTTTATTAATAATTCCTTAATAAAATACACTATATTTACTTATGTGACAATTTCCTGTTTCGATGTGAAAATGTTGCTATTATAATATGTATATAAATATATATAATCACTTAATTACGCGCTTTCCTTTATTCCTTCAACTAATTGAAAGAATATCAAGATTTTTATAATTTTTACAATCGTTATTTAACTTCCATGGAAGTTTTTCTGATCTAAATTTATTTAATTAATCAGAATAACAACATCTTGTAAAGTTTCCTTCCTTTTTATGATGAAGCTAAAGATCTTTTTTTTCTCTAGAACTCCAATATTCTTTTGGTCTTTTTTTCTAGCCATATTCCTGTTTTATCATGTCGATAATAAAATATATTTATTATGCGAATTATAATACAAAGGAAAAAAGTCTCTTTTATCGAACATCTCAAATACTTGGATAAAAAACGCCAATTATTTATCGTTCTCCATACATAAAGTTGTATCGTTTGAATGCATTTTGGTGCTTGGGGTGGGTGGGAAGAGGTAAGCTCTTAAAAATCTCTGAAAAGTCTGCATGCGAACATTTTGCTTTCACTCAGATTCTGTTTGTATATATCACGTTTTCTATTTTTGTATGAGAACAGGTATGATTTTTCTACTTTTTTTACTTTCGGCTGATCAATTCATACTGATCGGAAAATTTTGTTAAAAATATTCGTATCAAATCGCATTTATGTAAAAAGGTTCGATTTTGAGTGAAAATGTCTGTATGAATATACAAAATGACAGAGGTGTAATTCTCTTTTCGGATCTGATCCAAAATTTAATATACATGCACATTGCTGTCAAAAAAGCTATGCTTTATACGTTATCCATCTATATCTTCGCGTTTTTGAGTTCTCATGTTTACATACAAACGACATACATCCTTAGACGCATTTCGTCCCACATCGGGAAACCTACAAATTTGGTGTTAGGATCCCGCAACAAATTTCATCTCTTTTGTCCAATGCATTTTTTATTTATCATGTTCACATACGTATAAACAGACAAATATAATTTCAAAAATATGAATCTTAACTTTGATAAAATTCCAAAGTCGAATAATTTGACGATTGTGATACTTTCTCTTTTTGTGTACTTCATAAAAAGAAAGTACTTCGTATTCGAGCAATTATGTGTCTTTATTAACTCCTTGACATAAAAGTGTATTTAACTTTTTAATTAATTGCACATACTATTTTGGTAATTTATTGTTAATTTGAATTTTTTAAATAATATATGGAGTATTCATATGGAGTAATATGGGATATTAAAGCGTTTCGAATTGATTTTTACTTATTTAAATACCTAATTTCTTGGCTTAATTGCAGACTTGAAACTAAAAATTTAGTAATTCGATGCGCGTGTCAGACATGCCATTGTATGCAAAGAGGTTAGATAACATTTTTTTGTCTTGGCACATTTTTTCTAAACCAGTCGTCATTTATCAGTCTTTAGGTGAACATTAGGAAAACACAATTTTAAAGTATTCATTTTTAATACATTAAAAAAAAATTTCAAGTCGGTGTCCTGGCCTAAGGGCTGTGCGTCTTTCCGTTATCTGGGAATCTCTGGTTAAAATCCTTGTTCGGGCATGGTTGCTCTTCACTCAATGCTCTATCTGTAAGGTGTGTGAAAGAGCACCCCCCGGCTCTTCACAAAAAGGGGCTGTGTAAGTGAATGTGCTCATGTCAATTTCATATGAGATAAAAGTCGATCCTATGCATTTGGGTGCTCAGGGGTCTAGAAAATATTGCACCCCTCTTTCTGTGCTAAGGCGGACATTGCATCTTCATTATTTTCAAAAAAATTCAAAAACTTACTTTCAGTTTTAAATTTATTTTGCCTTTAAAAAAATCAGATCTTTTATAATTGTAGTAAAATGTCTAATAATAAAAAGAGTTTGAGCAGAATTTTTCTAGAAGTTTCATATTTAGCAAAAAAAAAATATTTAGGCCATCGTTCCTATAATACTATAAGTTTTAAAATATTTGTCAAAGAATTTCTGATATTCTCGATTTTTATATTTACAAAGTATGAAATATAATAAAGTTATCAATTCTTTCAGAACTGTATTTTTCCATTGGGATAAAATGTAAAGCTATATAAATTCGACAAAGATTAAATTTTGAAATAGTGGCGTTTTTTTAAAAAAAATTCTGCTGACATAATTAAAATATAAAACAAGAGGCAGCAAGCATTTTTCTTTGAACCGCTATCATAACACGAAAAATAAAACCTTTTAATCCTCAAAATATAAAAAAATATCTTTTTAAAAGATGAAAATATCACTTTCAAGAATGATACTTTCAATTGAAAAGAAGAATATTGTATGGGTTAGGAGTCCATTTTGGATTGTCTGTTTAGTAAGAAATAAACCAAATTCTCATGTTCCATAATAAAAAGATGTCTAGTCTGGGTTTTGACATTTCTAGATGATAAAGAAAGAAAAATTTTATTCTTTTTGAGCTGAATGGCTTCTGAGAAGAAAACTTTCTGAAAAAACTCCTTTAAGTTCTCTTTTTTCACAAATTTGATTATAGAAAGCGTCATTCAATACCTAGGTTCAATTTATAACAAACCTTTAGGGACTGGGACACTATTTATGAAAGAATTTCTTTCTTCTTTCGGAGAAGAATCGTTTGGAAAGTGCTTCTTCTTCAAATATTCGAGAAGATATTAACTATCAGATGACATAAAAATTTAGAAAAATTTAAAATTCATTAATCTAGAACAAAGAATTTTATATTTAAAGTGAAAATTGACTTCTTTTGTTTCTTAAATTCGAGCATTATTCTTGTTGAGGAAATATTCTATTATTTATTAAGTTATGTAGAGATGGGAAAAAATTTATTCTTTTTGAACTTTATATCAGTATCAATTTAAAATTTCGAAATATTTTGTTGAGTTATGCAATTTTTCAGTCGGAGAGAAGTCTTTGTATCATAGTTTTATTCTTCTTTTTCACGATGATGCAAATAATATTTGTTTAGTATATTTTAAAGTTAATTATCTAATCATGACGCATATTAGAAAGATGTACCAATCAAAGCAAGCTAACGAACAGAAAAAGGAAGCTGCATGAAAGTATTCGGAACTTATACAGATTTAAAATTTTATTTTTTGGAAAATTAGATTAGTGAACACTTATTTTAATCTCGTGATTTTTGACGCGTTTCTATACTCTTAAACCGAACATTTAAAGTTACATTATTTATAATCTGAAAAGCAGGGGAAAGCCAGAGCCCTTGTAACTGTGAATTTAAACGGAAAGTGTTATTCAAGTAATTGAAAAATAACTTTTAAAAAAATGTTTTTAAACTGAACTCATTAAAAAAATACCAAAAACCTCCATCACTTTGTATTTAAATAAATAAATTCATGAACTACGCTATTTACGCTGAAAATTTCAACGAAAGGTTTTATTTATGGTTCGAGATTTGAAGGTCAATTTTTCTCATAGAATATATGCTTTCAGATATTAGTTTTTATTGAATAAAAAGGGAATTTAAAATATAATGCTGTCTTAGTGCAGAAAAATGCAAATACTATATTTATTAACAAAAAAATTGAAGGTCATGGCTAACATCTTTCTTAAACATTACTTAACATTTCTAACAAGCAAAATTTTGAGAAAGAAGAATATAATCACTATGGAAGCAGTATCGAATGATGTAGTAAACATACAAAAAGTATTATAATTCTGATACAGAAACTTAAAATATTTTATACTATTATTGTTGCTGTTTCTTATAGACAAGCTGGCAAAGGTATTTAGTGATTTAAGACTAATAAGCGCCTCTTGTTTTGTATTAGCGCCAAATAGAGCCCGGAGTGCTGTTGAGTCTTGCTACTACAGGGGGGGGGGGGCAAATTAACACACCTTAGAGTTAGAAAACTATAGAACAACTATGCCCCGAACCGATATTCGAACACGGGACACCCAGATCACATGGAAGACGCGCTATCCTTATGCCAAGACGCCGGCATATTTTTTTATTTATGTCTATTTCTTTATTGTTCATCTTTTGCAAGGAAATTTGTAAAATTATGAATTGCTATGAAGTTTTACCATGATAAAATGTTAGTCAATATTGGTTGCTTACACATATTTTGTGTGCCAGTATTATACAGATTTTGTGTGGAATTATTATTAACTATATCTTTTCTATTTTATTGTTAATACATTTTTTCGTATTCGCAATACTGTTAATGCATGCCTAATGATTTTTTTATGCTGTACTATTTTCTATTTATCTTTTTATTTATTATTACGAGTTTTTCTGTTATTTAGATGACAGTTAAACATGTCATTAATATTCTCTATTCAGAGACATCTATAGCTCAGACTTATGAACGGAAAGGAATAGAATTCCATATACAGATATAAAGAAGCATGAAAAAGCGAAATCTAAAATTACTTACTAACATGAATCAAGATAAGAAATTTTGAGAATTTCAGTATGAAAATGGATCAATAATGGCAAAATCACATTGAAAATGGATTATGCAATTAATGTCTGAAGGCGAAAATGGCTCGTTCTGAAATGATTGACATATAAATTGAAACTCACGGAAAATAATCTCTTATTAATTAATATAAGGTTTGAACACATTGCATATGAACATTTCAAGTTCGTTGAACGTCCTGTATTTTGTATAAGCATCGGCAATTTTCGGATCTATGTTTTGTGGAATTTCCCGACATCAATTCCAGTCTGAATATGAAATTTTCATTCCGTTCATTAATTAATGAGTCAGATGACTCTAAACATTATTTTATGGGTACTTTGCATTTTTTGAAACAGTGAATCTTTTATTAGAATTAACCATTCTTAATTTATTAAGTATAACTACATTGCACTAGTCCCTTGGTCACCTATAAATCCAATGATTGTAGCATTACTATACTTGATTGTAGTATACTTGATCCATTGATTGTAGTATACTTGATCCAATGATTGTAGCATATTGATCCAATGATTGTACTATACTTGATCTAATGATTGTAGTATACTTGATCTAATGATTGTAGTATACTTGATTCAATGATTGTAGTATACTTGATTCAATGATTGTAGAATTACTTTATAAGAAATTTTTAGATTAGTAAGTAGAAGTGAGATAACCAACTCATATTTTACCTCTTCTCTTTCTTAGTTGTTAATCAAAGGACAAAAAAAAATAAGGAATATTTTATTAATTTTTGTAAATATTTTGATTATAATTTGAAAGTGTTTCTTTCCCATTACACGGTATCGGATTCAAGACTCAGTTCTAAACGCGAGTGTACAGGACTGTTGAATGCTAAGTACTTATATACCCAAACATCGCCCAACTGCTGAGGAGCTGGAGTTAGGAGGCATTTATCGGAACTTGCGTAGTCTTCATTAACTGATGATGGTCAATAAAAGGATTTTTGTCCCTCAATATTCCATACATCGATTTATAAACTAATTTTGATTCAACTGACCGTAACTGTGTGACCTACATCGTAATTAAGTATTTCTTGAATAGGTATTTATTTATTATCATTTTGGGAGAATTGTAATTTTAAATAATATGCTCTTTTAACTCTTTTAAAAAGTCAACTAGTGTGGAATGGAATTTCAGAAGCAGCTGATGCCTCATGTATAGTCCTCGTAATCTGAAAACGATTTATTGTTCCGTAATATGTTAAAATTAATCTAGATTCGAATCAAATTGAGACAATGATATAACTGAGCCAATTATATTACTAAGTTGCAATTAAAGATTTATCGAAATCATATTTTTAAATCATTATTTAAAATAAAATTTAATTTTGAATGGAATATAATTGCATCATTAGTCATTCAGTTTTGTGTGGTGTGGAAGTTTAGAGGCAGTTGTCGAAACATGTGTGGTCCTTGTCGTTTGACCGCCGTCGTTCAATATAAAGAAATCTGTATCAAAATAATCCATATATCATTTCAAAGTTGCAAATTGGTTCAGCTGAACTAAATTGATCTCTGTATGTAGCAAAAAAAGATGTATTGAAATATTTTTATTATTTTATATAAAATGTAATATGAAAGGAATGCATATTTTGTAATTTATTTTTACAATTCAAGTACGCAATGCCACTTTTCTTTTTTTCATTTCATAGATAGTATCGTTCAAAGAATTTATCTGTATTTATTTCAATTCAATGAATTCAAAACACACAAGCAAAGCACAATAAGAAGAATAACGAAAACGCTTCAAGAAATAGCTGAATTTGTATCTTGATTTCTAACGATATCCCCTTGAGTGACAGCGATTGTAATGACGCAATAGATACGCAAATGTTTCAAAACTACGCCAGGAAAAGTAATTTCCAAGATCCGGTCAAAAATCGCCAATTCTGGGTTTAAAAAGAAAAACCCAAGTAAAAATTGATTGTCGTAAAAATGCTTTTTTTTTTTTCGCCTTGATCGGAACGGTGTGTACAAATGTCTTCCGAAAAACACGTTCAAACGTTTCTTTTGTAAAAGAAACTAGATAAGGTTTATTCAAAGAGGAAGACGGGGGAGGGGGAAGCGCTATATCGAAAGTTTTTTTTTAAGGAAGGGGTATCTTCAATTCGCGTTAGGTTATTCTTAAGATTTAGAAGCGTAATGCCCCCGGCTGTTCTAAAGTCTTTTTTTTTCTGTTTGTTTTTAATACGATATGGTTGGTGATGCTATTCATGAAAATTTTAACGTTGCGCTTCAGATTCTTTTCATATTCAGACTTCATTTATCTAATCCAATTTTATTATTTTCCCACACCGATGTAAATTGCTGAAATTTTGGCAGCAGAAATATTATTTTTGTAAAAGTGCATTTATAAAAAGTTTTTTTTTTTTATTTTTGAAGTAAGGTTATTATTCCTACTAGATCCAAATAATATCTGTAAAGACGAAAATTTTGTTGATTTGCAGAGGGGCTTGTTTCAAGACGAATAATCATTTTCATGACATGTTGTTTCCCTAATCAAGCCAATCTTTGAAACCAGAGGGTTTGTGCCCAAATATGCAGTATTAAAGAACCTCAATTTCTTCATTTGATAAATTTAAAAATAATTCATTTCAAAGTGCATTTAATATTTTGAATTTATTAACAATCTAATGCAATATTACGTTAAACAATCGATCTTATTGGAAAAAGCTTAGAAAAACTAAAGCAGGAAACTGAGTTTAAAATTCGATAATTTCACTAACTGAAGATATGATTATCTACTTATGAATGAATTGAGATTTTCAGAATTAAACTCCATATGTGCGCGTACACTTATCACATATATTAGTTTTAATTTACCTTTCTTCATCAAATTTTGAACCTGAAGAAGTACAGCCATGGTAGCCAGTAACAGTGATATAAAAATGGAATATTCGGAAGTTTTATAATCTGAAAACCCTTCTTGAAATTTGAAAGTAAGTAAGATGATTAATTTTAAATAAAAAGTGGATTGGAATTGTAGTTATTTGTAATTAATATTTTATTGTTTTTAAAATTGAATGAAATTTCTTGCAATCCAAGAGAGAAGAAAAGAACTTTTATTAAAATTTTCAATTGGAAATATTGATGAATTTGAAGGAAAAATAATCATTTTCAAATCTATTCAATTTCATTTATTTTAACATTATATTTAATTTTCACAATTTCCTGCAAGCTCAGTTTTATTTTGTGTTGTCCCATTTGGTATCATGTTTCGTTGTTAAAAAATCCACTAGTTTCGTGTAAAACACTGTTAACTCCAAGAAGCAGAATTCTTTAAAGAAAATTCGCAAGTGCGCCATTATTTATATTATCATTATTCTCCTTTATGCAAAGGTAATACAAGAAACAACCTTTTTTTTCTTCATCTTGACAATTCTATGATTGTGTCGTGAGTGAAGGTCGCGATATAAACCTGCGACGTTAGACTAGGTAGCCGAGTAACCTGACCACTATACCAAAAAGTCGACTTCGGTATCGTAGATGTTATCTGGCTTATAAGGCTAGCGCCACAATTTCATCAAATCTTGAACTCTGCTCTTAAAAATTACAAAGGAAGAATGTACAGGGAGGTCATAAAAAACTTTCTTTTCTTGTAAAAGAGACTTCAGCTAAAAATAATGAATAGAATGACAGCAATTTTCACATGCAGACTATAGATAATATGCATGGTTTAGTAATTTATTTTAGTAATGAAAAGGGCTGAAAGTAACCGAGGCATTACCTTTTACAAAGTGAAGATCAGCACATTAAAAATGCTGTATGTGGGCTAGAGCCCTTTCTTTGATTATCATTCCTTTCTATAAGCATATTCTTTTAATCATTTGAAAATTAATGAAATATTACATAATTCATTATCCATCAGTTTATTCTAATTGCTGATCCATTTTCTCTCCAATATCTCCAAACTCTTTCTTTATCTGTTGATTTTATGTTATCATATATATGTATTTGAGAAATTTATTTCCTTATGCTTTTCATAGTCTACATATAAAATTTAGTTTCATCCCATTAATTTCTTTTATTACAAATGTCTATAAACATAACAAGTTTTTTTATGGATACCCTGTTTCTTTCGATGTTCAAAATGCGAATCTGGATGGGTTATGTATCGGTGCCTTCATTTCATCAGATAAAGCATTTTTCAACTTAAAAGATAAAATGCTTTGATTATTTAGCTGGGAACAAAACAAGAAGTTTAGGTTCATCTTTAGCAATGTTTAAGAATATTAATAAAATTTATTCCATAATGCTAATTTTTATATTTGCTTTTTATCATACGGCATATTGACCTTTTATTTTTCAGTCACATTTGTTAGAATACTTTAAAAGGCAAAAAGAAACAAAGCACTAAAAAATTAAATTAAAACTTTAATTTTTTATTAAAATTGATTTCTTAAAATACGTATCTACTGATAAGAAGTTGAAAAGCCGGCTCTCTGGCTCAGAGGTAGCGCATCTTCCTCCTGTTCTGGGAGTCCCAGTTCGGGCATATTTGTTCTTCTGTGTGCTATCAGATATATGTATGACTGCCCCCCCCCCTGTAAAAAGTGACTGTGCAAGCGAAAGTGTGATGAGTATGCAGCTAAGTCGTTCTCTTGGCCCTAGTTGGTACTACTTCGAAAACAAGAGAAGCTCATTAGGCTTAAATCTACTGATGCTTCTTTCATCAGCGGGGCTTGTCCAATGGGAAGTGCCATAAGTAACAACAACAGCAACAGAAGTTGAAAAAAAAAGGTAAACGATTCAGATGCTCAGCAAATTACAGTGAAGAATCAAATGTTACAACATCTTTAATATTATATCCCAATAACAACCAATGGCTAGTGAGCTTAAACTTGTCTGTCTCTGCTTGACTACCCACCTTACATTCATGAATGTAAGTCAGCACAAGTAATTTAATATTAGCTCAGATATGAGAGATATAGTGCATATAGGTACTCAATATTCTATTGCATGTCCTGTAGTTATTTCATGAGGGTTTTACCAACCCCTATTTTCTCAGGAATCAACATTTGCTTTGAATTTCATTAGCCAGTTTAGGCGTAAAAAGCCTAAACATATTTCCCTACACCAGCCAAGATAGCCACAAAAAAACTCATAGTTTAAAGTGGAAAACGAAAATCCTTATTCATACCATGTGAATGACAATCTTTTGAGAGATTTACTTAAATTAATAGCACTACGCTTTTTCGAGTTTTAGCTAACACCATTAACAGAAGATAGTGTACGAGATCTTCGTTGACATGATTATAATTTGATAGAAGAGAATTTATATCACCCAGTAATGTAAAGATATTGTAAAGCATCTAGTAATAAATCTATCATCGTAATAGCATATTATGGAATACTTTTTGATAGTAGAGACAGTCCTATAAAAGCTTTCATCGAGATGAGACTACTGTGAATTTTATTCGTATTTCTTCTTTCTGAAGTGAAAATCAGTCGTTCGTAAGATCTTTGTTATGTTTTAAAATATTCACGCTTATTTATTACTATGTACTTAGTTTAAAAAAGAAGTTTAGCGCCTCTTTAAAAGGGGCTATTAAAATGATAAAAAATGTAGGTCGCCATAGGCTTATCATCTTATATCCACAGACAGTAAAATGATCAGATAATAAATTACGCCATTATATTCAATTTGTTGTTATTTTTCTTTTAAAATTTCGAATTTAAATTAGTCGAAAATCCAACAATTCAAGCTTTTTGAAATTAGTAGATAACTGCTTGGGATGTGTTTTTCGATGTGACTAGAAAAGCAGCACATGAAAAAAAATTACTTTTATTAAAGAATTGAAAAGCAGTTTTTTTAAATACAAATTTTACTAATCTTCTACTCTTCAGTTCTAGTTTATAAATTTTTATCATCAATCTTTTTGAAATCGACTACCACGCGATATCTCAATTATCAATCAATTATAAATTAATTTATTTAATTCATTTAAAATTATCAATCATTTATAAATTATTAAATCAATAAACCTATTTTTAAATTCCAAAAATGCTAATGCTAAATATTTTCATAGAGTAAAGAAAACTTTATAAAATTATATAAACATGTCAGAATACGAGTAAAATATCTTTTAAGAAACTAAAATTTCCAACGTGAAATATATGAATCTAAATGAAATTATTTAAATACATTTAAGAAGTACAAAGATTCCCTAACGAAAACTTTTAAGATATTTAAGACGTAACCTTTAACAGGTTATTTCTCAAAACTATTGTTCTAATTCCTTAACCTCTATTTGACTAACCCACCATTAATTAGAAGGCTTAATTGATTTGAAGGAATATTAACATTCTTTTACTACACTATTGATATCATGGAACAATTTTTATCAATATACAATAATTTCGGCATCATCTCGCAAAATTTAGTCTTAGTGAAATAATAAGAGTTATATTTCGGTTGGTGCCCGCTACATAGATATTTACACTAAACAAATGCAGATATGCTTGAAATATGGCAAAGCATTTAACCTATACCATCCTGAAATGTAAAAAAAATGAATCTTCTGTGGAATCTGTCTGTTACTTAAATTTGAATTTACCATAAGAACACAGGGAGCCATAAAAGACATTTTAAATGTGTGGTGGGTTTTTCTTAAGACATAAAAGAAAAATGCCCGTGGCTATTTGAAAGTTGGTTCATTTTTTTTAAAAAAAATGTTTTGTAATAGGGTTGGTTGTGCTTTTCATAAAAATTCGAGCTTCAAATTCTTTTCACATTCAAACCTACCTTTCTCTCTCCTTCTCTTCATTTATTTCATTTCATTTTATTATTTGTGCTACCGAAAAGAAACGCGCGGAAAATACAGATAGCAAAAATATTGATTTAGTTTCCCGCGAACATAAAACGGGGGAAAAAATTTCCCGAAAACTTCGACCAATTCCATCATTTATGTTCAGGTCACGGCGACGGGTCTAATGAAGTAATGAAATGCGATTACCTATCTGTCTCTCGTCTTTTCCAGTTGCTTCAAGGATTTCTGATATATCAGGAGACATTTCTATTAACTGCAGGTTCTCCCTTCTTTGCACAACTCTCGTGCCACAGCGTCTCAGCATTCCGGTCGCGTATAACCTTTCTTCCGAGTCTATGTCTATCTTCCCTTTTTCGTATTCCTGAAAGGATAGGGACCGGGCTTTTGTGTCCTATACTGAGTCTTAGACAAGATCACTGAAATTCGTCGACGAGGAAAGAGATTCCTTTTCAAATATGTATTTACTGGTTCTTATTATGGAAAGCGAATTTCTTCAGTTTTCCATTTCTTAGTTCTTATTATGACTATTCAGTATTCTGTATTCACAAGAGATGCCGGCTACTTTGCAATGCATGAAGAAGGGAAATTTTATTTCTTTTCCTAAATATAATATGCAGTATAGCCGCGTGAAAGTTCGTGGAATATCATGCCGGATGAGGAGACTTTTCTTTTCGTTAAGGGTAATTTGTTTTAGTATTCAGTTCTACTATACACTCGACCATATTGAATAAATCCTTTCAGCAGAAATTCAGAGTGGTTTTAGATTCGGTTGTATGAAATCTTTTATAAATTCGTTTTGATTATGTAACTGAGTGACTGTAAACTTTTCAGAATTTTGGAAAGTAGATATTTACCATTTTTAAAGAAACTCAAATACTCATGGTATAAAATTATCGAATAATTTATGAATAATAATAATTAGCGATAACATGATATAATAAACCTTCTCTGATATTTTATTTAAAAAGATAATGAACTATATCATGGCGTGGAAATTCACGGTATATATTTAGAAAGGAAGAATGTTTTAAAATCTCCCTTATCCCATAGAATACAAAATTACATCCATTATGAACTAAAATATCTTATGATTGCAGGAGTGAAAAGAAGGAAGTATTAAGAAAAACATTTTAATGATTGTTTAAAGGTATGCTCCTTGTTTTCAATGCTCATTTAATAATGCTCATTTGGATAGATAGAATATTTTACAATATATGATGTCAATGATACCGTTCCCGTTTGAAGCAATATATATATTTTGATGATAGATTTGATACGTAGCGGTATTTACTGTTTTCAGAGTATACAGAAACACAGTTACTGTGAATATGTATTGTTTCTATTTCCATTTTTAGTAGGTTTGGGTGATATTGTATTAACCCTGATATTTTGTATTAGAAGCACAAAAATATCAGGTATACAAAACCGATATAGATTAAGAGTATCAGGCATTCGAGATCAGGTTTTGGACTTGCCTGATAACAACTGATGGAGCTTAATCCTATTTCGACGTTATGAGCATATAGTGAATTTTAAGGACATATATTTTATCCTCAGCTGTTACTGCCCTCTAACAATGCAATGGGGCTCTTATTATTGAAGTGCCCCATTACCTTCTCCTAAAACATCTATAACACCAAAGATTTTCCTTTTCCCTTTTCATCCAATCCTTAATCACTATCAAAAACTGGTCCACCGGTATATAGCTTCTGGAGAGGTGAAATACAAATTTGGAATCATTACTAACAGCATCAGATACTGACCTAGGTGCAAGTACTAGAACCTATGCGCAACTACCACGCGGTTTCATTTACAACTGGTAAAAAATCGGTTCAGATTGTAACAAAGGAAAAAGTATTATTAGATAAACTATGAGGTAAAAGTATCAGATATTATTAAATATTTAATATCAGTTTGTACCAGATGCATCGAAGCCAAGTTTCAAAGCGGCCCTAATGTTTAGTATTCAAAGTATAGGAAGAACGTATTATAATCATCTAAGAAAACTTAATATTATCAGTTAAGAACTCAACATTATCCAACATAAATCCGTTATGAAAAAAATATTTTTGAAATTGAAAATGACAATATATAACAGTGGAAAGCTAAATAGAAAAACTTCAGGTAGAAATCTAAATCTATCACTGGAGATTCAAATGAATAGCACATTTTGGATCAAATCCATTATATTGCAGCCTTCATGTCCTTATTCTTATGTGTACGTGTATGAACGAGACAAGATTTAAATGTAACAACATGGATGCAATAAATGCATTATGTATTTATTGCAACACAATTATATAATAGTATCAATATTTGGGAAAAATTGGTAATCCAAAATACATAAAAAATTCTTTTCTGAACTTAAACAGTAGGAACCTTCAAGAGTGACAAAGATATTTCAACATTTTGGATCTTAAACATGTCATAGTATTATGCCTCCAATGGGGGGGGGATACGGATATAAAATTCTTTTCAAATTATGCCCCTTATGCCTGGTTTGATGTCCAATTGCCTGTTATGGGAAATACTTTCTTTATCTACAACCCAGGTAGAACAGCCTGTTGCACAATATTGTATAATATTATGAGATATTATATGATATTAAACAATATTCCACAATATAAAACACTATTGCAAATATTGATCAATGTCATACAATATTGTTCAATATTTGTGTGATACTAGGGAAGCGCTCAGTTGTGGCAATCTGTACTTTATTGTATGTGTCCCATATTTAGGATGGTTGAATCCTCTTACCTATCCAACCTACCCAGAAGGGTGTAATACCATGGCTAGATCGAAGTACGGGAAATGAGTACCAGATAATTGTAATGGTGTTTTATTTTGAATGACATCTCTACTGTAATATAACGAAGCCAGATTAACCTGAATATCTGTACCAACAAGAAATTTCTATATTGGTGAAACTCATAAAATGAAGTGAATGAGTAACTTCTCACATAAAATATTACACCTTTATTTCCGCGAATTTCAATAATATTAATTAATTTTCACCGGCACCTATTATTTCGATAATATGAATGATTGCATTTTATATTAATGCTAAAAGATTAACAAAGTATTATTTTAATTTCTCAAAACATTTATCTTATATTAAAGTATATTTTACTTTATACTGAAAATCACTCTAATAGTTTTGATCATAATCCTGGAAGACTTACGACGCACTTCTAGAAGCGTTAAGGCGATAAATGCTCCGATAAACAGAATTTTGCAAGTTTTTTATACTGAAAAGTAGTTAACACAAAGTACCGCTGTTAAATCCCTTCAATTAGTGTCATTAGGTTGAAGAAAAAAGGCAACGCTTACGCGATGCTATTACAAGTGAATTCGTGCGAATGAACAAAAATTCAAGTCTGTAATTCTTTGCATTACATGTTGAAAACAACATTACTTTTTGCAGTAAAATCTTTATAGTTTGTAGCTGGAATTTAAAAATAGGCATTAAGTCTCGAAGGTTCTACAACTTAACAAGGAGCGAGTCTTCCATCTACGAACATAAAAGCGAATTTTCTTCTAATTACATTATTAATGCTTCGTTAGTTTACTTTAAACTATCAGAAGCTGAAATTGGACTTTAAACTAGTAATGAAAAAATACAATTCTTTTAATTATAACTGAAAAGAAGAAAATTCTGGTAAAAGCTCTGATTAATTGGAAGCTCTATGTTATTTTGCGTAATTTTGAAAGAATTAGTCAAGAGAAACATTAACTTATCAGTATATGCAATCTTAATCTTTTTGGAATTAAACTTGTCATGCAAGAATAAGTAAAAGGTGTTCATGGTTACCGACAAGCCTGTTATGAAAGTCTTTATTCGTAAAAGCTTAGTTTCACCACCCTTTTTTAGTTCATTGAAGTTGGCAAACTGATTTATGCTGTTATTATATGAAAGCATAAAATAATCTAACCTTTTATTAAAAATTAACAAACCAAATAAAAAGTAACAAAAGTTAAATAATAAAAGATTTTTTATATTAAACATTCTAGATTTATAAAGACATACAAGATTTCAATTCGTTGCATTTCTGAAAGAAAGAAAAGACATTTGTAGCCTTTTATGCTTTAAAGACAGTTTTTAAACGAACTCTAATTGATTGAATACATTTTATTGAAATTTGATCGAAAAATAAATACTTTTGCATTGGTTGAAAAGAAATTCCAAATTTCTGAATTAAAGGTAGGTGATTTTCTAATGTGAAATAAGAAATCAGTAAATGAATCAAAGCCCTCTTTGTTCTGTTATCGTTAACCATCTTTGCGCTATCTTATGATGAAATAATTTTAAAAACTTTTATCTCTGATAGAAAGATCCTTATCATAGTTTCATGTCTGCTTGAAATACCGTTTCAAATAATCAAGCCGATTTATAAATGATAGCACAAATGGTAGACTGATGGCGGTTAGTCTGGAAAACACTGCTCATCTAATAAAACAAATCTTAAGACGAGATTAAAACCCCAAGAAAAGCAACGCCATTTCAAAGAGGTACCCTTTGTTTGGTACTCGGTTAAATAAAAAGTTCATTTTTTTACCAAAGATACAAATAAACAATTGAACAGACGCTTATCTGCACACTAACTTCCCATCCTCTTATTTGGTGTAGCCCATTTTGGTCCTTTGTTGAGAAATATCATGTATATAGCGACTCTTTCCATTCAACCAATGGGAGTTCCATCGAAAACTGTCATATGTCTGAGTGTTTTCATGGCGAGACGAAACAGCCTAGTAATATTTCATTTCTGTGAGTTTTCGATTGACATCGCAACTTAGTTTATTCAGTAGGCGCACCATTACAGATAAGTGCATTATCTGTAATTGTTTAGTTGCTTGGAAGCAGTTTACTATCAAAATATCTTTAAACATACTGCCGAAGCGACTTACTTTGGTGTTTGTTTATAGTTGAGATTTTTTGAGAAGCTAAGCTATTCATACAATGGAGAGAAGAACCAAAATTAAATACATTTATTTAGTTAGCACTATTACCTTGAGTGAACAATTTTTTGATAAATATTAGATAATAGTTTTTGAAGTGGTTTTAGAAAGTTTCTCACTTTCTTTTCATTCTCGGCATTTTTATATATGTTCAACATTTCTGTATTTGTTATCTGATTTATTTTTTTATTCGATTGTTCATATGTAAGTTGCAAAAAGTATATCATATACCAACGTAAGCAGTAAGATGTCTTGCTTTAGATCCATATTTGCACCAAAGCTTCTTGAAGAATTGATACTGTTTTCTTGATTTTGAATGTTTAAATTTGATAACCTGGCATTTTTAGTACAATTCTTTTGTCCTAAGCTGTAATAAAGTAGTGTATTGAAAATACGAAATACCTATTTTAAGGCATACTCTGAAATTCGTTTCTTTAGAGATCTGATAGCGGATGAGCCTGTACTGATGAAATCTCAATGCAAGACTGATATTTGTGATGCATAACACTTATGTTAACCATCTACAGTTCACCGCTCTACCAACTGAGTAATCGACGGTTGTGATACTTAAAATATAACTTCTGATCTTGTGGCTTCGATATGTTGCTTTGCATTAAAACGGACTAAGATTTTAAAAAAAAGAAAAACAGAAATCGCGCCATAAACTTGGCATGACAAATGGAGTTTGCAATTCCAAGTTGATGGTGCAACTTCTGTTTTTTTTCTTTCTTTTTTAAAAATCTTAGTCCGTTTCGATGCAAGGCAACCATATCGAAGCCACAGAATCAGAAGATCTATTTTAGGTATCGCAACCGTCGAAAGCTCAGTTCGGACTAAGATTAAAAAAAAGAAAAATAGAAGTCGCGCCACAATTTTGTAATGGCAAACTCAAGCATGATGTGCTTTGAATCTCTAAAATAGTCAAGTTTTCAGACTAATAATTAGAAAATTAATCTTCGTATTCTTATAACTGTAAAGCCTTTACATTGTGCTTATCATACAACAGGGAAACGTCATTGTAAACCAGATCATACTTTTTTTTTCTAAAATTTATATCCATTGCCTACTTACCGGCGACCTAGCATAGGGGTAGCGCGTCTTCCCCATGATCTAGGCGTACTGCGTTCGAGTCCCGGTTATCCCAGCATTTTTGTTTTTCGTTCGCTCATCTCTCTGGCATCGTTATTTTTCTGCGTTCTATCTAAAGAGTGTGAATGTGCCATCTTGTAAAAAGAGACTATGCAAGCGAATGAGATGAGTGAGTAGCAGAAATCGTATTCTTGGTCCTAGTAGGCGCTACTAAAAAACAAGACGCTGATTAGGCTTAAATCGCTGTCTACCTCAGTAAGCTTGTCCATGGCAAGTGTCATAAGAAACAAACTCTTATATACATAAAAAATTACGGTTTACAATAAAGTTGGTTGAAATTCAGTATATCTTAAGTTATTTCTTTCTTTCTTTTTTTTTTGGTATGATACATCTTTATGCCAATAATATCAGTAAAAAGAAATTAAAAAAAATAGTAGGAACTTTAAAAATATTTGCCAATACAAATAACATCCGAGTAAAATAATTGTTGAAATAACATCCGAGGTTTATATAATTACTATAAATTGAAATTAATTGTCTATTTTAGTACTTCCCAGATATATTTGAATTTCTCCTTTATACAAATTTCCATGCTTAGTATCAAAGAATATAGCATTTTGATTGTTTTTATTCGAAAACTAAAACTGCAGCAAAGAAAAGCTGAAATAACATCCAAGGAATTAAAAATACATGCCATCTTAAAGAAGTGCCCCCATTAGTATAGAAGTAAGAACAAGACTACCATCTTCCCTACACGGAAAAAAAACGAAGGGCATACTGTTTTATTTGCTAATGGTAGAAGTTTAACCATTAAAGACCAGAAGGA
This sequence comes from Argiope argentata, assembly GCA_026289955.1. Classification (NCBI taxonomy): domain Eukaryota; kingdom Metazoa; phylum Arthropoda; class Arachnida; order Araneae; family Araneidae; genus Argiope; species Argiope argentata. Next base: position 3,905,967 of record JAOUZG010022948.1, read on the forward strand.
TTTAATCTCTTTCGGTTTCAGATCTCAGATACACTAAAGTCTTGTAAATGAGGCCCAAGAGCAAAAGTTCAGAGAAAAAGATTTTTTTTCTCGGAACTCTCTATAATAAATTTTTAATATCGTTCAATTCAATTTTTTCCTTTAAACAAACGAGATATATTAATTAATATACTAAATTGTGGTTGTAAATTCCCAAAGAAATATTTTATCAGTAATAAATTTTATCGGGTAATTTAGAAAGAAAGTAAAGAGTGTTTAGAGAAATTATGAACTAATTCATAATGGTAATTAAACACGTTCTTTCAAAAGAAAAATTTCAAGAAACAGTATTTGCAAAAAACTCTTCAATTAAATTTCTCTCAAAAAATTAATGTTTCTTCACTCAAAATTATGATGAATGGTTGATGAAGTTAGATAGTAACTCAGGAATTGAAGTAAAATTGCTCTTAGGGTGAAAAAAAATCTAATCAGATAATCTCCAATTTTAGCGTTTGAATTGTTTATATAATTTTTTGACAAGCTATTAATTGAGGGAACATTTAAGGGAGAAATTAAGCGCCTAAATTTATGATATATTATCCAAAATTTCGTTATTCTTTTCTTGCACCAAGAAATTGAAACGATATTTATATTATCCTAAAGATTTATCAATAAAGAAATAATAGAAGTAGGTTTCTTTAAAATACGTGCTTCATTCATCATAGAACTACATGAAAATAGTTTTTAATACTTGATAAATCAGTTTATTTAAAGTTCACTTTATAATTTTAATTCTAGAACAGAGGATCAGGCCAAAAAATCTTTCTCGCCAAAAAAATCTTCATTTTCTTTCCGAAGTAACGAATTAACTTTGTATTTTTCCCACGCCAATGAGGTTAGGTCTAACATGTTATCGGCCAATTATTTTAAACGATTCAGTTTATTTTTTAAAATGTTTGATGCATTTAAAATAAAGCATTTTTAATTAATAAATTTTCCCGATTCATTTTAAAGTACTTTTGAATTGAAATTACACAGAATAAAGAAAATCAAAAATCTCTAATTTTTATTGCATTACCCCAACTGGCTTATTCACGCATTTTGGGTTTCTTCAATTCGCTTTGAAAATTCAACGCTAGTATAATTTTTTTATTAATTATTTATAGTAATTATAATTATTAGACCTGGATAGTCTGATTGGTTGGGCGTTGGATTCGCATTCCTTGGGCTGCGCGTTCGAACCTTCCAACCAGAGACTCTTCGTGTGAGTGTGGTGAATGTTAAATCTGTCGTAGTCACAAAGTCCTCCATGTCGAGAGTAATACAATTGGGGTTACTGGGTCAGATATGATCGTTTTCTATTCCAGATCTAAATTACAATTTCTGGATGAAGGAATGAAATGCAGAAATGAAGTTCACCCCGTATAAAGGGTTTGTGATGTGTAAGAACTAGAAGTTAGACTTGTATCCACGGGTGTTAAGGGGCCCATACCCTCAGAAGCTACTGCATCCCTTCCATTGTAAAACGGACCTTGAAAATAAAAACAATAAAAAGTAACCAAAATAAAATTTCTTCGTTGACCTTAGTAAGAATTGGCTTAAAAGTTATTTTTATATTACTTGTTATATAAAGAAATGACAATTATTTAAGTATAATAAAGATGATTGGAGTAAAATTTATTATTTGAAAAAATTTCTGAAAAATATTGTATGATTACTTTTTAAAATAAAAAAATGAGAGTAGGGAACTATTTTTTCTTTCTCTCAGAAAACAGTTATTTCAAGAAATTTATGTTTTAAATATATTAAACTATATTCACTTCTTTTAATAAAAATCTTGCACTTTAAAGTTACATTATAATTTTTTACATTCTCTATCAATTTCCTCTTTGACGCCAAAATTTAAAGGGAATACGTCTTGAGAAGATAATCGAATTCAATTTATTTATTTATTCCGGAAAATTTTTAAGAGAATGTAAAAACTTCAACGGTTCAATTTGTTCCAGAACATATCATTTGAAATACCAAATGATTTCTTAATTACTATACAGAAATATTGCTTTTTGAATCTTCTAAGAATCATTTTATTTATATCGAAAGATACTGGAACAATTCCTGTAAAAATATAGATATTTTCACATTTTTAAGTTCGTAATCTCTTTATATTCACAAAGAAATGTTGGTTTCAACTCTTATTACTCCACTTGACTTACGAAATGAAAAATTCGTTTTAAAAAATTAAATATTTTTCAGAAAATATTTCAGTTTGCATCTTTACAGTTAATTTTATGGCAATAGACTTACAAATATATAATATTTATTTAAGCATGCTTCATTAGAATGTTTGAGAAAATTATAATAAAATACATCCTTTAAATATAAATCATTTAGAGAAACCTGAATATAAATTTATTTATTCCTAAAATTTCCAAAGTTTATCATAGCTGTAGTTTCAAGGGTTGTTTCTTCCCCAAAAAATATTCCCTTATAAATCCTTGTTATTGTTTATTATAACTTGAAATATTTAAAACTTTGCGTTTCACTTTTCATTCCCTACTAATTGAAGGAACCGATGGATATTTAAAATTACAAGACTGAACAAGAGAAAGCACTTTTCGTATTGTGTCTGTCAAGTGATTCAATTGACAGGTTCAAGGGGTTTCTAATTGGTTGTGTATAATACTAACTATATTTCAATGTCTAGTTGTACTAACTCTCAAAATTTGTATTCAGAAGCATGTAGAAGATATAATCTGGTACAAAAAGTATTTATAGAATTTTCTAGAAAATCGTTCAAGAGATTTTATTGTCCAGGGATTATCTTCAACTGCTATTTCAGTCATTTTCTACAATTAATATCGAGTTCCTTGAAATGAAAAAGAAGGTATTTTATCCAATGTTTTATGTTAAAAATAAAATATGTTATAAAATACAACCATACGAAATTTTGAATAAAAGCTGGGATCGTTGGTGATTTCCAGGTCTTATATAATAATGTGCGAATAGGTGTAGTTAACTTTTAACAGTTTTGCATCAATAAAATATTTCGGAAAATTTTATACTTGAAATTTTGATATAAATGCGAATGTATGCGATCATTTTAATTCATATGGGATATTTAAAGCCTAAATAAAATCCAAAGTAAAGAGAATACTACGCTTTAATTGTTGTGTTCAATTGTATTAATACAAATAATAAAATATTTAAAGAATTAGTATCCAATGTATGAAATTATACAAAAAAAATTATTAAACACACTTTATTTATTATAAAAGAAGAGAAAAATGATGCTTATTAAATAACAAAAAATATCTAGTTTAATTCTATACATATTTGAGCAATTTTTGTACAAATATTTGAATCAAATTTTTACATCAAAAACGTCTGGAATAGGAAACTTTCCATACATAGAAACTAGTCACATAGTAACTTATCTCCATTGGTGATTTAATTTGTCTCTCTGATTCTATGAATGTGATTCCCTATCTGAAAATTCTGCGAAAAATATTGGACTTTCTATTGTTAAATTTCCTTATTATTTTTGTTTCAAAGCAGTAGGAGAAATCATGAGTCGACGCATCGAATTCTTTTTCTTCTAGAATTTTAAAGAAGTTCGGAACTTTGTAAATCGGAACAATGTCATCTCTACTGAAGTTCTAGAATCTTATAAAAGAAAAGCAAACAATTGTTCTATATCATGTTATGATCGAAATTGTTTTCTCTAGAGTAGGCGGCGGTATATGACGCAGTTTCTATGTTTTACCTTGCTATAAACACACAAGGTGTAGGTGCAGATATATGAGAACTTTCCTTCTTGCTTTGAAATATTTGTTTCCAAACAAAATTTACGGAAATCAATAAAGTAAGAGTTTGAATTGTTCTTTCTGTAACCTTTCTAATAATTTATATAGTTATAAAGTGAAATATTTTTATATGTAATTTTTCATAGATATAATTTGAAGCAAGTATTAAGATAAATGAATACTTAGAGAATAATTAAAATTTATTACATTATGGATCTAAAACAAAACTGTTTTTCTTTGCGACTATATATATATATATATATATATATATATATATATATATATATATATATATATATATAGATAGATAGATAGATAGATAGATAGATAGATATAGATATAGATATCGCTACTAAATAAGAACAAATGAAGAGAATTTTCTACTTAGTTATTTCTTAGTTTTATCTAATGTTCATGAAATATGAATTAGAATCGTGTATATTTATATTTCATAAAGCAAAAAGGTAAGGTATAGCACTTTTACATTTTAAACCAATGGGAATTATCTCTCTGACACTATCTTGCAAGTCTTCTAATAAATGTGCATGTGTTTTATTAACCATATGCCACAATAATAAGTACATAACTGAACAATAGTGTTAGAGGCCTGTGAAGTTGCTTCCTAGGACGTTTAGTTGAATCACCAAAAAGACCGATTTGCAATCATTTGTATTGGATGCTGCTGAGGTGCCGAAGCAGTAATCTCATAGTTTGGTGACAAACTTAGCGAACTTGGCAAAAGAGATATTGCTGGAAACTCGATAACTTAGGTAATTCATCCAATGGGAAATGAGGAATACACCTGATTGGTCTTGAACCTTCTCGACCGCCTAGCGAGAACTATAGAAGGGCGGCACTCTCAAGCTACAAGGAATTGCACCCAGAATCGTTAGAGTTGGAGTCGTGAAACGAGTCGTTGAGAGGATAACGAAACAATGACGGAATAATCTAACGATGAGTGGAGCTCAAGCGAGTGCTGAACTGGGCTGTGTTCCAAGTTCTGTTGTCTATTGTGGAGTAGCACCAAGTTGTGTTTGTAGTTGTGAGTTGTGGGGTTGGGAGTCGGCAGTTGGATACAGTCAAAGAGAGAAGACAATGGGGAATTTCAGCCGTTTGGAGAGACCATATTGCGAAGCTTCGAGGATTCCATTTCCTGCTGAATTCTCTTTAACCGCTTTGTGTGCTGTGGTTGCTTTCTACTTGTGAGCTACTGCCTGTTGTAGTGTGCTGCTGTATCTTTGTCTTGGCTGTACATATTTGGGATCTGTGTATTAGCCATCTTTGTGTTGGTGTCTTCGTGTCAAATAAGCGTCGTTGGTGTTCTTTACTGATTATTTACAAACCATACACACATTACAAGCGAACTCGTAGATTTTTCGGACAGTAGTAGTAATAGTAGAAGAATCCCAAACATAGTAAGAAAGTGCCTATTAGAGTGCAATCGTTGGTGACTCATAGCTGGTATGCGGTTAATACATAAGTGCCAGAAAATCGAATGTATATTTTGGACACCTGTTTCTGAGCATATAAAATAAAAATTAGACTCAAAGCTACATTTGTAGTACCGAAATAAAATGAAAAATATCAACAATGTGAGTTTGAGTTATTGTGTTTACATAACTGTTAATTTATAGAAAGAAAAACGGTTGATCCCCCGAATGATTTCCTTCAAAATTTTCTATGGATCTACATTTAATATGATAAGTGTGAGGACCAAATTTTATTTATACAGCTCACTTCGCTTTAAGTTTTGATTTCTTATTTTGAGACAACATAATAGGAGCATCCCTTTGAATGAATTTCATTCAAAATTTCTTAGGAATTGAATTTAAAGTCTGTATACCAAATTTCATCAGTCTTATCTCAACGTATTTTTGAGTTGTCGTATTCACGAACAGACAGATATAATTACAAAAATCCGTTTTTTAGATTCAATGAAGTCGGAAAATAAGAGATTTTCTGAAATTTGTGGAGTTCAAATTTTTTGTCGTATTACAATACTCTGCATATTTTGTATGCGACAAAGTAAAAATTCATCCATATTGTGAATGTTTTACAATCAAATAGATTTTCAAATGCATTGAAATTTTATGAGAAAGTTCTGAAAATGAGACAACACTTAGAAATAAGCAGGATATGATGGATGATCAAACATTTACCGTTTTGTTTGTTAACTTTTGATTCAAATATTCCTCCCTCAGATCCAAAAAGTATATAACAGTTAAAAAGAGAAATTTATGTTTTGGAATGAATTTATCAATAAGGATTCAGACTACTTGTTCAGTATGCTTATGGATTCTTTCATACTTAGTGAGAAAATTATTTTCTTTCAAAAATGAATGTCCGGAACTTAATACTTTTTCTGAAAAATGTTACCTTTCCATTGAAATTTAATTCTAAGAAAATATCTATTGAATCATGTAGCATCTTTATTGAAGAAATCATAAAATTGGACAAACACTGCATAATATTCTACACTTTCCCTTATCTATTTTTCTTTTAGATATTTTCTTTATTAAAATCACATAGAAATTCAGTGGTAGATAAAACCAATTTATTAACCAAATGCTTCTATAATTACAGATGATTTATTTGTAAGTTTTTATTATCTTTTATGCTTAAAAGTTGGAAATGAATATTTTCTCAAAAATTTCGTAATATATGATCAAACTATACACGATTATTTTTTATTTCCGAGTTGAATATGCAAATAGATTTGGCGTTACTAAAAAGCTGCAATACATGCCACGAAATATTTCTTTACAATATATAGACTGGTGGTCAAAACTTAAGCAACAATGAAATTTTAAATAGATATCCATAAAATTACAGAAAAAGGATTATCACGCTCAGTAAAAAGAACATACAATTCAGTAGAAAAGTTATGCATATACAAAGGACGGTAACAAAACATAATAAGCGAAGTGAGTAAACACAAAACGTGTAAAGTCTGGACTTAAAGCACAAGACTACAATGAAAGGAAGACCGAAGGCGCAATCAAAGACATTCGCTGCAGATGCAAGGGAGTTTTTTCAAGAAATATGGTTAGAAGAAATCACTTGGATGACTTCATACGTTAAAGAATGATCGGAAAGCTGGAGGAGAGATGTAGTTTAACCATTGTAGTGAAGAGTTTAAAATCAGTAAAAGTGTCGTTTCGCGAATTTGGAAAGTCTTCCAAATCATAGGTGTAATTGTTAGAAAAGTTAGTGGTGGTCGCCATATTAAAACAACTGCAGTGGATGACTGATATTTCATCCCGTAAGAGAAAAGATCGATACAAGTTAGCAAGTGCAACTGCTCAGAAACTGTGAACAGAAACAGGGCGACAAGAGTAGACATTTACTGTGGCCAGACGCCTTCACATAGATGGCGCATTTGCTCACCCCCCTGAATTCTGCGTACCTTTGAAAGTTGGCCATCGGTAGCCCCGTTTATAATGGTGTAAGAAGTACCAAAACAGGACACGTCATTAATTTAAGAATGGTAGTTGTTTCAGTGCTACAGGGGATTCTCAATGCGATTGATTTAGGAAAAGTCCAGAACACAGTTTCATCCCAGTAACATCATGGAAAGAGACCCCTAAGGTGGTCCTAGAGTTGTTGTGGATTCATTATACTGAAAGGATGGACTGAGATCCACATTTTCGGAAGAGATTTGTTCCTAGGTACTATAGGACCAGGCTTCCTTTTTATGGTTGAAAATGCATGGTTACACTAGGTTGCTGATGCTATTGTAAAGTTGAGATATCCTTAGAATGGATTGGCTGGGATTCTCTCTTGATTTTAATCCCACAGAACATGGGTGGGATGGTTTGGGTAAACAACTTGCGGTACTATTACATCCTACAGGGGGCATCCAACAACTGATGATTGAAGAATGGTGTACACTTCGATTCTTACCCTAAGCTTTCAGCTATTAAATTCTTAGAAATAACAGACAAATGTCTTGTTTGGTCTGAATTTTAAAAGACATCGGATATTGGACGCAGTTTTTTTAACGTATTTTCATGTTCTTTTTGGTACATTAACAAGTTATATACTGTTAATTTTATGCAGGTCAGGCATAATCTGCATTCTTAAAATAATAAATTCAAGCTTATCTAAGAATGTGCAATGAAAGGTTAATGAATGTATTCTATAAAAAAGTTAGGAAACATAACATAATTGCTAGAAAATTGCAATATCTTATATCATTTAAAAATATGATATTATTGATAGAAGAATAGCAGTTTCTTCTACCATTGCTAAATAATTTGCCAAATTAAGATTTCTATGAAATAATTTTCATTTATCAAATCATTTATGAATACAAAATTAATATGCTTTTTTCAGCATTATATAATTTTTTTTTATGTATGCCCACTATAAAATCGAAAGGATTTAAAAATAATTTCATTTTTTTAAGAATTAAAATTTACAGCAATTTAAAAATGAAATATTATAATTTACAGTTTCTCAATAATACACAAAAAAATTTAGTATATTTTTGAGAAATAATGTACCTATATAAATGTGCTACATGTGCCTGTCTTTATTATCAATTGAGAAATGATGTGCCTATCTATAGTATAAATTGATAAATAATGTGTTTATTTATAGTATACATTGATAAATAATGTGCCTATCTATGGTACAAATGAGAAATAATGTGCCTATCTATGGTAGAAATTGAGAATAATGTGTCTACTTTGGTACAAATTTAGAAATATTGTGCCTAACTATGCATAAATTGAGAAATAATGTGCCCGTCTATTGTGTAAATTGAGAAATGATATGCCTATTTTTTGTATAAATTGAGAAAATATGTTCCTATCTATAGTATAAAGTGAGAAATAATGTCTCTATCTATAGTATAAAGTGAGAAATAATGTTCCTATCTATAGTATAAAGTGAGAAATAACGCGTCAATCTATATTTGCAGAAGCTCAATTTTCATTCATCTCACATATTACATTCACTTAAAAGCATTCTACGAAATTCTAATGAATATAAATTTCTGATTTATGGAATTTTCTTATTTAAGAATTAAAATAGATAGTATTAAAATTACTTTGCAATGAAATAATGGAAAATTCTATTCAATTCCGTTTTTTTTAATCCCGATTTGGAAAGGCAGTGGGATTTTAACATAAGTGATATCCATTATTTATTTGCCTGAAACGAAATGAATTATTGTGAAAGTCACCGCATAACAATGAGAATAAATACTTTTAACTTATGAAACTCTTCTGGAGAAAATGCATTTTGAACTGAAATATCCTTTCACAAAGTATCCTTTCTATTTATTTATTTGTATAGGAAACAAATATTGTCTGAAGCGCAGTAGAGCAGTTTATTTCTTTTGCCACAAAATTATTTTGCTGCATTGGAAATTGTTTTTTTTTCTTTATTGAAGTTCGTTCTTGGTAGATAATCTAGTTAATATGAAATTTAACGTCAGAACTTTTTGCTGCCCATCCATTTTCAGAAATAGGTCTTCAAATAGAAAAGCATACTGAACTGTACAAGTTTTCACTATACATGTCCATTTTTTTATACGAATTGATAACGGAAAATATGTTTTTTTGTTGGAGCCTATACATATAGCATAGAGCTTTGATTTGCATAGCATAGAGATTTGATTTGTTCCTTATACAATTCTATGTCAAAAATTAACAAATTCGTATTCAAAATATTGTTCTTTTTTTAAACAATCAATATTAGCATTTAAGGAACATGACACTTTTCTAAAAATTTTAAAGGAAGCTTTATCTGTTTAGTTTTTCTATGCAGTATTTAGCCTTTTTAGGCAAAGTTCATATTTTCAGATGATAATAGAGGAGCAGCTGTTAATACGGTTACTTTTCAATTTAAAAGTTGGTAGAGACTTTGACAGAAAATAGTGCTTTAATACCGGTGATGTGTGCTTCGAGGTGAATTAATCGAATAACCTTTCCTGTAAATTTATCTACAACTACCATTCTTATTTTGACCTCACAAGCTTACCATTTTTTTCATATCACTATTAAATTAAAGACATGTAATATATTCTTGAATATGATAGGATTTTAATGATTTTTTGTCATATTTAAGAGTTGGTAGAGACTTTGACAGAAAATAGTGTTTTAATAAGGGTGATGCGCGCTCCGAGGTGAAATAATCAAATAACCTTTCCTGTAAATTTATCTGCCTTTACTTGCCTACAACAACTACCATTCTTATTTTGACCTCACAAGCTAACCATTTTTTTTCATATCACTGTTAAATTAAAGGTGTGTAATATATTATTGAGTATGATAGGATTTTAATGATTTTTTTGTCATATTTAAGAGTTGGTGAAATAATCGAATAACCTTTAACCGCTCCGAAGTGAAATAATCGAATAACCTTTCCTATCAATTTATCTGCCTTTACTTGCCTACAACAACTACCATTCTTATTTTGACCTCACAAGCTAACCATTTTTTTTCATATCACTATTAAATAAAAGGTGTGTAATATATTCTTGAATATGATAGGATTTTAATGATTTTTTGTCATATTTAAGAGTTGGTGAAATAATCAAATAACCTTTAACCGTTCCGAGGTGAAATAATCGAATAACCTTTCCTGTAAATTTATCTGCCTTTACTTGCCTACCAGAGCTACCATTCTTACTTTGAACTCGCAAGTTTACCATTTTTTTCATATAACTATTAAATTAAAGACGTGTAATATATTTTTGAATATGATAGAAATTTTAATGATTTTTTGTCATATGTAATGAATTTTCTTAAGGTGCTTAAGGTTCCTAAGTGGAAATAGGAGATTTTATAAACTTAACTGAAGTAACGTCACTAGTTGCTGTAATAGCTAAGATTACTTGATCAAAATTCATTTTTAGGATTTTTTTTGTCCTGTCATGCTATGTGTTGAGGCGATGGTTTCAAATATTATAACGATTTGACATTTTTGTAGTAATTAAGAAAGTTTCCAAATTATTTTTCAAATGTATTTTAATTTATATTCGAATTATTTCAAATCAAAACAAAAAAATTATTTACAATGTATTGCAGTTGTATTCTTTGCTAATAATTTTTTGATTCATTGATATAAAATTTAAAAATTATATTTATTAAAAGATATGAAATGAGGCGCGTCTACCATTGTATCATCTTTGGCAATGTTACTTTATAAATCGAACGCTGAAGCTAAAGTTAAATTAAAATATTACAAAAGCAAACTCGGGTTTTTCATTTTCTTAATTAATCAATAACTATTATGATTTCAGTTCGAAATAAGAGTGGTTGTAATACCCTTATGTACTTCATAAAAGTCAATAAAGATGAATGTAAAATTTTCTTTACTTAACTAATTATATTTGCTGAAAATATAACGAGATATAGAAGAAACAATACTCCTAAAATGGGAAAAAGTAATATATTTACTGAAATAATTTCAAAATAATGCAATTTTGATAAAAAGTAGTTACAGAATGCAAGGAAACGAAATGCATTTCAATTAAAGTAAATCAAATATTACAATGTTATCACAACTCCAACATCTCCTTTTCGTGTTGATTAAAATTTTAAACTTCCTTACATTCTTTGCCATATCTGTAGGGATTTTTGGCAAAAAAATTAACTGAAATTTTATAGATAATTATTTCTTTGAAATTACCGAATTTACCGTAATGCTTTTGTTTTTCACCAATTTCTACTACTAATAAATGTATATCTATATGTTGACGGTCTACAGGTCAAACCCTTTTCAAGAGAATCTAATATCAATATATACAATGAAAAATATATAATACGATATATACAATTTTTAAAAATTAATTAGAACTGTAATTAATTAATAAGTGTTTATGGGGGTATCTATGATAAATTTCGAAAATGTAACTGCACAAAAATTATTTGTACACCTTTTCAAAATTTAATAAAATGCCTTAATAATGATATCAATTTAGTAACCGCAAATTTTATTTGAATTTTGATAACTTAAACTATTGCATAATTGCCTAATATTGCTTAATTTTCAACAACAGATTACATTTTGGGAATTTTTAAAACATTCACTTTGCCCAATTTGCAGTAATAATTATTTTGTTGTCCTGAAGTTCAAACCATTTTCATTGTTTATCAAATATGTAATGGCATGTTTTTTTCCATTGCAGAAAACTTAAGAAAAAGGATTTTTTTCAAAGTAAGTGTAATTTAAAAGATGAATATGTAAGTGAAATAGATAATATTTCGAAATTGACAAGATAGAGGAATCAGAAAATTACGTCTTCAGTAGCTCTATATTGTTACGGGACTGGTCTCCATTAGGAGGATTTATGTATACAATGAGCAGAATATATGAAAATCCATTCAAAAATATTGCTAAAATATCTGATAAATTGATTGTTGGTTGGATAATGGACAGCATTTATGTTTTAGAAAACTAACTGAAATTAAATACAACCAGTATCAAGGCGAGAGAATTGGTTACCAAATGTGGACAATAATTAAAAAAGACATTTTCCAAACATTATTTTTCAACATATAATTAAAAACGCAACGGCTTAAATAATTTTTTACATAAATAATCTACTTTTTAGTTTGTAGCAAGCTCAATAAAAATATTTAAAAAATCATAAGTAAAGACTTGGATTCAGGTCAAAACTGAATTCCATTAGCACTTTTTACAAAATATCCACTGCAATAAGAAATAACCTTAACTAGAAAGAAACTAAAACATAGAGAACCCACTCCATATATCCTACATTCGCAATAAAAATTGAAGTCTAGCTTCTCTTTTACAAAAGGAAACTAAATTCAATATCAAAATTTCAGTTGAGAATTCCCCCTTGACTGTTTTCACTTTCCTCATTCTGATTGTTACTGTCCTTAGAATTGTCATCATAAATTTCTGAAACTCTTTCCAGCTACTCCCATTTCTTCAGATTTAGAAGTACCTGAATTTCAACTCTCACCATAATATTTTGTTGAATTGTGAAGGCAGTTATTAGTTTTAAAAATATTGTATTGATATGCCTTCTTTTCCCAGATATTATCGGAGAAAATTTCTTATTTCTTCAATATATAAGTATGATTTTTGAATCGAAAATATCAGTTTAGATAAATTTTTCTGAATATATTGAGGAAAAATGGCATTTTTTAAAATTCTTATAAACAATAAATTTGAT
>JAOUZG010022948.1:3919002-3942400 GCA_026289955.1 Argiope argentata
TATATATATATATATATATATATATATATATTATTTTATAAATATTTTCTTAAAATTTATACAAGAATATGAGATATTAAGAGACAATTAACCGATGTATAGTTTTTATTGATGGAGAATAGGCATCATATTTTAATGAAAATAAAACATTTGATAAGTATAGCTGTCGGTATAAAGCAGAAGAAATTCGTTTGATTCTTTTCAGAGTTATGAAATGAAATCTGTTTTCATTTCAATTAGTTTTATTAGTTTTAAAAGCAAAATAACAATAATATAACTGTTTCAATAATTTTAAATCAATTTTTATTATTGTTAATAAGCTAAATATGGCATATTTTGAAATTCTAACTAACTTCTAAAACTAACTTTTGAATTCTAACTAAGTTAATTTTTTGCTTTTTTTTGCTTTTGCAGACAACTTATTATTAATTTATCCACAAGTAATTATTAAGAACAACAACTAATAACTGACTTAATAACAGTTTCTTATTTCCTTCTTCTTAATATTTATAAAAGTATACTATTATCTAAAAATTAAGCCATCGAAACTTTCCTCGTAATAAACCAATTACATAACTTTTAGGTTTAAAAACGTTATGTAATATAAAATTCGAAGAATAATCAATGCAGCTCAAGCATTTAGGAGAAAGTTGTACATGACGGAGTTTCTAGGTATATGTGAGTTTCTAAAGTCCTTAATCCGTTACTTAGTAAAAAACAGCATCTATCTTAATTATTCCATTTTTATAAGAGAAAGAAAATTAATAATTAATAAATAATTCTCTAATTTCAGATACCAATAATGAATATTTGGGAATTTCTTTATATCTAATGTTAACTTATGACCTCTTGTTCATGGAGATGGGTAAAAGTTTTGTACCCACTTATACCCATCGAACATAGAAAAGATGAATGATTTCAATGATAGTGGAATTCGAGTGTTCGAAAGAGTCATGCTGAATATCCTTGACACGGGTAATATATCCAAATGTCTCTGATACGGCTTATATGACCACATACCTTTATAGAAATTAAATTCTTCAGCATTCTTCACTATCTGGGAAGTTGTGCACTATCTTTATTTTCATGAAAAAAAGGTGCCACTACATTGATTTCAGTCAAATCTAGCGAATTTTCTTGAAAATGAGAGTATTCGTACAATGGAGTATTTAGTCAAATTATTGGGTTACCACTTCATAAAGAATGTTTCTGCTCTAGAAAGAGCCTTTGACAAATATTTACCATCTAACAGGATTTTCCAAGTTTAGGTACCAGGACAGACTTAGATCATATGATGCTAGAAGAAAGGAATTTGTTCACGTTAGATTTTATTAACAACCACATTTTTTTGTCGACATTTTCACTCATTTCCTTATAACACCCATTTATTATAAATTAGATGATTCTGGTATTAGCAGAAATTTTGCTACGGCCATAATGAATATAATTTGGACACACGAAGAAAATGTATTGATTTTTGCTGTATCATTTTTTATTAATTTGCTGCTTCTATAAGACAAATGTATACACAATTTTATTGCAATAAATTGATTAGTATTAGAGATAAGTTATCAACAGGCTAAATGACCTAAGTTTTAGACAAAATTATGTTTATATGTATGTAAGCTATAAATAACGATGAGAGTGATCAATCTATATTCTGTTACAGTTGTATACTATGATGTTAAAAAATATTCAGTTCTTTAAATCTGTAAATATAAGCAACGACAAATATTTGTGAAAAAATTAATATTTACTTGAAGAAGTAAATAATTGCTTTTCTTAACTTATTGTTTACATCCATCATGAATGGTGCTTTAAGTGAAAAATAGCGCACACAAAAAATTACAAAGAAACTTAATTATTCAATATCAAAAACGTTTTATTTCCCGATGATTAAGTAATAAAGTGCAACTAAGATTCAATTCGAGCGCCATTAAATATTCACTATCATAGAACCAAGAAAGCATTTAAATATATAGAAAAAAAGCAAACAATAAACATAAGTAAATATTTTATTAGAAAGCAAAATTTGTTTCTTAATGTAAGCCATTGAGTTTGATTCTTAACTCATTTATTTCTCACATGGAAAGTGAAAAAAAAAACTCAAATTATAAATTACAAAGAAGAGTAATCAATAAAAAAATAATCCATTCTTATTGTTAAACAAGTACTAAGTAATGTATAAACGGCTTTTTGTAAAAACACTCTTAAATATTCACTAGCAAAGAACCAAAAGATATTTAAATAAATCTATAAATAACCAGCAAACATTACGCATAGACAAATATTTGTTTAAGAAATTAAAATTTGCTAACAGAAGAAAACGAAATCTTTTATTATTTTAATGATTGCTTCCTTATGTTCAGAGTACTATTTGAAGCGGAAGATAGTTCAAATAAAAAAGATATAAAGGAAGTTGATCAATTAAAATAAAATACTTCTTTCCTATTGTTGATGTTACCCAAGTGATAAAGTACAGATAAACGGTTTTCAGTAGCAACATCATAAAATATTCACAAGCAGAGAACCGAGAAGACATTTAAATAAAGGTACAGATAAAAACCCCAATAAAGTTCACTGGTAGAGAGCATATATTCTGCGAATGCGATCATTATGTTCCTCAGGAAACCCAATTCATTCAAAAGGCCCCCAGACGAAGGATGTAGAATGCTCATTTTCAATGCAGGGTGATTTTATGCTTCACAAGTTAACCTAAATGTAGTCTCAGGAGGCGCCTTTCTATCTGCATTCAAAAGGACAAGAAAAAGAAGAAAAGTGATCGTTAAGAAATGAATAATAAAAAGTCATTCTATTCCCTAAGAAAGTTTTCACCGAATCGAATCATAGTTGAATTCATGCTCCTCTCTCATCAAATTGATCAATCTAGTCAGTGCGTAGGAATATGAGTATGCTGTTAGCGAACCAAAATTACTCACTCCTCGACATTAATAGTATCATAAAATCTAATATGAAACCGTTATGTGTTCAGATAAAGCGTAGAAATCAAACTGATTGCTGTCCATTTCTAGAATATTGCTTTGGGACTCAGATAGTTGAGCCTGCGGGCTCTTAGGTATTTCTGCTAAATGTGTTATTGGTGAGAACCCCCGCCTTCCGATCATTTCGCAGTTCACAACGGGAATGGGACTGGATTTAACGCCTCTTCTCAACTTTCCTTTTAGATTTAAACGTATTTGCAAATTGGTAAAATCACATTCCGTAAAAAGATATCAATGGAGATTATTCAAATTTGATGGGAGATTTTTGTATCTTCTCGCGAGAGACAAATAATGGCGCGATTTCATTTCATGAAATGTGCCTTTTTTTCATTATATAGGTGAATACTTTCTGTTATGGATTTTATACCACCGTTTTTTGCTCAATTTGGAGATTTTGGTTTATTTTTCATTCTATGTAAGGGTTATAATGAATAAAAAATTTATCAAGACAATTTACCAAAATGAGTACAAAAAATAGATAAATGAAAGAAATTATATTTCATTTTTAAAACGGAGTGAAAAACGCAGTTTTAAAAAATCATAACATTCTAATAAATGAATTTCAACTGTGTTTTCTATTTTAATACACTTTCTCAGATGAATTTGGTGCATTATTAAGTATATTTATTTCAAACTTTTTTTAAAAAAAAGTTTTCTAAAGTCTTTTCGATATGATAAAATTACATTTTCGATATCAATTCTAAGTTGTCTCGAGTTTATTGTACTTATCTTTTGTTTTTTCATTTCTGTGAAAACAGTTCCATGATTTTGATGCTTTGTCAATTTGTCAAGTCTAAAATAATAAATCAATCCAAGGTGTCATTAACAAGTATTTTTAATATGATATATCAATAATTCAAGTTATAACGGCATTATTCACTCACCAATCTTTACAATATGTCTCTGGAATCTAATAAATTGACGCGAGAACGATTTCTCCTTATAAAGAGTTTATAGTCATAAACTTGTAGAGAATATCCATCAAAGAATATATCCATCATAACATTTTAAAAAATTATAGGAACTGTCACACACTAGTGTTTTAAAAACACTAGTTTTATCATACGATGGGTTTTCAGGAATGTTATGAACTGCCATCATTCCATAAAAGATTTGATCATTTTCTTCTAAAAGTATGTCCACTGATTTCCAAAAATATGGGGAATAATCATTCTATCATGACTAGTTTGACACTCCTCCTTCGGATGCATAATATCATGGATGTTTGATCAAATATATATCAAAAAAATCCAATTCATACCTTTTAATTTATATTTTTTGAGAAACTCTGGATATTAAATTACAGTTAACGAATTATTTTTGTGAATAAATAAGAAGATATTTTCATTCAGTTGAATCTATCAATTTCTTAAATAAATGCCTTTTAATACAGAATTCATTAAAATTTGATATTTTAGTGCATATATACTGAGCAAGAGAAAGTTATGTTTTTTATAAAATTATTAATGATTCTGGAGAAATTACATTTCTATCTATGTAATAAATAACATAAGAGAATATACCGTTGCAATTTTCTTCAATAAATGTCCTAATTTCGGTGTTGAAAAATCACTTTTAACCCTCTGGATTCGCCATTCTTTAAAATCAATATTTAGGAGGAATGTTTGAAAGTTCAAATATTTTCAAAGAATGTGAACTGATACTATAAGTTACTTGTTAATAATATAAAAATCTGCAATTCTAAAAATAAGCACTTTAAACTTTAAAGGAAACGAGGTATGCAATAGAAAATGGACTGATTGTACACCCGCGGAAAATCGAGGGTTAATAGTTAGTTGGAGAATTAATAGTTAGTATTTTATGTTAAAACAAATATAAGCAAAATTAAGTCAATTCCTACTAAGATCAACAGAATTTTTTTTTTATTTTCGTTCATTTTTATTAAATAATTACATTTGCTGTTGTTGTTCTCGTGTACCGCTTTAAAACAGAAGGAGGGGTGCAGTAGCTTCATTGCGTATGGACACCTAAGTACCAGAAGGCAGAAGACCTCTACCCCAGTGGCATCACTATCGACATGGAGGACTTCGTTACCACGAATAATCAATCGTGTACCAGCCACCACACAGAGAGAGAGTCTTCGTCTGGCCAGTTCGAACTCGTAGCCAAAGAATGCTATTCCAACCAGGGTGGTCCCCCTAATAATTGCAATTACTATAAATAATTTATAAATACATTATATTAGAGTTGAATTTTCAACGCCA
Source organism: Argiope argentata (assembly GCA_026289955.1). NCBI lineage: Eukaryota > Metazoa > Arthropoda > Arachnida > Araneae > Araneidae > Argiope > Argiope argentata. The sequence continues at coordinate 3,924,230 of JAOUZG010022948.1, forward strand.
ATTGAGGCAACGAAAAATGCGTGAATTTTCTACGATAGTTGGGGTAACGCAATACAGATTAGAAATTTTTAATTTTCTTTATTCTATATTATTTTAAATTGAAAGTTCTTCAAAGTGAATCTGAAAAATCGACTAATTAATGTTAAATTTTAAATGCTTCAAACATTAATTAAATAAACAGAATCCTTTGAAATAATCGACCAAAAACTTGTAAAACCTAACCGCATTGACATGGGAAAAAAGAAACTTAATTCGTTACTTTTTTTGGTGATGGAGAAATGTAGATTTCTGGTGAGAAAATTAGTTTTTAATTAATTAAAGAAAAATTAATGAATTAATATCTGAATAAACTGTTTTAACATCAAATGTTATCATTACAAGTTTTAAAAAATTTACTTGAACTTGATTGGAAGAATAAAAAGTATTTTATTAAAGATTGAAAAATTGAACAAGACATATATATATATATATATATATATATATATATATATATATATATATAGTGAGAGTATCACCTAATATTAGGAATTTAAAAATAAAGAAGTCTAACCATTCTTTTAAAGAAAGAAAACATGTAAATTCAGTAGATTTAACTATTTATGCATTTCTTGGCATACGAGTGTCCTTCTTTATATCACAAATTCCTATAAACTTGTTTCTTTTCTTTGGGTTTCAGGATTTAAATAAAATCCACTCCTTTGAAGAAAATTAAAAGAAAAGAAGCACATTGAATCGATTTGCATCCAGCGCGAGTCATAAAATATTTTTGACAGGTAAAAAGCAGTAAAGCGGAACTGCAAACTTTTTATCAGAGCTGTGTAAAGTTTTATCGGTACGTGCTTTCTCACCAAATTCGTGGCAAAGTTTTAGTGATATTGCTATGTAAATGTCAAAAATAAAATGAAAATGAGAAATATTTCCATCTTTTAATGCCCTTCATCTTGCCCCTAGCGAAATTTTTAACATCCTTGTGGATTCTTCGATTCTGAATCCAGTGATTTTTTCAACATTCTTTCACAAATATATGTGCAGAAATAGACTTTCACTACAGTAAAAGAACAGAATACTGAAAAATAAAGAGCAATTTATGACAGTTGGGCTCCCATCTTTACAATCCGAAGAAATTTATGCATACATTTATATCCCAAAAGTACAAAACTTGCGATATGAAATTGAAAAGTGCATGAAGTTTGAAAATCCGAATATTTTAATGTATTTAGTTTTCTTAAGCATTTCATTTGACTTACGAATATTTGAATATGGATAGAACTTCAAAAGCAGGATAAAGGACTTTAAAAAAGAATTTTAAAAGCAAACGAATTTCTAAATAATATATAAAGAAATGCAAATACAATTTTGCATATTTTAGCAGTTTCTAAGCTATAGTAAATTTTAGTAATTTGTGATAAATAAACAGTTTTTCATTTTTTGCTTATTTTTCTAGCAATGGCTAGTGAAAAATAAAGGTTATTTCTTTCATATGTAAATCATAATGATTTACCACAATCCTTTAGAAATTTGAATGTCTTCAATAATCTTTTATAGGAATTGGAGAATGTAGAATTAATTCAAATTAAATCATTGCCTATCTCACAGCATTTTGGGGTCCACTGTCGAAGGTAGAACTTCTTATTGATATTATGATTGTGACGTGAGAAATAAAACTTATTTAACCCATTCGCTGCCAACCACGTATATACTCGTGGTTGGCAGGGTGTTACCCATTGCCAGCACGAGTATACTCGTGATACTTTCAATATTAACTTACAACTTATCAAACGTGCAAACATTTTATGGCCACAAACATAAATATACAAGTGTAGAAACTTGAAAAGAAGCTACAAATAAACTGTTTTTACAAAAATTCTACTTTATTTAACCCATTCATTGTCAAGCCTCAATTGTATGAGGTTATTTCCATTGCCAACCACGAATATACTTGTGTTTGATTTTTATACATGTGAATGATTATTTATGACAAAATATGTGTATTTTTTTGAAATAATAAAACTTAGATAAACAATAACACTCAAAACAGAAATTACAATGGCAATGGGAATAATCGCATGCAATTTAGGCTTGGCAGCGAATGGGTTAAGTTAAACATAACAGGCTGAATCTCATAGGTTTGCATTAACAGACTCCTAAGAAGGTTTTGGCTGTCAGGTAGATTAAGGTTTATTATTAAGTTCAACATACAATCTATATACTTGACGCAACAATGTTAATTTAACATTAAGAAGTTAGAAAGAAAAAGAAACGAAACCCAAAATGATTGTCTACCATAGTATATACAGCCAGCTGTTTTAAATTATATTAGGGGCTAAAAAGTATTCATTTAATAATTAGGTGTAATATTTACTGCAAAAAATAAATATCATTAACGTAAACAAGCCATATAATGTTTGTATTTCTTTTGGAATATTTATTTGTCAGCGAGCCAAGATAGGAGCATTACTCTATTTGTTAACTTTTTACTGTCCATTTATTTTATTAGATTGCTTGTTAGCTGGATCAAAATTAGTTTATCAAACTAAATAAATCAATTTGAATAAATGGAAAGCAATACAATAAGGTATACTTTTTAGGAAAACTAAATTAGGAATTTTATGTCCGTTGGTGCTTAAAAGGAACATAATCAAATAAAATGTGATGTACAGTGGCAATAGATATTGGAAAGCAAAGTGTTAAAAAAACTCTTTATATTATTTCATATTGGTTGTAAAAATATTTTATTGAAGCAATTTTGCAATATGAATAATTCAAGAATAATTAATTCTCTTTAATTAATTAGAAAATCAACAGGAGTTATCTCCCCGAAATTTTCCCACATTTTCGATAGCAAAAATATTATTCTACTTATCATTGTGCAATAGAAAAAAAATATTATTCTCATTATAATTGTGCAATATCAAAATATTATTCTCCTTATAATTGTGCAATAGCAAAATTATTATTCTCCACATAAAATAGTGGATCGGAGAGATCATAAACAGCAGGAGTGCTCAGATATTTATCTTCACACGTGATTGATGTGTGCTTCGTAAAATGCTAATGACAGCCAGTGTTTATGTGTTATTAACCAAGTGTTACTGGTGAATAGTTAAGAAAACGTTTACTAGTATACGATCATCGCGATTAAAAGAAAAATGAACATATATTTTAGGCGCCTTTTTTCTAATAAATTGAAACAAATTTGACTCTGAACTAAAACTGAAACCAAAGGATCACAGAACAAATTTCATAAGTATAAATCATTCAGTTTTTATCGTATTTATATGTATATAAAAGTACAGTATGATAGACAGTTAACCTTAAACAGACGTAATATAAGTCTGTATATGAATTTATTCTTTAGATGCTAAAACTATGAAAGAGATTTTATTTTCTTCAGAAATTTCAATTTGATCATTTGATAGATTTTTTTGTTTTTTAACTATAGTGCTAAGGTATAAAGCAACAAGCCCTTGATTGATTATTAATAAATTTGATACAGATCTACAATTTAGATGTACATAATAGATTTTAGATATCCATTATCTCTTTGAACTTTGCAGTCATGGGACTTGTTTGTACTCTGTCAGTCGGACAGCTAGACTTTCTCAGAATGGATGCCGTTCAAAATTTGAGAATCATCTATGAAGTAAATATTATAATAGCAAATTTCATTAATCTAGATCTAAATTTTTTAACTGTAGTGCTCACCAACAGACAGACAGACATGTATGATTCTAAAACATGCGTTTTTTCAGATTCAGATTTATGAAATATAAAGATTCGTTAAAACTTCAAGTTCAAATATTTTACAATTATAGCGTTTATTTTTTTTCTTTGTACACGAGAAAACCAACTTGTGTATTTATTTTTCTATGTATTTTTTTCATTTACTTGCAGTCGAAAGACAAGCCTTTTTCTGAAAGTATTTCTAACTTGAAAACGAGTCATATATTTTTAATTGGTTTCAAAACTTATTAGATCTCTGAGAAAAATCCAAGTGTTGGAATTATATTTGGGGAATTTTTGTAATTATAACTAACTAACTAACGCCATGAAATGGTTCAGTCTACTAGAAATCAACAAGAGAAAAATTAGTCACAATAGTTTAACGAACTATTCCAGAGATTTCTAAACCATATACCACCCCACGTGATTTATAAAAAAACCATTATTACTTCCAATGTTCTACAGCTACCTCAGTGATGTAAACAATCTGTACTCTACATCTATACATAGTATAAAATGAAGTCTGTTGAAAGCGTCTGCGTGTTTGAATCACAAAAACTCGAGAAATAGTAAATGGATATTGAAATATTTATACCATTTTGTAGAGCATTTATGAGGGAAGGTTTTTGTACATTAAAGTTATATTAAAATAAAAAAAGGAATTTTATAATGGCGATTTTAACTTTACATTTCCCCCATAATGCGTGAAAGCCTCAAACTGCGTATGTGTTAATAGCAAGAGCTGTGGTATGCATATGAGATGCATTTCTCCGTTTACGTCTTATTTTAAACAACGACTCAAAACTCACTTTCCCCCCAAAAAAAGCCCGAAAAGGAAAGAAATGTTCTATTAGCGAATAATGAGAAATAATGAGAAAAATAATGTCCCCACTTAGGGAAGCAGTCTTTTGATGAGTGAAATAACCCTCTTTAAATCGCATTGCAACTGAATTGTGGAGACAATGAATCTTCTAAGGAGCGAAATGATCGCCTATGTTTTGTTTAGTGATCTCCTTAATCTTCAGTGATAGAAAAATTTAGTTAAAACTACAGCGTATGTGCTTTTTATCTTTATCTTGCTACTTATGAATGAATGAGTGTAGGTTTATGGATGAATATCTATCTAGAAAAGAGACATGTGGTCATCTGTGATTTAAGTCCTAAATATGAATTTTCTAAGTAGAGGATTTTATCTCAAAAGTCATGAGAAACAAAGAAAATTTCATCTGTAAAAGAGTAAAGAACTTTTTAATAAAACGTGAATAGAAAGCAAATATTTTATTGAAATTTCAAAAAAAATAAATAAAGTTTAAAATGTGTACAAAATGTATATATTTGTCAATTAAAATTAAAGTTCTCCTGTATAGCTAAAAAATTACACCTTTTTACAAAAACAAACGTCAAATTCTGAATCTTTTTACTTTTATTTTATTTGACTTTTTTACTACTCCTCTACTTTACATTCTTATTAACATATTTCTTTTAACCATACAATACGAACCATTTTAAAACTAAAATGATTTCATTAGGGTTATCACTTTTATTTTTAGAAATTAAGCTTATTCTGTGAAGTATTAAAAATGAATCTAACTAAAACGTAATTAGAAAAAAGAGTTTCACTAAAAAGATTACAAATATTATTCAGTATTCAAAAATATTATACATTTTAACATTATAAAAAGTAAAGAGCTTGTTCCTGGATTGCTATAGCTTCATATATGAAGATATTTTTTCGTTTCAAATTTTAAGGATGGTTTTTACACAGCAGTTTTGATGTAGGAACCCATCTCGCTGTCTGAAATCTCAGACGTGCTTAAAAAATCTGAAATTTATTTAACAATTCTTTATATTGCTTGTGAGCGTGAAGGAATTTTTATATCCTTTATATCGCTCGTACCTGTAGCAACGATCACCTCCAGCTCGTATTTCTCTCTCTCATTTAGTTAGATATGAAAGAATGTTCAATTGTAAACTCCGAATTAGTAAGATTCATGTAGTTTTCTGCTTGAAAATTAACTTTCGGAGCTTTGCAAAATCTCTTTGCTCTCGTTTACTTTTTGAGTTTATTGTGTCCTTTTGCTTGTAAGATGTCTATAAGTTTTCGTGAATCAAAAAATTTGCACCAAAAAAAATTCTTCCTATACCATGAAAGGTCTCCTTAGTAAAGTTGGTTCTATAATAGTCTTTTGCTCATCTATTAAGTTCTTGAGGTCATTATATATTTTAAAAAAGTACTGAAATATAGAAATAATTAAGAAATAACCTTTTATATTAAACCATAAGAGAGCTTAATATAAAAAAAAATTATTAAGCTAAAGAATTATTAAGATTCATATAGTTATTTGCTTCAAAATTAACATCCGGAGCTTTGAAAATTCTCTTTATTCTCGTTTACTTTTTGAGTTTATTGTGTCCTTTTGCCTTCAAGATATCTAAAAGTTTTCTTGAATCAAACAAATTTGCACCAACAAAAATTCTTACTACACCATAAAAGGTCTCCTTAGTAAAGCTGGTTCTAAAATAGCCTTTTGCTCATCTTTTAAGTTCTTGAGGTCATTATATATTTTTATAAAGTATTGAAATAGATAAATAATTAATGAATAATATTTTATAATTAGTCATGAGAGAATATAAACTTTCATAATAAATTCAGATAGTTTTTTTTTAGCAGCGGACTTTATCAAGAGATGCAATGAATGAAAATAAGATTAGTTTTGAAACTGCCAAGGAATTTACACAAGAGATATTTCCCGGATTTTTGTTTGCCAACTTTAAGATATATTTACACGCTTTTATAGCATGACATATATGAATAACTCAATAAAATCAGCTTTGGAAAAATTATTATCTATTTTATTGCCCTAAATGACTGATAAAACTTAAATAATTTTTAAAAATTTTTATATTTCATTGCTTATAAGAGTAGATTCAAAAATGGAACAATGATAGAACTTTGAAATATTTTTATTAGTATCTTTAACAGAAAGTCTATTGACATAAACGGAGACTGAAGTTAAATGTCAATAATCGATCTTTACTTCGAGAAAAATAGTAATCTACAAATCAGCGACTGATAAAACTTGAATACTTTTTTAGAATATTTATATTTCATTGCTAATAAGAGTGGGTTCAAAAATGGAACATTGAGTGCTATTTGAAATATTTTTATTAATATTTTTATTATTATTATTTACAGGAAGTCTATTGACATAAATAGATATTGAAGTTAAATGTATATAATCGATATGTACTTTGAGAAAAATAGTAATCGACCAATTTCTACTAATCCGGAATGTTTAATTTCTACATGAAACAGATATAATTTTTACAAGTAATTAGTATTCTAAACTTTCCATTACTGTTCTTAGACACAAAATTTAATTTACTATAAATATTTGTACTCAAATATTTTTGTTCTTGACAAAATAATTCATGATTTATGTCCATTCCAGGATATCTGAATATCTTTCAATTTGACAAAAAAAAAATTGTGGCAAATATATAACTGATAAACAATTTTAAGTCTAAATTTTGAATATCAAAGAAAGGTTGGAATTATACGCCCTATTCTTCATAATTCTTAAGTTTAAAGTTCTCTTTAGACTACAGTCCTTTCTATTCAACAGAGAAAATGAAAAATATGTTTCCAGAAAAAAGTAAAGCTACAAATATGGTTGGTATTTCAAATATAAATTTCTACAACACGCATACAAAGATATTATGAATGACAATATATGAAGTAATAAACATTTGAATTATTTTATAACAGTAATACAGTTTTAATGTTAGCGACTTTATAAAAATTAATTTTATCGCTGTAAGGGAATAATAATTTTATTTTGAAATGGTGTGGTTTTACTCATTTCCAGTTGAGCTTAATCTCAAATCCCTCTTGGGAGCTTCGAGAAAAACTCTTTAGTTTTTCTTTTAAGGATCTAAAATCAATCTCAGCAGAAAGGCATGACCTTTCTAATAGAATTTAGAAATTACTTTTACAACACTAGATGCTTTGGCTCAATCTTGATTAAATTGTAAAAATGATGTAGGTATACTGTGGATTTTATTTGATTGGCCAGATCTTGATGAAACATTTTTAATCAAGCTTTTTATGTTAATGAGTTTTTGCTCTTTATTTTTTAAGACCTAACCAACAAGTTCGCAAAATTTCCGTTCATTAATATGAGACATATCTACAATTTTAACTGTGATGAGATAGACGTATCTCTGCTTGTACGAACAGTTTAAGGAAATATTCTCCTTCTGTTTTCTCATATATTCACAATATGGAGGGGGGATTTGACTTCAGCAAAAATTAAGTTAATAGGGTATGCCTTTTGAAGAGAATTTATTTCACCGATTGGTTTCAAAATTTAATTCAGGTTTCTAATTTTTATGAAAAGAGAGCATAATAAAATGTAGTTTTCCTATATGGTAACATATTTGAGTTATCATGTACTCGCAAACAAAAAAAACCCAGACAGTTAATCTGAATTAATTGATCCCGAATTTGACACATATCTGCAATTTCGATTATGAAATTCTATGTAAAGTCTTATGCATTTAATATATCGTGATTTGGTTTCATCTCCCTTTAAATGAATAGAATAGATAGACTGATTTTTGATGAAAGCAATAATTGAAAGAAATCTAAATCTAAATTGCATACCAGTCTTGCGTTCCAACACATAAACACTAACACACAGTTATACAGATGAATTAAGTGATCCCAAATTCGATACATATCTGCAATTTAATTTTAAACTCCAGCATACATTTTATCCACCTATCATTTTGATATTGAATGTCTAACGTCAAATGAAATGAATAGGTGGACTGATTTTTGATGATATCAGTTTTTGAAAGAAATCTAAATCTAAGTTGCTTACTTATCTTGTAACGTTTTTGAGTTATAGCATTCATACACACAATAACTAACAGACAGTTATACAGATAAATTAAGTGATCCCAAATTCGATACATACTTGCAATTTTAATCATAAAGTCTTGTATAACATTTTCTCCACATATCATATTGATATTGAATGTCTACCGACAAAATGAAATGAATAGGTGGACTGATTTTTGATGAAACCAATATTTGAAAGAAATCTAAAATTTAAGTTGCTTACCTATATTATAACGTTTTTGAGTTATAGAGTTCCCACACACAAAAATTAACAGACAGTTATACAGATGAATTAAGTGATCCCAAATTTAATACATGTCTGCAATTTTAATCATAAACTCCTACGTAAAATTTTATCCATCTGTAATTTTGACCTTCAACGTCTCCGATCAAATAAGGTGAACAGGCATATTAATTTTTGATAAAACATATATTTTAGAAAATCTTTAATTTAAGCATCAAAGTCATGCACCAAATTTCATCTAACTCATTAATTTTTTTAATCATCATGACCGAAAACAGACTAACATTAAATAAACTACTTTCAAATGTCAAAATCATGGAGATTCTTCAAAATCGGAGAAGTTTTGGTAACTGAGCTCTTTCTCTTTCATGAAATAGAAATAACTCAAAGGAATATAACACAAAATAACATTCCTTTATTTATAAAACTTCAAGGGAATTGTTGCATAACTTTCTGAAGGTATTCTTTAAGTGTTCATCTTTTGCCACTAGCAAGAGGTCACATCTGGCTCAAGTTAGTTTTGGAGCAAAAGAAACTAAAGACTCAAGTTCGATCAAATAGCGAAATATTTCAAGTACTCTCTTCTTTGTTCACAAACTCAAATTATATTGCAATGTTCATAAATTAAGTGAAAGCGGGGAGACATTTTTCCAACGACAGCTGTCAGGACTTGCTTCCGAAATAATATGTAAAGTAGCGACATACAAGAAATATCATCAAAAGCGTAGAAAGAAAAGAATCATCTGAAACAATTTTTCATCCGCTTGACAGAAGATATAAAAATCATTTCAGAAGAATTGTTTTCACAGAAACTAATTTCCTTTAAAATTAAATTTTCTTAAGAATGAAAGGATTTCAATGTTGACATATTTTTCTCAAAATGATTGAGATGAAATATTTTTATCAACCAGTTCCAAATTGGATTTGGTAGATAAATCATTAAAGTATGTAAACGGAGTTTTCATATTTTTTTAGGTGACGTATATTTTGAAAGATTACTTTAATATACTCCTATAATAGGAAAATTATCATTTGTGTAAAAGAACTATTCATGTGAAAGCATCCGTGTATAAGGCGTAAGAAGAGCAAACAAGGAAATTAACTTTTACTTCATAAGTAGTGTTTATTTTATCAGATAAATTAAAAGTATAATTTGTGAAGAATATTATTGAGTTAATACATTTTCAAGTACTTTCTGAATAGCCATGTTTTCACACATCATTTTAGTTCGGTATTAAAGGCTAGTTATGAATGGATTTTTTTATATTTAGCAATAATTTCAAAACTAACTCTCTCTTTAGTAATTCATCATTACTAATAAACTTTATAATGAATTTATTTTTGGTTTATTTTCATGTAGATGAGTGTTGACCAAATTTTATAATCCATGCCTTACAAATATTATTGAAGAATTATTGAAACATATAAAAATCATTTCCTTAGTTACTTGATAGGTCAGCAAATCTTCCATTAATTTGATATTTCAATAATAATATCATGGAGTAATTGGTAAATATGATGGAGTAATTGGTTTAATATAACATTCCATTCTTGGTGCATTCCAAATATAAGTGAAGAATCATGTTAAATCGTCTTTCTAGATGAAAGTCATTAAAGTGATTCTAATTATGATTCTCATATCTATGATATTTCAATAAATGAAGAGAATGCTACATGAGTAAGAGATCCTTTTTCCCTAAACGTTCAAACCTCAGCATGAACGTTTCATACTCAGTTTCATCAGCTTTCATGTACTGCACACAACGAATCATATGTGAAAGTGATTGTTTTGGCTAAATGAGGAATAAATGTTTTTTTATTCATAACAAATCTAATCCACACTGTTCGATTCAGAAAGTGAAAAAGACTTTTTTTCGCACAGGGATGAGAAATAATGAGAATACCTAGGAAAATTTATATTCGGTCTAAGAGGCTTTTTATGAATGGAAATTTTATTTTTTATATTTCAATAATTTAACCCCATCCAGTCCAAAAATAATTAGATGTAAAATTATTCACTTAATACAAAGAATTGTTTATTGCTATGAAAAATGTATATGTATAATTCTTTTAAGTAGAAATTCTTTGAAAGATTAATCTACATCTCTTAACCATTATGTAGGCGTTTTTAACAATTAAATTTGAAAAATAAATAAATAAACGTCAAAATCATGCACAGTCTTGAATGTCGAGTCGCACTCGAGTTTGAACCGCAAAGGGTTAAAAACTAAATCACTCATTAATAATTCATCATTACTAATAAACATTATAACAATAGTTTATTTTCAAGTAAATGATTGTTTATCAAACTTTGTTATCATTTCCTTTTCTGACTAACTGTGATTGCAATATAGACAGTTTAATATTACATTTGAATAATTCCTTCTTAAATTAAATTAATGGGCAATTCGTGTTCTAATAATATGCTTTTATTTAATCTAAACCAATATACTATGGGGATCAAGAGTCTATTCCTTAAACTTTTCGCCTTTATTTAGAATAAATGTTCTTAAATAGGATTCTAAATTTATCAGAAGTCAGAAAATAATAATAACAAAAAAATATCTAACTGCTTTTAAATTGAGTGCTTTCTATTTGTGGCATAAGATAAAAAGTTTTGATCATTTATCATGATGAGGAACAGTCATTTTTTGGTCAGTAATCAAACGAATACTGTACAGAAGATTCACAAATACAGACAATATAGATTAGGTATAGAGACAAAGAAATATTGGATCAAAAGAACCATATCATTTTAAGTATATTTTTAAAAAGTTTGATGTGAAAACAAATAAGAAGAATAAATTTATATATGTTCTCTGTCTGTCAGCTTCAAAATTAGAAACAACAACACAAGACATCTTAGAATAGACAGATCATCTCAAAATTTGACTGATTGTTTCGTATTAAAAAAGATCCACACATTCATTTCGAATTGTCTGAATCAGTAAAATCAGTCTGAATCGGTCTGAATCAGTAAAATCAGTCTGAATCGGTCTGAATCAGTAAAATCAGTCTGAATCGGTCTAAATCAGTAAAATATATGTAATTAAGTTGCTTTTATTTAAAAAAAAATATTAAAGGGACAGTGGATATTTTATTTTTAAGATTTTATCACCAAAATATATTTTTATATTCAATTAAACATTATAAACATTCTAAAAATTTAAAATTAATACACAAAAAACTTTTATAATTTATTATAAAATTTTAATGTGCCCCGTTCTTTTAACGTGATTTAATTTTTAATAATTTAATTTTTAATTTTTAGTCCTTATTTTTGTGTTTCAATTCATTACTTATCCTGGATTAACGAGGGTACTTTTTTTTCATTGATAAAAAAATTATCCTAAATTTGATATGTTATTCCCACTCTGGACTTATAAATAAAATAATTATAAATAAAAAAATAGAGCTTCGTATTGAACAGAGTTTTTCAATAACGAAATTTCAAAAAAATTAAATTATAAGCTTAGCAAAATTTTTAAAGGATTTTTGCTGAATTTTGAAGTAGATCTATAATCATATATTGCATTTTACTTAAAAAAGGATTCTGACACGGTTTTTTTAATTTTTACTTTCAGTACACACGAGATTAGGAAAAGCTGCTAAGTGAATATTCGTTTAGAGTTTGTAAGTGAAATATAATTTTATTAGAAGTATATTATTAGTTAAACATTTTTTTTAAAGTTTATCTTCTGAAAAATTCAGTACGATAATAAATAATTATCCTATGTGGATAATCATACAGATCAAAGGTAGTAAAAGAAATAATAAAATATCCTTTTCTATTAACGATTTAATTATTGTGTATTTCAATTTTATTCATTATTTATTTATTTTTGTGGCTTCATTTATCTCAACCCAGTCGACATCTGGCCAGCTTTCTGGCACAGAGGTAACATGTCTGGGAGTCCCGGATTCGAGTTCTGGTTTGGGCATGGTTGTTCTTCTGTGTGCTATCTGTGAGATGTGGGACTGTGCCCCCCAGTAAAAAGGGGCTGGGCAAGCAAATATGGTGAGTGTGTAGCTAAGTCATACTCTTGACCCTAGTTGGCGCTACTTCAAAAGCAAGAAACGCTCCTTTCGACTTAAATCTACTGCTATATTAGCGGGGGGCTTGTCTATGGCAAGTGCCATTAGTAACAACAACGCCAGCAGTCGACATCTTTGACGGTATTATGGAATACCACCATTTAAATTTTAAAAAATTTTGTGTCTAGTTAAAAGGAAAGGAAAGGCCTTTATTCTTTGCCTTTATTTTCCTTTTATATAAAGTCCATTTTATATAATGTCTTATTTTCCGTATAATGACCCACAGTTATGCCTTTTGAAAATAGAACTTAGGATTTAATGTGGACATAAATTTTAATTTATATATGAATTTAGAAAAACTTCAAATCTCAGTTTTTAGGAATTATGACATTATAATGAAAATGCAAGCACTAAAACCTCTAGCACTCGAAATCAAAAAATTATTATTTCTAAGCACTTAAAACATAACTTCAAGAAGTACAAAAGGATTAATAATATTTATTGAAAATGCCAGAAGGAAATTTCTATCCCTTCTCAAGAAGAAATTGCATTCCATTTTTCAAACTGAAATCTAATTTACTTTTGAACTCATAAAAAACACATTGTTTCGGTTAATGAAGCAATGCATCCGAATAATTTTTTACCCCAAAACTCAAAAATAATCAATTGATACTTTTCATGATAGCCTGATTTGTTTTAAAAAACGATTTTAGTTCATGCATTAAGAAAAAAAAATGTTGAAGAATGTGAACAGCAATATTTCGGTTGTGGGAAACATACATCACCCATTTTATCTCTCTGACTTCTCCACGATGGCATTTTTCCATACTATTTTCTTTCCAGAAACTATTCTTTTGAATACTTAAAGATGAGCCATTTTTTATTCCGACTTCGATAAAGATATTTTTCCAAGATAATATCGCAAATTAATGAGAACAGAATAACTGTATTTTTGTTGCAAATTTTTCAGCATTTTTGCGTTTCATCTTGTTTTCGTAACCTCCAGTTAGCAAATGCTACAGTCAGAATGTCTGTTTATACCCTGAAAATCTAGAGCATTCGTTAAAAAATGGCACAAAGTAAAATATTGCCCTACCGCAATATAATGATAGATGGTTGCTTTCCCACGATATCTAGCAAAAGTTAGTAGAATAAATCAAGTGAGTTGCCATTAATCATGAGATAGAAATCATGCCTCTGTCTATGACGCTAAAAGAAAGGGGGTCTCCTTTTTATTTGCTTTTTTTTCTTCTGAAAATAAAAGATTTTTTTTTTTTTTGTTTTGGTCGGGTGTAGCAGTCCATTCTTTGTTTTCTTGACAATATAGTGAGAATACTCAAAGTGTTTTTTTATACAATTGTCCTCTTTATTCACTATTCTATTTATCATAATGATTCAATTGATCAATATAAACTTACAAACTCTTTTAAATCAGTAAAAAAGTTGGAAATGGTTGAGCAGAGGATATTTTATTTTTTTATTGAGTCGAATGATTTATTTAATTCTCTTTGCATTTTGAGAGTGAAAATGAATCAAACAATTTTTTTTGTTTCCTGTCTAGTGACCGTCATTATTTAAATTAATGATGGTTCCATTACTTTCATTTATTTTAGAAGTATGTTACTTCAATTTCTTCTCAAATTAAGTTACTTCAGTTTATTTTAAACATTTAACTGACTGTAAATATTTAGTCACATTCTTTATACCGAAAATAAAGGAGCTTGAAATAAATTATTCCAATTCGATAGCGCTATTGGAATTCTGAAAAACAAAAAAAAATCCTTTAATATTTCAGCGGATGAAAATATTGATAATGACATTGTATTTGATGATTCCAAGAGAATTTTTTTTATCTTATCAATATTATTAAAAAAAATTTAATGTTACATTAAAAAACATTAGAAGAAACACAGCAATTTCATTTTTTAAAATTTATTTTCATTCATATTTGGACATTTTAGTTTTGCTTTTTTTTCGATTCAATACTTTTGAATCTTGAAATAAATAAATTACATGATCTACTATAATAAAATTTAAATTCAAGCTTTAAAAAATAATAAAATATTTTATTTAATGATATTGAACATTTTAAAGAAAAATAGGAACTGTTTTAATCGAATAATTTTATATGTAACAAATTAAACAGTAAATTTCCAATAAATTCAAGGGATCAACCCATTAATTTTTATTTACAAACTGAAAGGGTAGTCTTTTATATAAATTGCTAATTAAATCTGAAAACTTCGAATTCAAAATTTGACATTGTTACCTGAAAATTTTAACTAGCTCAAATTTATGATAAAGAGATTTCTCGGTAATATCAAATTTAAAAAAATAAATAAAACTTGTAGAGGCTATTTTTGGCACCATATATTTGAATTTTAAGAGCGATAATCCTTTCTTGATTAAAAAGCAGCTTTAGAATAATTTTTAACTGACTGTAAAGTGTAAAGAGAGAAAAACAAAATAATTAAAAAAATACTTTTCTTTAATATTTCCTTTTTAATTCTTTTTTTTTCTTGAAAAGATAGTATTTTTTGCTACGTTTTGGCTTTGATAATTACAGAAAAGCAACATAATGCAATTTACTTTAACTATTTTCTGAAAAAAATGCAACCATAAATATACAAAGCTTTTAATTAAGCTGAATACTGTATTAAAGATTTTTATGAAAATATATAGTGTCTAGGTTTTTTGGTTTCTTTAAAAATTTAATATATTTATGTATGAAACTAAATTTTATCTATAACCTTATGTCTTTTGAAGCTCACATTTCTGAAATATGAACGCAATTTATGGGCATCTTTCTTGTATACAATCTGGTAAATTATTTGAAAAGAAATAGGAAATGAATATTCATTTCAAATTTACAGTCAAAATTTCAAAATGTTTTATTCAATTCAAACAGTGTGTTACAACTTGAAACGTTTGTCTTAATATTATATCTGTATATATGCTCACCCGATAGCACTATGCCCCTAATGGATAGAGTTGTAGCTATAATTGCGAAATTGCATGACGTCTGCAGCAAAATTACGTTAAATGTTACAGCATTAGTTGTGATCAGTCTAAAGACACTAATGGCAATATATTAAGCATGCTTTGCGGCAATGAACAATGGTATTGGAGTTGAAGTAGTATCTGCAGCCCATCTATCTGACTAAGTGATATATTTTGCTGAACTTATTATCATGCATATAATTTTCTGTTGTATTTTTAAGAAATATATGCTTTATTTTGCTGATTTTACCTCATTGTATTTGATATATGCTTAAAAATATTATAATCGTCAAAAGATTTGACCTCTAAATTTTGAAAGATCCCCATTTTTCAGATCTTTATGAGTCCGGATATACACAAATTTTGGAAATATGTTTTTCTGTTATCCTGATAACCAAAAAAAATCTCTATGAAGTTGACGGATGATATTTTTTATTTGGCCATTGAAACAAATTTGAACAAATGTCTGTCAAATTTTGCATGCAAATTTGAATTTAGGTACATAAAATTTGGCGCATAGTTTAAGCATGTAAAGTATAGATCTATATCAGCTTCAATCAGATCTACGAGAGGGTCTACCGTCTGAGTTTATGGTGTGAAAACACTTATAGCAGGCCTCAGTATAAACAACAACGACGTTTACTCACACGAAGACACCGAAACAAAGACGAAGAACACACAAACGGCAAATATGAACAACCGAGATGAGCACAGCACAGCACACTGCAGCAGATATTAACCCAAAAGTAGTAATCGACCACAGCACTCAAAGCGTCCAGACAGAATCTAGCAGGAGTGGGAATCCTAGGAGATTCGCTGTACGATCTTTCCAAATGACTGAAATTCTCACTTTCTCCACGCTTTAGCTGCCTATTCAATATCACACAACTGGCTGCTCCACAAAGTATACGTCGTTGCCTCCACAGTAGTCAACGTGACACGGAATACAACAGTTTAACATTGGCTTGAACAACACACAATGCTGGCACTTCGCCGTTGCTTCGCTATTCTTTCAAAGATTCGTTACTTGTCTTCAACTCCAACTGCACTTCCGGTTCAATTCAATTCATTTTCAACTTGCCTTTTATAGCTCTCAGGAAGTTGGTCAAGAGCCTTCTAGACCAATTAGGGAGCATCTCGGTTTCTATTAGACGAATCATGAAAATTCTCCAAGTTTCTAGCATTGTCTATTTTGTCGCCAAATTTATCACCAAAAGGTCGATATGTTTGTCGCCAAACTCTCCCATCGCTGATGTAGCACCAACTGATCAGCACGCAAAAGGGCTAATCATGATCAATCTTTCTTACAATGACACTGTTCGCGCTGGAAAGCAACATTACACGTTTGTAACAAAGATCGAATAAAATAGCCGAATGTGAAAGATCGAATAAAATAGTCGAAGTCAAGACGAGATAAAAAAAATTTAAAGAATATGTGCACGATTACAATAAAATATCATTTCCTAGTATACAAAACCCCAGTGTTCTATCCACTCCACCAATCAACGAAAATTTTAGATATTGCTTTTTGTAACATTTATGAATTATTATATTTCAAATATTCAAATTTATGCACTCAAGATTCGGAGAAGTTTAAACAATAGAATTCTAATATTTGCGGTAACAGTAAAAAGATTTGTTACTTTCAAATTAAATACTCCCTTTTTCCCTGCGCGAAATTATCAGCGCATTGGAAAAACAAGAGGGACTTAAGAGCATACTCGCTTTGGTGTCGTAGAATATTTGCAAAGATGACCTTTGGAAAAGACCAATGATTGTACAAAAAAGAGGTGCAATTGACATATTTTGCATAATTTATATGGATAAGCAGAATATGATGAGTCATATTTCTTTCATGAAAAATAATTCGATAATAAATATAATTAGAACAACTCATATGATTAAACTGAAATATTTTCTAGATATCCTCTTTCAATTCCTACTATTAATTCACACTCTCACTATATATGTATCTTTTCAAATTTTCAATCGTTAATAGAATATTTTTTACTCATCCACACAAGTTCAAATACATTTTTAAACTTTAAGTGGATGATACTTGAATTAGTACAGTGTTTTCAAATATTATATCATTAAAAATAAAATTAACGTTTATAATATGTAATATGTGGACAGTTCGTTTTCAAGCCAACAGATGGCACGACGAAAATACTTCTCATTTTTTCCATTCATATCATTAGTTCACACTCTCCGTGCATATATATATATATATATATATATATATATATATATATATATATAT
>JAOUZG010022948.1:3949348-3979693 GCA_026289955.1 Argiope argentata
TTTTATCGCCTTCTACAGAAAAGAGAGCATTTTCATATAGCTATCCACTTTAAAATGCATAGGTGAAACTTCAATATTTAGGAAAAAATGAAAATTTTATCCACTTTTCTCAGACACAATGTATGTTTTATTCATCTAATTGTAACAAAATTTACATAATAAATTAATTAAACGGGAATTTTTTGACACAATTTCTTTATTTCCTGTTAAATGCTTCAACTTATTTTGTATGTTATGCAAGTAATTTAATTTAATTTGTAAAGTCAAACAAATTAAAAACTTTTCGAGAATAACTATTAAAAACTTTTCAAGGGAAAAAAACTACTCGAAGAAGAAAAAATATTGGGAAAAAAATGAATTAAATTACATCCTTTTGTATTGTTGGTATCTTCGGGAAATCCTTTGTTATTTAAAATAAACAACTTATACAAAAGTTTTAACATTAGAATTTACTGTGTATATTGAGGCTTATAAAAGGTCTCTTAGGGCTTGAAGACAATTACTTTTTGTTCATAGAGAATAACTACCATTAGATCTCTGAAAACCTCTGATCAGACATTTTTACGTTTTTGAACTGCATAGTTTCATTTATTTGAGACTCTCTTCTTTCTGTAGATATTCCAAGACAAAGAACCTCACAATATCTTTCTTTGTTTTGGTTCTAGAAACAGAATAATCCAACTTGTTTATCTAATCTCAACGCCAGACAGTAGATAAATATTTAGAGAGCTAATCCAACGGTCCCCGTGAGAGCATTCCAGTTATTCTTTGCTGCTTGTCCTAAATGTTGTTCACAAATCTCTTTTTTTCCCTCTTAGGGATTTTTTTGTCTATGTGTTTCTTTTTATGAGCAAATTAAGAATATTTGTCCCACGGTATTCATACATATTCATGTATATAGAATTGAATAAAAATCTTTGAAGATATTTTTTTGTCTAAAATTTGAAATTTGTCTCGATTTCTAAATATTTTTTATGTTGAGTTTGAATTTTCGCTAGATGGCATGCTTAATTTACTAAATAATAAATTGAAAATTAGAAATTAAAAATAAGAGGAAAATATATAAGGGGATTTTAACTAGATATTAATAGTTAAAACGCGAGTTTCGTAAAACATTAAAAATCCCTTTTTATATCTAAAAAATCACTTAACAACTATGTATGGTATCTAAGATAAATTTCTTCTGATTGTTTTTATACTTCCGAGAAAAAAAACATATATTTCCTCATGGAAATTTGGAAAAAGATTGCAAGCTTGAGTTTCACCCTAGATATATGGCCACGATTCAAAATTACTCAATCTGTACCCGAACAGTTTTTATGTCCCATAATAGTTTTAGCCCTGAATTTTTTTAAATGTTATCCCGTAATAGTTTTACTCGAATAGTTTTTATGTTATTTCTAAATGGAAGTGTAATCGTAACTAAACTAACCTTGACTAACACGAACCGTTCCATTCGGATTCATTAGAAAAAATATCAACTTAAAAATGTAAGAAGAATTTTTCTATAAGATATGGAATTAAAATTTGCAATTTCAAATTTTTATTACATAAGAAATAATAGTTTTAAATTTTTTATTAAAAATAAATATATAACTACTTTTCTTATTTAAGAAATGTCAAACTCATCATGTAATAGGTGACGGCTGAATATAGTTCTGTGTTAGTGAATTAAGTGCATCAGAAAACAGGTTTATAAGAAATTAAATTTTCGATAGCATAACAACGTATTTGCAAAAATAACAGCATACGAAACGATT
Source organism: Argiope argentata (assembly GCA_026289955.1). Taxonomy (NCBI): domain Eukaryota; kingdom Metazoa; phylum Arthropoda; class Arachnida; order Araneae; family Araneidae; genus Argiope; species Argiope argentata. Next base: position 3,951,109 of record JAOUZG010022948.1, read on the forward strand.
ATCACTTTGGCTGAATAACATTTGAATATTGACTTCACGTCTCAAATATTCAATATTGATTCTGAATAGAGTTGATATTGTGAATACAGTTGTGAATTTGTATTCAATTGAATATATTTTATACACTTCATCTGATATAAAGTTTTCTTTTAGTAAATTTATAAGCATTTTGTATAGATTACTATTTGCATTTCTATTTTATAATATATTGCAAAGATGACACATTCCCGTGTGACTTTCTATTCTCAAAGTTAGTTTAACAATCAAAAAGGTTTAACTAAAATTTGAAATCGAAAGGAAAAAAAATACAATGAATCAAGCCTGGAGTCTTTTCAAGGGTCACCCTCAAGCAGGAATTCAGACCAGAGATTTTTTTCTGTGAGAGGTTTGGCAATTCGTCAAAATATCAATGCCTCGTTCTTGGGATTTTCGGGTCACGAGGGATTGATATTTTGACAAATTGTCAGACTTCTCACAGAAAAAGTCCCTGGTTTGAATACCTGCCTGAGGGTGACCCTTGAAAAAGTCTTCAGGCGGGATTCATAATATTTTTTTTCTCTTTTAATTTCGAATTTTACTTAAATATTTTTGATAATTTAGTTCCTTTCATTTGTGTTCTAGTTGTAGCAGCATTAGCGCTCTCTAAATACAATGTTCTTTTTGATATTATGGTTCAGATAATTTGATTAGGTCTTTTCCATATTGTTTTTCTTTGATTTGATAGTTTAATCATTTTTTAATCACTCTGCATTTAATAAAATGAATAAAACAATTCATTTTTTAAATATTTTTTTAAATCAAATGTTTTTAAGAGTGGAAATTTAATTTCTTTAAAAAATATTAAAAGGACAGGATCTTTTTCCAATACATATAAATATATTTCTGGCTATTCTCGAATAAATACTCTGGCTTCAAATGTATTGCTGGTTTGAACGTGTATTCCATATTTCTCATTTTTCCACCATTAAGGTGTACTCCATCTTTCTCTCCCCATTTGCTGGTTTTTCTGTTTCTGATGTCTGTTCAAAAATCCATACTTCAACGTAACGCATGTGACTGATGACCTCGCTGCGGTCGTTGCGAGATCTTTGGCACACTATCTGCCTGCTCATTATTGAGGCTTCCTCAGTAGTTAAGAACCCATTCGTGGACAAATTTCTTTCCAAATCATCCATTTGTTCACTAATGTGATTTTGAGGGAAACGTTACGGAACAGAAATAAATGATTTTATCCATTCTTTCTTGCTTGATTCCACGGATCACTTTCTCAAGCATTAGAGGGTAAAATATGAATTTAAATCGTAAACATCGTTCAAGTAAGCAGATATTCCCTGTAAGTTATAAACAAAACTATATTTTTAATATTTTTGTATGACTAATGGATTTAATTCGAAATTTGAATAAAAAGTTTTATAGAGAACTACTATTATAACAGACTAATTAGAATTAGAACCAATCTGAACAAATGGAAAACTTAAGGAAAATCTATTAATTATTTGGAATGAATAAAATTCTCTAACAACACCGGAAATTAATGGATACAAAAATAATGTAACTCATTTTTTATACTTACATACAGTATCAAAATATAACTGCTTACACAAAAATTATTATCATATAACCGAATTTAAAAAATATATATACAGAACTATAAAAATCCTTATCAATCTGCATAATTAAGAAACAACGGTAAAAATAGTAACGTAACTTTCTTCTAACGTAGGAATTTAAAGACTCCAAAAAAATTAATGTATTATATTTATGTACTGTAATAAAATATAAATGCATCAATCAAATCAGTTATTTTTCTGCTTTTAGCAGCAAAGAAGTGACTTTTTATCTTTGAATTTGATCAGCATAATTAACAATATAAAGAACTAAAACTCGGATAATTTTAAGATTTACTGTAAGTTGTTATAAATAAAGGGAAAAAATGCCCATTAAAGCAAATTTTAGCAATCACAATCAATGTCATGTTATTAAATATTAGAATTTCTGTAAAGAAAATAAAATAAAAAGTTTCTTTAAATGTTTTATGCATGCTTTTTAATGTATTAATCAATGTAATGCAATAATAAACTAAAAATAAATATTGAAATGTGTATGCATTTACATATGCTTTCCATCTATTACTATTAAAACTCCAATTGAATTTTATTTAATTATGTTTATATAGCTTCTTACCTCTTAAAAGTTTTTTTTATTATTTAAGCTGAATATTTTCAGTGAAAATAAAATAATTATATTGCTTCTTTAATTTTTTCAAATCAGAAGAAAAAGGACATATAATTCTCTTTCTCTCCCGCTCGTTCGTGCAAACACACATTCCATTCCCATAAATTTCGGATGTTTTGTAGTCTCCGCAGTATTATATACAGAATATATTTATATGGCAAATAATTATTCCAAATTGAAATTATTTTTGCATTTTGTTTAAGATGATGGCGTTCATCTTTTCAGAATGTACAATACATTGGCAAATCGTAATTTTATAACTTTCGGCTAAGAGGTTGGACTCATCCTTTCAAAATGTACGATACATTCGCATTTCATAATTTTATAGCTTTTGGCTAAGAGATTGACATCCATCATTTCAGAATGTACAATAATCTTTCATTTCGTGATTTTATAATTAAGGTAAATAATAAACATTTGATATTTTGCTACATATCTAAACACAAGTGCGTAGTTTCGAATGGCCCATTTAATGGGGGCTAATCTTGGAATTAACTTATGATCTACTCTAAATGTGCTGATTCTATTTCGTATTAAGCTTCTAACTCCGTTATCACTATTAAATTTCTTATTCTCGTATATTTATGACCCTGCAAGAATTTGGGTATCTTATTTTTTGGAATACAATAAAAGTGAGTAAATATATGTAACACGAAAATTCAGCCAAATTATTTATTTCAGATTATAACTAAAAATACTAGCAAAAATTGCCTACTTTAAAATATCGAAGCAATTCACGAATGTTAAATTTTTTTCACCCTTAAATGCTTGACTTTTTAAAAATATGTTGACCTTCATTTCTAAAAAATATCATGAGTTAACATTGTAATTTACTTTCAGTATGTTATATGGTTAAAAAAATCGCATAATATATTGGTAACTTGGTTTTACTTGAACAAACAGTAGGACAATTATGATAAATATAATTTAAATATCTTACTTTTTATGCAGAAAATTTTGATTTAAAATTGCGGAGTAAATTGTGAGGTACCCTAAATCGTTAAGACTAAGTAAAAGCAGTCATAAGTGAAGAACAACAACTCTTTAACAACACTCATGCTGCTTTGTACACATTTTAAATTCAACAACAATTTCAATCCGTACAATATTTGTAAATGAAGGCTTTAGAATTTTAATCTTATTCTCATAATACATTAGAATGCAAAAAATGAATATGCTATTAAATGGTAAAACTGGGAGTTAAGGGTTAAAATTCAAAATTAATAATCTTTTAGATATTTCTCTAAAAGTAACGATAAACGATGATTATCTAAGTATGAAGTGGAAAATAATAGCTTAATAAATTATTAGCAAAAATATTTAGTTAAATATTACACCCAGACAATTTATTAAATAGATAACAATCCTTTATTTTCAGTAATTAATCTTGATCTTAAATGAACAACTTGAGAAGTATCTAAATTCTATTTCCGATAGTTATAGAATACATCAGTTTTGGAGCTCACATTTTGAAAGAACGAATTATCGAATAAATGCAGCAGCATTTCAGCGATAATCAACAAATTTGTTCTTGTTCCTCTGATTTACATTGAGAAATGTAAGCTATTTTCATCAACGAATCGGAACAGACGTTATTTATTAATAAAATTCATAAATAATTTAGTGAATATTAAAACAAGGATGAATTGTTGACTGTTTAAACATGAATTAGATTACAATTAGGTTAATAATTTGCAACAAAAGCTTTTAAAATTCTAGTGGAAATTCAGTGTGACTTGCGAATAATCCAATTTTACTAATTCAATAAAAACATTATTTTGCCGGTTGGTTTGATCGAAACTAGTATCATATCTACTAACTCAATTTTAATGGAACTTCTACATTCAAAATTTGTGAAAGTAATTAGCGCTTTGTTTTGTTTCCATTAACTAAATTAATTTTCGACATACCTTGACATATCTTCATCGAAATAACTAGCAATTATGAATATTTATATCTAGCAAGGATCCACAGAAGTTAGCAATTTTGAAACTAAATAGATAATTTGAATAAGAAAGAGTATGTAGAAAAATAATAAAAATTAAAGTATGTAATAAAAATTTCGAATATCGAATTATAACTAAAAATAAAATAACCAATAAAACTTGAATCCCGTTCCATAAAATAAATGCCTGTATTGTGCATTACATATTCAAGGAATCTCTCATTTTTAATTTTTATACTAATGAAACAGAACTTATTGTACATTCTGAAATGATTGGTGTCAATCTCTTAACCAAAAGCTGTAAAATTATGAAATGCCAGTGTATTGTACATTCTGAAAGGATGAGTCCAACCTCTTAGCCGAAAGTTATAAAATTACGATATGCCAAAGTATTGTACATTCTAAAAGGATGTACAATACTTTGGCCAACATTTTAACCAAAATGCAAAATTAATTTCAACTTGGAATAACGATATGCCATATAAATATATTCTTCATTCTAAAAAATGATTTGCTATGAAACAAATGCATTGTAATAGCACCTCTTAACAGAAATTGAAAAAAAGACTTTATTTTAAAAACAGAGAGAAAATTTCTAGGAATTTACAGCCAAACTCTTTCCGGCGATAGAGCTGTTGAACATTTTAAAATGTATTAAATTTAAAAAGAATGTGACAACGTTCTGGATGAATATTTTGAAAAAAACAATCGAAAATGCTTACATTTTTGAATAATAGCATTTAAAAGAATGGAAAATTATAAATGGAACTAAAATATATCTATTAAGTGTCAAATGGAAAAAAATGCTTTTTTGTCTCAATGGAAGTATAAACATTTCCAATTTCCAAATTTTCCAATTTTCCAATTAAGACGTTTATCAAATGATTTGCTTAAACTTTTCCAGATAGCTTAAGAAATGTATGATATAGTTCCTGAACTAAAAATTGTATTTATGTCCATTGTTTTAATATTGCAAAGCATGTACAATAGCATTAATTTTAAGAATGGATAACAATGGTTGAATTGATAAATAACACTGAATTTTCCAAAAATTTTCACATTTTGAAACAACTATAAAATATTTCTAAATAAATGGATTACTTATCCTCTATTTCAGGAACAACAGAATATATTGATAAATAATCATATCAACTTCAACAAAAAAAATATATGTTGGATTTTATGGGTTTTTTGTAAAAATATCAAAAATTAGAATTTAAGAAAACATTATTGAAAGATGTAAAACAGAAATAAAACATGTCAAATGTAAATATGAAAATCAATGCAACTTCCCGAAAAATAACCTTAAAAAATTCCAATTGTTTTATAAAGACACCTGTTTTAATATCAAGAATGTTATATAAAATAATTCTATTATCGTAAAAGGAAACAACTTTCGAATGCTGTCATCTACTCTTTAAATAAATATTTTCTATTTCATTTTTTTCTTCAAAATATCTGATACTAGAAATAAGATGACGTTATAAATTATAAGCATTGAAATTCATAACGAATTTGAAATTTTGCAATCAAACGCTTAATACATATTTTCGAAAGAAAATAAATTATTTCCTCTCCTAAAGAATTGCCCTACTATTTTGAGAAATGCAAAACTCGCGAAACAATCTCGAAGACTGAGTTAAATTATTTAAAGTATGATAAACAGTCTGGGTTCAAAAGATTAAATGCTTGGCGACAGTTTCCAGGCAACCCAGGTGGAGACATTTAATTAGCAAACTCAGAAACGACAGTTGCAGAGTATTAAGAATGATACGGAGAAGCATTTTAAAGTACCTCTAGATGTCTTGTTTGATGCTCTTTATCATCATCAATTTCTGCATTCCTCTGTCAGATTATTCCACGCAGAATGCTGCTGCTTCTATATTATTCGAGAAATAATTATTTCGTTACGTGTTTCCCTAGAGAGAATCGTCATAGAAATAAAGCCATTGTAAAATTAAAGTTCTGCTTTCAATTGTAATGCTTAAGACTTTGGCAGCTTTTAAAATTCAATTAAATTCATCTGCACATAACGTGTTTGTTTCTTTATTTCACTCAGTGAGAAGTAAAGATATCAGCTACGTTACGGTTATTTCCTTTGATTTGTTTCTTACTTGAAATCAGTAAGCTGTGAAGGTTTTCTCTTTGTATAATATATTTAGCATTGAAAGTTTAACATTCTTCTGTCAAAATGGACTATTATGGCGACTAGAGACCTTTAAAACGACTTTTTGCAATTTTCACCTTAGCAATTAAGAATTTTTCAGGCATTAAGAGTAATACTACAGGATATGACACACCAAATTTTAAAGCATTATATTAATTTATTTATGTTAGGGGGTTAATACAGTATTTAATAGCGATAAATAACGTCAATAAAATGTTCTAGGCACTCCAAATTTCCTCTAAAGCCCTCCAATTTTTATTTTTACTTACTCAAACCTTTATTAAAAAAACATTTGGGATTATTCTTTAAGTTTAAGTACAAAATATCAAAATTAACCAATGTAATAACTCAAAACTACTTAACTCTTCCTTTTAAAAGAATCAGTAGTTTTAAGTTATTATATTGGTTAGTTTTCATATTTCGAACTCAAACTTCAAAATTAATGCCAACTTTTATTTGAAAAGGGTAAAGTAAGGTAAAGTAAGTAATAATAAGAATTGTAGTGCTTTGGAACAAATTTGGATCGCCTGGAACATTTTTCCTTTAGTTATTGCTAATATTGTATTATATTAACCCCCTAACTCATAAATAAATTAATATAATTCTTTAAAATTTTGTGTTTCATCTCCTATAGTGTTACTCTTAATGCCTGTAAAATTTCTAATTGCTAAGGTGAAAATTGCAAAAAGCCATATCACAAACAGTGTAGTGATTCTCCCCTAGATTCTTTCACATTTCTAAACAAAACTGTGGCATTACAGTACAATAAAATAAAGATTATACATCTTACTATCATTTAATATACCATTGAGTCGAATATTTTGTAATGTCACTTATGGCATTTGCCATGCACTAGAGCGCAGACGGCCGTCAACGACTAATGAGTGTCTATTGTTGTTTTTATGTAGCTCCAACTAGGGCCAAGAGTACGACATAGTAACAGACTCATCACATTGGCTTTCAAAACCCTTTTTATACAGGGGGGCACATTCACACACCTCACAGAAAGTACACATAAAAACAACCATGCCTTAATCGGGATTCAAACCCGGGAAGCCCAGATCATGAGAAAGACGCACTATCTCTGTACCAGGACGTCAGCTCTTTGTACTAATATGGTTAACATGAAAAATGCCTAGTTAATCCTCAAAAAGGCGAGTAAAGAGCCCATTAATAAAGCATCCTTGAAGGAATAGCTGTTGTGATATTTAACAAATTAAAATTAATTAGTTTACCACTTACACCAATTACCTAAACTTTAGAAAGATTAAATTCTATTATATTCTTGCTTTTCTTATTTATTAAATTAATATATAAGCAAACATATTAAAATTTATCTATATTCTTATTTCAAAATTTGATTCAGGTCTATGATTATAGTGATAAAACATACTCAATATTCAATCCACTCAGCTTGTCGCGTTTATAAGTTATTGTATTCACATTTAAATGAACAGTTGGAAATGCAAATATTTTTTCCTTTCAAAGGATTTCGTCCAATATTCGATACGTGTCGGCAATCTCCCACCGTTTATCACCTTAGACATGAGAAGGAGAAACATCGTGTAGTTTGTCCAGTATTCTATTTATGTCAGCAATCTCTCTTAGACCATTACCTTAGACGTGAGTCTAAGAAACTCTTTTGCATGGAATGTTTTTTTTTCTAGATCATTCGATTCTGAGGGATTTTGGTAACCCCAATGAGTGTCTCCTATGGAAGTGCTGTGGCATGGCCAGTAATAGCAATTAGGATTCAGCTATATTACTGTCTCCATCATATCATAATGACGGCCCTTTATGGTAGTATCAAGCTGTTCTACCTTGGCGAAGTATGGGGACTGATAGATCTACATATATGCACTTTTAAAGGCTGAAATTAATTCCTTTGTTTAACTAGCTTTGCTGTTAAGTTACCGTATCATAAACTTACGGACATCATTATAAAAGTCTTTCTGAATCCAAAATTGTTTATTTTCTATTTTGTGAGTTCTGAAACATTTGGATGCATCAAAGTCTAGAAATCAAATAATTTTTACCATCAAAATGTTTTCTTTTTATATCGTTCGTGTATCAAAAAGTAAAACACAACTAGGGTTTTCAATGAAAAGGTAAAAACACCAAAATCGTTTTCAGTTAAAATAGTTCCTGACAATCAGTTTAAATAATCAGCTTTTAATACATTATTATTTATCGTACTATGTTAAAAGCTAAAAAGTGTTTGGTTGAATTATAAATTTATTTTAATTGTAATTTAAATTTTAAAATAGACGAAAGGAGAAAACCATTCTTTTATATATATTTGCTGAGAGGTATATATATATATATTAGATTATAAAGAATAAATATATACATACTAAACTAGTACACATTTTAAGATATCGAATCCCTTATCTGAATTTTTATCTGTGAGTTAATCATTAATTATACATAATAGCAGATGTCGCTGATATTCTTTGTTAAAGGCCAAGCTCATTAAATGGTTAACTTTCCCGCAATAGAAGCACGTACTCAAAATTTCATCATAATAAAGATGGATGCTTATATTTTTTATTAAAATTTTTCTCCGATGATACTTTATATTTACACCAATAAACCTATGAACCACTAATATACCAATTAGCAATATACTAATAATTCTATTTGGGAGACGTTAGTTTAACATATTTCTTCACGGTAAAGTTCCAGATATATAAGAAGTTTCTACAGAATAATAACAAATAAAAGGGGGTGCCACCCAAGCTTAAAGTAACTATACTAAAAATTTCGCTTGCTTGCCACAACAACTTTTATAAATATTTACACCATAGTTCAAGGAATTCAATTTCGTTCAAATTCAGGTAAAACATTTTTCACCCCATTGTACAGTATTTTTCACAATGTTGTATTACAGCTATGTAAACAACATTACATAGCTGTAATACACTTATGAACGATTTCCATACCTTTATTTCCACCAAACTTCCCTTTATTTAAGACAATAACTTCCTTTGTTATATTCTAATCTTTTTAACCCTTTATTTACTGACAGTACTTACAAGTACCATTTAAATCTGGATTATATCTTCGTAATATGACTATTTTTGTCGATGGTATTCTAAAGAACACTGAGAATATAACCCAAACAGCAAGAAGTTAACAAAAGTTAAAAGTAGCAATGAAAAATATTTAATTAATAATTAAATTAATTAAGATATTTCTATTACAGTTTTTCTCTTGGATTCTCTGGAATTATTCTGCAAGGTAAATTAACTACTGGTGCAAAAATGAAGTTGAAAAATTTATGGCAACATAATTCAGTAAACAAATGGATAAACTAGAAGGGCAGATAATGGGAATGCTTTTTGTATTTATTAGGGACTGATTTATAAACAAGCATATGATTAATTAATCAAGAATCGACTTTTCTTTCACATAAATTTTTCAGTTCATAAAACACTTCCTTTTTATTATTTGAAATCTATGAAGAATAGATGTAAATCGTTTCTAAGAATTATTCTTAACATATTTAAATAAAATATTTTATTTTGATGAGGTATGAATTCTATTTCTGAAGAAGAAATACAAATGACTCTATAGACACTTCAACGACAGAAAAAAAAATCTGAAAGGAATTTTTGATGAATAGGGGTACTTCCATGATTGTTTTAATCAGTAAGCTTAATTATTGGCTTCATTCAAAATAATCTCCTTTATGAATCATCATTCAGGAAGAAGAAAAATATGAGAACGAAAATACAAAATTAGCCTAATGACTTTGAAATTATTTTTGTCATAACCTCTATAGAGAAATTTAATATAAAGCAGGATTTTATCTAAATATTAACCATGTAAGAGTGACACACGAACGATAATGTCTTCAAAAATACAAATACGAAAATACAATGTAGTGAAATATGACAATTTTTTACAGTTAGCGTAAATATAATGATTACCACAAATTATTCAGAGATCAGTTAAATGAAAAAAAGAAGAAAAAACTGAAAAAATACAAAATATCAAATAACATATAAAGAAATCAAAACTGTGAAAACTTTATCAATAATCGCAAGGTATTTTATTCGATTTTAGGGGAATGATAAAAGCTGTCTGTTTATTATTTCGAAAGCCTCGATTCGTTTTAGATAGAAGTACGCAGATTAAAATTCTAATTATGATTCGGAAAATTTTAATGGAAGTTTACGAGTTATGAAGCTATAAGTAGGAAGTTAATATCTTTAAAAAAAGAAAGTTTCACGCTGTCTGCGGTAAAATATCGTAAGTGTTTAAAAGTTTGAAAACTATTTTGATTTTATTCAGCATTCCTCGTAACGATTGGGAATATAAAACTAATTTTATCTAGCATAAATCAAAATTATTAAAATGCTTATATATCTTGTATTTGAGAAGCTGAGTATTCCGTTACGCTGGATAAAATTAAAATAAACTCAAATATGTAATATGATAACAATTAGAATAATCTATATAATCTTAACAGCACGATATATGCAGGCAAAAGAATATGTCCTGCCACCACCACCATTTCCATCTCTAACTTTATAAAAATTATCACTGTGGAGCAGAAATATAAAATAAATTCGTTTTAATTCCGCTTTACTTTTAGCTGTATTTAGTAAAATATATTTTGAAATATTAAAATTTTAAGCAAAAATATCTGTATTTCTCTATTATCAAAATGAAAGACTTGTGAAGCTTTGAATTTCCCAATTTTTTTCCAATTTGTCCCAATAAAGTGAAACAAGCTTTTACTCCCTTAAATATTATACCTTGACTTCTGTAAAGGTTGACAAAATGTTAAATACGACAGTATCAATTATGTTTCCCTTATATTGATCTATGCACACACAAAGATTAGAATATCTATTAAAAAAACTTACAGGGAAATTCTAAATTTTAAATTTTGAGCAACTTTTCTCATTGATACTTTTTTGATATGAAGCTTTATTATATTTTTAAAAAAATTTCATTGTCCCCTTCTTTATGAAACATTTAGTTAAGAATAAAATGAATGTTGAAAGTTTTTTCCGTATTCTTTGTATTCCTAATTAGTTAGCATTTGCAAAATTCAATGGATAAAAATAAAAATAAAATATACTCTCAGACTTACAAGGATATTAAAATTTCACCAAAATGAATTAATATTTCTTTAGAAAGCCTTTTAATTTTAATAAGTTTTAAATATGTTTTGTTTCATACAATATAAATAAACGTACATTGCTTTGGTGACCAAACGTAAATCCATTTTTAGAATTTAAATGCATGATTTGTCCATCATAACAATAATTTTTCAAGATGATTCAACTATACCTAATTTTTTCTGTACCTCCAACATAACTTCACATGAATCGAAGCTGATAATATATATCATTATAAATTTCATAAGGAATAAAAATTTTATTTAAAGAAAAATAACAATTTCCACTTAAATTCAAATTTAGAGAAATCCAAAATTAAAGTAATTAAAATTACAATATATTACTCTTTAAAAAAAGAAAGTATTAAAATCATACAATTCAACTGTTATCGAATAAAGTACGGGTTTTTTTGTACCAAGAATATTCAGATTCCATTTAATTATCCAATACCTATTTTCCATAATTAATACGCATTAAATTTCTTTCCCGACCTGCTTAACTATATTTCCAAACAAATCAGACGATATTACAGTTTACATAAAAAATTTAATAAGAAAATTATTCCAATTAAAATATTTAATTTGATTGGGCTCAATGTAACGGTATGCTCCCTAAGGGACGCTTTATAAATAGATTCCATAGCGGAAGATTAAGCTCGTCGGAAAAATATGCGGTTGGTTAATTCTATATAAGCGTTTCAGCAATTATTTTCTTAACTATCGATCCAGTGTAGTGAAAGGAACTCTTTGAAAGGGATATCCAAATATTTGTACAACTTCCTTTCCCAAACTTTGTTGAGAAATTCCTGCATGATAAATTTAATGATGAGTTTATACATTTTAGAGGACAGAACGGCATTATCATTAGTAAAAAAAGTAAGATATAAAAAATATTATCCATCTCATCAGTATCTGTGTTGAGTTTGATTGTAGTAGCAAAGAAATATATTAATTGTAAAGACGCTTTGCACAACTATATGATGTAATGAACTACATAGTATATTAGCGTGCTGAAAAAGAAATTATTGTAATTCTCTGAAAAAAAGATTGCATTGAATGCCACGCTACAGATACCTTCGGTATTATATCTGTCAGTAAATATTATATAACTCAAAAGAGACACAAATGAGAAGAATAGGAAGTATAATTGAATTTTAAATTAACAGAATTGAGTAAGTGGTTTTATAAGTATTGTAGATTTCTCTCATTCATTGAATAATGCGGTTTTGGGAAACCTATTCCTATTTTAAGGAAATAAGATAACTCAAAATTACATGTAATTCTAATAATAAAATTGTATATAAATTTTTATTTTTATCAGAAATATTGAAATGCTCCGAAAATCAGTCAGTGAATTGGGTGCTGGTCGTTATGTGATTTGAGTGATTGTGCTTGAAGAATACTAAATGAACTGTATACATCACTTTTTTCAATAAAGTTTCAGCAAGGGCTGATTTGTTTTCTGAATGATTAAACTAATTGCTATCCACAATATTTCCATACTTTTCATTACAAGATACTAACCATAGAAGGCCAACAACCAAACGAAACGCAAACAAGAATTGACAAAAACAAAAATCGTAATTTACAGAAGAATGGTTGCCACAATTAGCAAGCTATCATCTGACATGGCGATAATATCAATAATTTTGTTTGATATTCAACAATGCTTGTGATATACTTTAAGCGCACCAGTCAGCTAGATGAATTTTAGCATATAATCTTTTCTTCAACATTTCAGATCGAAATTTTAAAAAGAAGTTCCCATGATAATTTGAATTTAAACTCAAAACTGGTCTATTGTATTATTATATGATAAAAGCAACAGGGTTATTTTTCTGTCCATATATATATCACCACTTATAGTTACATTGCAAAATAATAGAATTTCGATTTAGTTAGAGAATTTTAAATCGTCTATTTACCTTAGTAGCTGACATTTTTATACTATCTGCCAGTTTATCTTCAAGATTTGAAAGGAACCAAATTTCAGTGGGAAAGTCTATTGTATGCAATTTTAAAATTGCAAGAAATTCACCGTACACCATTTCAAACTAACATACTAATTTCAAACTAAGAGAATAACTTCATTTCCAATATTTTCTAAAAGTTGAAACTACCATCTCGCTAATAGTTGTGCAGCATTGACAAGATAAGAATTCTGCGCATTTAATTTATGAGGCAAAAACATTTTTCGGTCAATGAGGGCCATTCAAAAAACTCTGTATTCTCCAACTGTTGAGTATATTGAAGTTAATATCCATTATAATTAGTCCCATAGATTAAAGAAAATATAATTTTTCTTTTAAGTAGAAGTTTTTCATGCATTTTCTATGATTATGCATCTTAAATAAATTTTAATAAACTTTCAGAAAAAAGTTTTCGTTATTATATTATTTTTTGAAAAGATTAATGGATTTTACACTCAAATCAAAAACTTTTTATTGAGTCCCAGACTGTGTCATTAATCTTTACATCACTATTAATCTCAGTTTTTTCCCTTTGATAAATCAATCACATTAGATGTGGGAAAAATAATTGTAAATATAAATGGTTAGTTAAAATTTTATATTAAATGAAATTCCCTGCTCCTATTTAATTATTAGAAATTTAAACATCTACTTTCCTTAAATTAATAACTATTTAGATAAGGTGTGAATTATTAAGATTTGAGAACTCAAGAAAATGAATAAGAAGAATATTTTAAGTAATCTAACAAGATATGTTCCATATGAAAGTATTTCTAAATTTCGACATAAATTCTATAGATTTTATAAAACTGTCTATTAAATCTAAATTTTTACAAGCTATTGAATATGAAATCTATTTGCTCTACAATTTGCGATTCAAATCTAACTCTGAAAGACTAACTCTGAACTGGAAATTATGTTAACATCGCTCTTGTTTTGCATATTTTATTTGTTTTGCTTCATGAGACAAATTCTCTCCAAGGACACGTGTATTACAAGATCAATCAACTCTTGGGTATGAACATTGATTAAAAAGGGAAAATTGAGACATGAGGCAATGCAAATATACCCCAAATATCTAAGACAAAAATAGCTGTTAATGATTGGCTGACGTTATAAATACTCGAATTTTTTGGGGATTCGAAGTTTTCAATGCGAACTGCTACTGTTAAATTAAAAAGCATTTTGAAAGAACCTTTTTATATCATATTCCTATATTATTCATTGCTCTTAAGTTATTAGCTCCCATAATAGTGAAACTTTGATCAATCATCATCAACCGAAATAATTAAATTACAAAAATTTGTAAAAGAACCAAGCCTATGTAATGAAATTTTTCTGTAACCAAAAATTATTTTTCCAAAAGTGAAACACGTTTTATATACACGTTAATTTACACGTTTTTATAAACACATGAATTTTATTAACATGCATTATTTATTAACACGTTTCCTTTTCTTTATTAATATAAAGAAAAGTAATAATTCCGCTTCATAAACTTTTACCTTTTCTCGAGTAATGAATTTGCAAAGAGGCGTGTAAACAATTCCTTAAAATTTATTTTACTCCTTGTGAGACTTTTCTGTATTAACTACAACAGAAAAAATTAATACGAACGAGTGTAAATATAAATTAAAAAATAATAAGACATTTTAACTTTAAATTAATTATTCATTACATTTAACTTATTAAAAGTTTTATCAATTACCTTAAAAGCCCGTTAAAGAGCAAGTGTGTACAAAATAATTTATTGTCTGTTTAAATTAGGAGAATATATAAGTAATGCAAAATTGGAGAAAATGGCTTATTTATTTTCGCTTCTTTTAACATTTTAATCAACTAAGTAAATATATGTTAAAATAATAATTTAAAGTGTTAAAATGCCTGATTCTAGAAAATTATGGGAAATAGGTGTGTTTAGTAATCGCTTTTGCATTTTATTTAAGTATCCAAAGCATACAAAATTTTACTAATATTTTTAAAACTTAAGAGTTTTTAAAATGAAATCTATCTTTAAAAGTGTTTCTGTGAGATACAGCTATGATAAATTTCATAAGGCAAAATCCAATATGCAGAAAACAGCGCTTTAAATTGGAATATGAAAAAGTTAAAATCCAATCTTTTCTGGAATCAAAAGATATTAAACGCTAAATGGTGCAAAACCAAGTTATAGAAATCAATAATTCCAATTTTTATTTTATTTCTTATAAGCAGAAAGCCTGAAAATCTGCCGATAAACTTAAACAACTACTGCAGTCAGAGGAAACAGATAAGTGAGAAAATATTATTTTTGAGTTGAGCATAAAATATATCAATTGAATTTTCTTTCCTTTTACTGCACTCCATAATCAATTACGTTAAGATGAAATTTTATAAATAATTTTACAAATTGTGGAAGATGACTTAATGTATCAGAATACTTGTGTGACTTATGATATTATTTTCTATTGCTCCCTAAAATACGAGCTTGAACGAAATTTTGTATTTCATGCTATTCTTCACTACAATTAGTCATACCAATTGAATAAGTTTCTTCCTCGCCAAAAGACAGTTTCTTGAAAGATTTCGTGCTTCTACTGCCATTAATAATTAATTTATCTACAATAAACAAAATCTAAAAGGGCTACTTTCAGATTTTTCAAACCTTTTGCTACCAGAAATTTTGTATATGTTCTGTTAAGGACGAAAATGAAGGTAATGAAAACGGGGAATATATTTATTCATTAGAAAGAAATCGCAATATATATCCATAAAACCTGAAAGATTTTTTTCTTATGAAAAATAAAAGATATCGTTTACTATATAATCTATTTTTACCTCCTCTCAATTAAAGGAAATCCACTAAAAATGCTTGATGATAAAATAAAGTAAGTATATCAGTTACTTACTTAAATATTTTATCCACAAGCACTTTACCTACAATAACTTTGGAACAGTGACAGTTATAGCCAAAAAAATACTGTACCGTAATAATTAATTAGCTATGCCTGACGGTTCCATCTAATGACAATTTTGAGTTAACATTCTAAGCTCAGAAAGGACAAGAAATATGATGAAAACAACAAACGTGACGTTATAAAGCAGCATCGATTTCGAACGCAAAATGGAATTCATTCGGATGAATGCTAAAATTAAAACGTATCTAATAGGTTTTCTATAACTTCCTGATTTTTAAAAGTGTGATCTTACGTTTAAGATTTGAACACGATCCATGGAACTTCTTAATGAGCATAGTATTCAATTTTGATAGAAATCTCAGCTGGTACATTTAAGAGATGCACGGTCCAACATACCTCTCAGAAGATATCAAATGTTGTTCAAATCATTGAATTTTTTTTTATTTCCATAAAATAACTTCCTAGTTCTATTAGGCTTTTCTCATTGCGAATGTAACGCTAACAGTAATTGCATGAATCTTTTCCTGTAACTGTGAAGAAATTCCCATAATGTTTTCTTATTGCTTGGCGTAATGTTGCTGTTTTCCAAAATGAAAAACTGAAAATATAGTCCAGTGGCCTGGTATATACTGTAATTTAGGGTTAGAAACGCAATTCTTAGTTAAGAGCTTCGTTATATCACATATTTATGAGTCTCAACTAAATAAACGCATATTTTAAGCATCCTTTTCTAATCATTAATCTTGACGGAGAAGTTTTTAGACTTAATTAATGGGCAATACTCTATAACTTTGGAAACTGATTATTTCTAGTATACTTTCTTAGAAAAAAGCACTAACTTTAGATTATTTATCTTGTCGCGAATGAAGGTCGTGGTACGAACCTGCGATGCTAGAGCCGGTAGCCGACTAACATGACCACCAAAAGTCGACTTCAGTACCTTAGATGTTATCTGACTTATAAGGTTGGTGCCACAATACTCCCTCACCAGTGAGTCGGCGGAGAGACGAACGATTATGATAGCGCCAAGCGTTATGGCGAGCTTGTGAATGAATTGATACATCGAGTGAGTGACGGCTTTGTTTGCTCGTAGATGGCGCTACGACAAATCAGGAAGTTACGTTATCAAGGTCACCAATGTCGCTATTGAAGGTCGCGGTATAAACCGAGTAACATGACCACTATACCAAAATTCGACCTCGGTATCGTAGATGTTATCTGCCTTATAAGGCTAGCGCCACCATCTAAACATCGCTATTACGATTATAGTTATCTCGGTTCTAAAGTTAGTGAGAAAGAGAGCACAATTTTAGAGGGGACATAGAAATTATATTTATAAGTTAATTAAATTTCTTCTTTGAGTTATCCTCCTAAAATTCTATATATTTCAAAAATTCTAATGACTATACGGAAAGAAGAAGTTTTCAACTGCAATATTTGAACCAAAAGTCAGTAAAATCATTTGAAATGCTGTTCAAAAATTGATAACACAAAGTTTAAACAGATACACAGAAAAAAAACAGTTACTAAAAAACCACACACGCTTACGATTTCTTAATCAATGAAATTGGTCAACGGTTTAATATCACTAAACTCATATATAGCAAAAACACACTGTAAAAAATTGAAGAATTTCAAATTCGTGTCACTCACCTTCCTTTTCCAGTGCTGGCGGAAAAAAGGTAATAAGTCAAAAACTGTTCCGGAATAAACAAATGACTCAATTTAAAAGTAGTCATTCACTCGCCAATAAAATCCAGTATTCCATTTCATGCAGCAATAGGACGGCTTGAATCGGAACAAGGTCGCAGTTCTGCGCTCTATCTGAACAAATATAGAATCTTTCTTTCTTTCTTTTTCTTCTTTTTTTTGTTTCAAATTCACTCTGGAATATCCAGTTAGTCAAGCAGAAGGCTTCATACAAATAAATAGCCTCCTACTTTTCTTTTTCTGTCTCCTTATTTCTTTTCCACCGTCTGGAACTCACAGATGTATGTCTAAGGAAAAGATAACATAAGAAATATTTTCAGATATAAATATACTAGAAATCTTTTAGTTAGCGAATATATTAATAACTATATAACAATAGCAATCTCAAAATCAGCGATTATTGTCTAGGAAGTTGTTTACGGATAATGAAAAGATCGACCTTTCTGTTAAAAACCATAGGATATTTTATAATAATTATAATCATAAAAACGTTTGACTATTACAATATTGTATAGTGAAATGCTCATTAAAGATGGACATATTTTATTTTTGTAAGGGGTAAGTATTTTTGGAGTCTGCAAATAGATCGATTATCTTTGTAGGTTGCAATATGTATCTTTTTGGTAGCTTTAAGAATTTCCAAATTGATATTCTATACTTCCACATATTTTGCTCAACAGTTGTTAAGAATACTAGACACATTATTTGTTGTACTATTTTCCGAAGTTTCAATATCACGAAAAGCTGCAGCATAAATTTTTTCAATACAATTCTAACAAGAGAAATCAAGAATAGTAATATCAGAATAACATGGAAACCACCTGTTTTTATCTTTTAGGATTTAATTTTTCGGAAATGAAGCTATTATCTACAGATAACTCAGGAAAAAGGCTGCTTCATGATTTTGAAATTTAAAGAATTCTGCCCATAATAACGTTTAAGTTTAATTTTAATAGAAATGATGACTTTGATTTCATGAACCTTAAAAAAACCACTTTATTTTTCTTCGATAATAATTTTACGAAAAATTATCTTTTGATTGAATTTTCCTTCATCAGCTTGTTTGGTGACTTATTTTAGAAAGTAAAAAAATTAAGAATATGTGTATGAAATGAAGGAAATACTCTATTACATTTTTATTACCAGCATTTGATTAGCGTTAAATTTGATAAAGCTTTCTGTTTACAAGAAAAGCTTGGCCTTGGCTTCATTTGATATGGACCTTGAGCTTTTTGTTTATATCTCTTCCCTCGAAAAATCAGTTGCTATTATTGTTGATAGTGACGATTGCCATGGATAAGCATCATCAAGGTATCAGCGAGTTTTAAGCCGAAAGGAGCGTTTCTTGTTTTGAAGTAGCGCCAATTAGGACGAAGAGTACGATGTAGCTACTCACTCATCAAAATATCTTACACAGCCCCTTTTAACAAGGGGTGAAGGCACATTTATACACCTTACAGATAGAACACAGAAGAGTAACCATGCCAGACCTGGGACTTGAACCCGGGACTCCCAGCTCTTGGGGTAGATGCGCTACCCCTATGGCAGGACGCCGACAGAAAAACCAATTATGTACACAAACAAAATTGGCAAGACAGACAGATTTAAATGTATATAACCCGATATCTCAAGTAAAAATTTGTGAGAAATAACCAAATACTGTCTTTGAAATTTGAGAGTCGACGCTGCATTATCTGATTACTATCTGCCATATATTGCATCCTCGTACATTTTTGTCTCTTAAAGTTTTAGGCTTCTTCTAGTAAGAAATGGAAGAAGAGATTTCTTCTTATATTCATCCTCGGAAAACATGATCCATATAAAGTGTGAAAATAATTTTAAAAATTGAGATTTGTTTAACAAATCAATCCTGGAAGCTTAAATATTCTAATACTCATGAACAGTAAATACCAAACATTTGTAAAAGTCGAATTTTTTTATTCCATGCTATTTTACAATCATTTCGGCTATTTTCCCTATAAAGAAATTTCCTTTGTCCTTTTCTAACGAATATCTAAACGCAGTAAATAAACATTAAAAGATTGTTTAGGTTTTTCTTGTAACACCTAACTAATATTTAAAATTATAACATATAACATTAATAAAATTTTAGTAACTACATGATTATCATAATGTATTGATGTTATTGTTACGAATGAAACTTGCCATGGACAAGCCTGTTGATCCAGCGGATTTAAGCCGAAATACGCGTCTCTTGTTTGAAATAGCGCCAACTAGAGCTAAGAATACGACTTTGACTACACAATCATCACATTCGCTTATTCAGCCCCTTTTAATAGGGGAACACAATTCACACACCACGCAGATAGAACAAAGAAGAATAACCATGTCCTAACCGGGACGCTCAGATCATAAGGAAGACACGCTACCTCTGTACCAGGACGCTGACAAAATGTATTGTGATTCTAAAATAAATTCCCCTGCTATTTACAAAAGAAATAAAAATAACAATGGAGTAATTTTGACCCCATTTCTCCGGCTGCGTGAAGATATTCATATATTAAGCTATTAGTTAATATAGAAAACTATACTTAGTAACAATATCAATAAACAATATTATCTGCAAAATTGCTCCTATCATCATTGTTATAAATGCAAGTATGAAATTTATGAGAAACATTTTTCAAACACAAAAAATTAGTTAATTTTTTCCTCGAAGAACGATACTATAAACCACCAACCAGCCTAGGCTTGCAGTGAGATTGAATGGACTAATCACAACAGAAAAAATTATTACCCTGAAATGAATAATTCATTATCCAAGGTTTCATGCTGAAAATCTTCAAAAGGAATTCAAATCTTTCCGTAATTGGCAACGAGAGAGTTAACCAGCCTCTCATCAAATTCGTAAAATACTCAATATTCAAGAATTCCCACAATAATTTTGATGATGCAAATATGCATCATTAAGTTAAGCAAGGCTTCGTCGGTAAAAAGAATATAAATGATTTATTCATAAAATTTAAATAGAAAATGATACCATTGAAGATACGAAAACATATTTGTAATTATTTAATTTTATAATAGAATGTGCTATGCTTTTATATTTGCTTTGATTCTGAAGGAATAGGTACAGTAGGAAAACCACCTTCACTTATTCCATGTGTTTCTATACAATATTTCACCTTCATCCAAAATGGATTTTCTTCGAGTTTCTACGAAAAGCCGAGCTGATAAGGCAAATTCGAGACTTCGATTCCGGTTTTTCATGATATATTACTTTTGCGAAAATGCGTGATTGATGGCTGCAACTAATAGTTGAATCTTTGTTCGGTTCCCAACTCCGAAAATCGGTTTTAAAGTCACGCATGTTTCCAAAACCATTATGACAATGGGAGTTACTTTTCATGAAGAGTTTATGTGTGTTTGAAAGAAACTGTGTTGCTTTTTCCCCAACAGGTAGACATATATTTTATTTCTAACAATTTGAATAGATGGTAAAAGCAAATAAATTTCAACACTGAAAAATGTTTACTAAACTTCAAAATCTCTAAATGGATACAAACACAATCCAAGATTTTTTCATATTTAAATATTTTCTAATTGTAAACTCTTTTTTAATAATAGAGTGTAATAACTATTAACTTTAATATAATAATTTTTAGTTATCGAGTGTAATTTAACAGTATTTTCTACCTACAAAATAAAACACTATTTTTGACAAAAGGAATGGATTAATTCCTCTAATCAAATTAGAAATAAATATTAAGCTTAAATGAAAAGGAATAAGAAAGGAAGAGATAATCCGGCCTGAAGACTTTAGGCAGTTATTCAAGCCAGAGATTTTTTTTTCTGTGAAGAGTCTGACTTTTGTTCAAGTAATTGCACCTTGTGAAACGAAAATTGAGAGAAGAAATAAAGAAATTGGGTTTTGAACTACCAATATTAAATTACACAATAATAATAAGCAAAAATTCAAATTCAAAGCAATAGCTGTCCCCGCTAAATAAACCAAACCACTATAAAACCATTATCAAATAAAACAACAACAATAAGATATAAAAAGGAAGAAAATACCAGTTGTAAATAAATACTCCAAAAATTTTAAAGAAAAATTAAATCTATCAGCTCAGACAATATTCAACTTTCACGCCTTTAAAGCTGAAAACCCCAACAACACGTTTCAAAGTGCCTCGTCATCATGACAAATAAATTGAATGATCTCAGCGCCATCTATTGAGTTGAAAAACCAAAAAGAATAAACTATAAATCATACACCTTTAGATGTGAAAAAATAGTTAGAACATATGTTAGAAAATAGATAAACCTTCTTTTATTAAAACTTCTATATTGCTAAAGTTTTGGGAAAAATCATCTTTTGACTAAAAATTGTTTAGTTCCAACTTTAATCAAGTTTGCTCTATTTTTTATTGTAATTTTTTCTAATTCGCAGTTTAACATGGGTTTTTGTTGTTTTTTTTGCAGCGTAAGTGTCCTACAATCATAGGAATGCTATTATCCTTATTATCAAATCTGAGAGTCTCACACCTCTCGACTTCCCGTATGCTTGAATATTATAGCACCATTAGCTCTGTTTTTACAGTTTTACAAGTTTTAGATATCAAAATTGTTGCAGTTTAAAGTTATTGCGCTCACTTTTAAAAGAAAATACAGATCGGGAGATGGTAAATGTGCTGATGGAAATACTTCAGGTATCCAGTTTTGACAGTAAAACGAATTCAAATTTTATCCATTTATCCCCTCATGTTTTTGAGTTATCGTGATTATATGACGGCTCAGAAACGCATAAGTGTATATATATCCTCAAAACAGATTTTGATAAAGCTACAAATTTGGTGTAAGGTCACATTCCTAATTGAAAGGGCTCTTGAAATACTGTGTTCGCGTATATGGAAAATGTTTAAATGCATTTTGGGACTTAAAGTGATATAATTCACGAGATTTAATTAAGATTTCGAGGTTAAATTTGTTTACAATTGCAGTTCTTTCTCTTTGTTGAATCAGTATATCAGAGAGTAATGAAGTAATCAATTATGATTTCAAAGGATCTTTATTAATTTGAGCTTGACTAGTCAAGATTTTGGTGAAAAATTAATGACACGTAATTGTTTCTACTTCACAATTATTAATAATCAATTACAATTATTAATAATCAATTCAGGATTAAATATAAATCCTGAAATAAACAATTTTTGATGAATCGGTAGAGATTTGAATTCTCCCTTTTCATGAATAATCATGGGTTTATAAACTGCGGGAATTTTTTTATTATTATATTATTATTATTTTTATTATATCAGCAAACAAATGCCACATTTTTTCATATTTTAATATACTAAATATATAAATAGGAAATAATAAATCAACGAATCAAATATTCAAACGAAACACATAATCAAACGAATAAATCATGAAATGAAATAATAAATCCTTAATCGAATAACAATTGAAACCTCTCTGAATAAACAAATACACATTTTTAGAATTATGTATATTATGAATGTTAATTTTTTTAATATTGAACTGCAATAATGATTTACGTTTTGATATTTTACAAAATGCACTAATTATTGCAAATTTTATGAAGTATTTTAAAACTCTGCACTCAGAAATGTAATTCGACTATTCCCTAAGACAAGGACTTGCTCATTTCCCCGAAAAATCAATCCATATATATAATTATTTTAATTCATATTTTTCGAATTATTTTCCAAATATTCTTACCATTTTTTATGTATTTTTAACATTTAAAATTAAAAAATAAACTATTAAAAGGTCAAAATGATACCCAAATTTGAATGTTGAGTGAGTGTCAGCATTCGAAGGCAAAGTGCTAGAATATTGAATATGAATATTTATTTTTGCTTATGCTTTTACATTTTGTATCAATAATATGGTGTTATTTTAAGTATTTTAAACTATTTTTATTTTTTACATATTTTTATACATATTTTTTGTACTAAATATGAAGTGTTTTGCTTTTATTTTTATTGAAAATATAACACCTATTTTTACATACTTACAAATTGTTTCATTTCTAACTGCAATATAATTTTCATGAATTATTAAGTAATTTTTTATGATATAAAATGTGCGTTAGGCTTAGAAGAAAAAAAGCTCATTCTGTATGGACAGTTGGTGCTTGACAATTACGGATCTGTTTGAGCACTTCTTTCAGTGCACATCATTCTAGAAGCGACTTTTTAATGCATCCTACATGTTTTCACTTCACACTTCGAAACTATTCTTACAATCTACATTTATTAGTGACAATAATCGTTTTTTCTCATTCCATGCAAGATGGCTCATTTTCAAGAAATCGTGAAATTTTACGCAATATTTACTGAGAGGGCATAAATTAATTAAGACTCCCACAGAGAAGGAATAAGAATGTGGATGATAATTTTTAAGTATGACAGTTGTTTCTTCCTTTTTAGATGGGTATTATAGTCGTGAGGATTGATTTCCCTACCACTTCCATGACAGGATATCTTTCCTAAGAGAAGTGTTATATCATGATTTGTAATCTTCTGCCGGATTCAACCATAGATCACATCTTCATATTGTCTCTACGAAGAAAGTTTACCAGTTAACTGCGGAATTTAGTTTTAAAAGATCACCACAGGATGAGGAATAAAAAACAAGCAGCGACATGTATACACGTCGAACGCAAGGCAAATGGTACTGTTATACATTTTACGAAAAACGAGATAGGATTACATTTTTATTTGTCAAATAAACTAACATCTCGCTTCTAAATACGTTATTCTTACTAAGAACTTGAAAATTCTCAAAGAAACTATTAAAATACCTAAACAAGAAATATTGAAGATGGTAAGAATAAACAAGAAAAATAAAGAAATAGTTTACAAAATTTCAAGCTATGTATGTGTGATATGTTTTAAAACACGGTACTACGCAAAGTTCAACTTCACAGGTCGTGCATCAAAACTCAGGGTGGAGGGGGGCTCGCGTATCAAAACTTTTTTGATACGCGAGCCCCCCCTCCTCCATATGAAATACATAATGGTCGTATTGGCAAAGGGAACATATCACGAAATAATATTCGTATTACATTTTATTGAGATTTCGAGTTTTTATAATGAATGGTAATTTTTTATTTTACAAGACGAGTATACATGTCAACCACACCGCAGTAGAGGTTTGGTCCGACGTGTATACACGTCGAGTGCACTTTACTGGTTAATAGTTACCCCGATGTTTAAGCAAGGTGGGGTTAGCAACGATATGATTAACTAAACATAACATTTACAAAATTCTTTCTTTCAGCCAAATCTAATTGCTTTATATATAGGAAAACAACATTTTGCTTTAAAAAATGAGTGAAATTAAGCAATTATATAGTTATCAGATTCAATGAAATACTATCAAACCAATAATTATAATTACACACCTATTTTTTTATGTCCCTATACGTCAAATTTTTGTTCGACTTCATTTTTTTAGCTCTTTCACATTCTACATTATTTTAAGTTTTCAAATTATTTGGATTTCAAAATTGTGTGCTTTGAAATGTAGTTACATTTGAAAGCGAATAAAAATCCTCACCAAAATCGTATTTTATTCGATTTTTTTATATTGCTTTAAAAATATATTTCTGATCTTGACATATATCCTTGTTAAGGGCAATATCTAAAGCTTGCGATATAAAAACTTTATATATATGTCTATAAATACTTTAGCGATGAAACTGAAGACGTTTCATTAGATTAAGAATTAATTTTTATATAAATTATTCACCTTTCAATGCATCGCATTCTTAATAGAATATTCCTAGACATACATCTATTGCCCTTATTGGTGTTAAATTATTTGCATATTTCGTCTATTGTAATTATCCATTAATGCGAAAAGGGCAAGTTACAAGAAAGAATATTTCTGAGACGCCATCTTTAACTATCTATTTATAATCTCGTATTATTCAAACCGCCAAGTCAGACAACTCAAATTTTTCCGAATGTCCTTTCAAGACCAAATTAAGCCTCTTTACAAAGTCATGTGGGATGCTACATAGAAGCTTTCGTGTGTCTGTATAATCAGAAGGCATTCAATTCTTTATCTTAATCCTGATAAGAAGTCTCTGATTTTGACCTGCTATTTATAGTGCTACCTCATTAGGTTAAATCCGTCTATCTCTTATCAGATTTCGGTTTAGAAAGGCAATTACGTTTTCTTTGTGAATTATTTTCGCTATTGAACGGTAGAATTTTTGGTTTTTATTTTAAGCCTTGATTTCAATTATTAAAACCTACAAGTTCATAAAGTTTAACTGAGTGTCAAGCTATTTTATCACATTCGGTATTTCTGAAATAGTTTGCAGTTAAAGATTATTAAGGTGATTAAGACTCATCGTACTTAACATAAAATCTTTATTTCAGTCAAAATTTTCAAAAGGGGGAGGGATTGACAAATCACATAAAACTTTAATATACATTGACTCATGGAGCCGAAAATTTATTTATACATTCAAAGAACAATTAATTGAAGCACATGTTCTAAAAAGTTTTTTTTATCAAAACACGTTTGTTTATGATATTTAAGGATTCATATGCTAGGTGCTTCGTAACCAGTGCGACAAACTTGCAGGAGGTATAAGGGCACAAAGGTGCATCGAAATTGCTCTGTATCATAGGGCACGAAATACCTAGCATCATGTTATAGAAGCCTTTGACCAGTAGATCGCATGAATTGATACTGTATTGGATGTCTATAATTACGAACCGGTACCTGTGTCAGAAGGATGAACGAATAATTAAATCTTGAATTTGCCAACTGTCATCTACCATACTTAACTTCGAACTAGAATGGGTGTGCTACTCGGCAAGAACGTTTAAAGCACAGATGTGCTATTCATTATACAATCTTCGTACATGCGCACAGATCACTCAACACTAGCTGTTTAACGAGAGCTATTGATAAAAATCCAGGTAATGAGGAAAATCACGGATGTATTACAAAAGACAAATCGAATACGAGTACTAGAGCGATAGGCCAAGGAATTAGAAACATTAGTATGCATACTGTTACAAACCTATAATATTGCTTCTCAACCCCAAAATTGTCATTGTAAGAAATACCGTTTTACCATTAGCTATGTTGTGAGCTAAGCGGGTGCCGAATCAGTGTTCTGAGAGCTTGACCAAACGTGGCGATTTTAGCGACTAAAGGGATATTGCTGGAAAATTCGAGTATTTTAATGATCCATCCAACAGAAACTGAGATATACCCTGATTGGACCAGAAGGTATTCGATCCTTCTCTCGGGTTCTCATAAAAGGACAGCAGTTTCACGCTGCAGGACGAATTAAGTCGACGTGGATTAGAAATCAAGCAATGGGTCTTCAAGAGGATAGTAAAGCAACGGCGGAGTGCCAGCGTTGATGTGAGTTCAAGTGAGTGATGAACTGCTATGTGCCAAGTCCTGTGGTCTACTATGAAAACAGCGTCATGCTGTGTGTGGAATAGCCAGTCGGGTGGTAGTAAATAGACAGCTAAATTGAGGAGACAGTGAGAACTTCAGCTATTTGAAAAGACTGTGGAGCGAAGTTTCGACGATCATCCCCTCTCCTGCTGGATTCTGTCTGACTGCTTTTAGCTCTGTGGTCTATTGTAGTGTGCTGCTGTGTGTCCGTCTCAGCTGTACACATTTGTAGTCTGTGTATTTGATGTCGTCGTGTCAAATAAACAACCTTGTTGATTTCTATTGAAACTTACTGCTTGCATTCACATCGTACACAAACTACAAATGAACTCGGTGATCCGTAACAATAAGTTACACCTGCAACACGTCTAATCATTTGATCCTGATGGTTATCATTACCGGAAGACTTTTCTACCTAAAGTCTGCAACCAAGTGCAGCAGAGAGTATATGTGCTAAGGGATTGTAATGTTCATGGATGATACAAGTTTCGTAAGGGAGGTAGCATCTATGGACATCTCATTCACCTGTGGACTTTGGGAAGCTCCCATAGAACACGAACAAGTGCAACTCGACACTTTTTCGCAGTCAATATTTGGATCGTTAATTCTCAAAACTACCTCTTTGAAGGGTATCTTATTCCCTACTCTGGAAATGTACCCATTTCACTCAAAATCTTCATTATAAAAGTGGTTTCCCTATTTTCCTGTTTTTCATAAATTATATTTTAAATTAAATATATTATTTAAAGTATTGGGACTGAAAGTCTACAAGTGATAACTGTTGCAAAAAAAAAGATTTTTCTGGTCGAATATGTCGCCAATCTTTACTATAAAATCTATTTGATTGAATATAATAATTTTAATCTCATAAATTTTCATCATTTTATCCAATTTTTGGAAATTATTCAGAGTTGTCATTTTTTAAACAAAATTATTCACCTTTTTTTTAATAAGAAGCATGAATATACCATATATTATTCAATATTATTTATTATTACATGTTAAGAAAATGAAATATAAAATAATATATAAAAATTAAATATAACATGGATCAAATATTATATATATATATATATATATATATATATATATATATATATATATATA